>CM038112.1:13341165-13914481 GCA_001642375.2 Mentha longifolia
ATAAGTACACAAGGACTTGTTCCCCTCCCAACTTTTAAATCAAAATCAGGAACAAACACTTAAATATAATGCTTCTTCATCGAAACAAACTGGAGCGCCAATTCAAACAAGATTTTTAACACATGTATTGTCTTTGACCTAATTAGTGACATGAAACCAGTAGCATCCATAAGAACCATCTCAAACGTACGTTCTAAAAGATAACAAATTAATGACATAAGCATCCATGCGCCAACAAACAACAAATTAACAAAAATCTTTCTACACCGAATCCATGGATCCATCACGAAAGCAAAGAAACTGCACGCTTCTTGGAACTCTTCTTTCTCTTCTTCTTTTTCTTCTTCTCAATCTCTTCGTCTTCATCATTAGAATAGGATCTACAAGAAAGAGAAAACTTTCATAAGCAAAGATATCAAATCCAAGAAAATTAAACAACATAACTGAAAGAGACTATAACGTACTTAATAATCAAAGGTCGTCCACCCTGCAACTCATATTCGCTCTTCTCAAAAGGTAACGCTCCCAACTTGGCATATTGGCCATAAATTTTGAGCTTCCTCGATGGCCCACCTTTATCCACATTCACCACGTGTACCTCAGTGCGACTGAGCTCATCAGTGAGCTCACCATCATCCACGCACAGTGCCTCAAAAATCAACTCTCGCTCGTACTTCAAGGCAGCTAATACCCTCGCAACACGATGATCAGAACGAAAGGTATGAACGAGTGTCCATGATTGCCCCTCCCGTACCCAAATATGACAGTCCCTGCGAGGATCACTATACCTAACAGCACCCAACATCCCACCATATTCGACAAGATCACATTTATAACCTTGACCATCGAACGGGTTTTTTGGTAGAGAGAATTGGTCGAAAAGTAAACTACAAAAGTTGAATGAGACAACTTCAAAATGGATGTTCAATAAGTCATGGTCCTGGTGTTGTTCGTTAGACTTAGTCATAGCTATCCAATAACGCTCATGACCAATGTACACACTACCAGAATCAGCAGTAAAAGTGTCGAGACACTGAACCGGAGTCCAAGAATCAGTATCAAGTGAGTAGACATGTGCACGGTTCTTGAAGCCCTGAAAAATGCAAAGGTCTCCATACATTTCAGAGAAATGGTAAGCTACTACGATCTTATAGACGTTGGAACGGGGATCGTAACCGATACCGCAAGCGTGGATTTCTGGACGTGGTTCCAAGTGTACGGGTAGGGTGAGGGGTTTGAACACTTTTGTGGTAAGGTCGATAATGACAATATTATCCCATAAATCCGTGAAAACGTAGATACCATTACAATGGCTTCCAACAAAATGTCCTGGACGATCTATAGGAAGGATATGAGAATGGACCAAGGAATATTCGGGTAATGAATATAGAGATAAATAGGACTTGGCGCCTATCTTCTCATAGTCATCGTTATGTTGAAAAACAATGAATCCCATTCTCAGTGTTAAATTTCTGCTGAAAAATATAAGAAAAAGTCATTTTATGTATATGATGCTCTAGTCTTTAATAAAATGAAATCTACATTAAAATATTAAATATTACACATTGAGAGTAATGGAGTATATGACGCATATAAGTTCTTTCTCTTAAAATGTATTATTCTGAAAGCCCTTACAAAGTAACTACTATATGTATTTGTATAACTACTATACATGTGTATACTCTAGGTAAGACGAGGTTGACTGATGTCAAAAGTAACTAATTTTGCAGCCAGCATATGGTAGTATTCTATATATCAAAGAACGTAATTTTTGAAGTATACATAACTTGAGTACTACATTGGTCAATTATAACATAAATCGTAGGTTTTTGTGATCAGCTCCAGAGTAACCCTAACATGCTGGTTTGATTTGATAAGTAACAAAGAGAAGAAATTATTTACAAACAAAAAGGAAATAGTACTAGAGACGAGGAATTAGAAGAAAGCACAACACAAACTGGGGTTTCCATGAATTTGTTCTCATCACATATTGGGAACTATACAGGCAAAAATTAAAGAAGCATACATGAATGAGCAATTCTTCCTATCCCTTCATGCTTTCACACCAAAGACGAAACAACACACATAACCACACTTTATATTTTTATATTTATCCTACTAAAATCAGACAAATAAATCTCTAATTAAGTTTCAAAAGATTCAAAAAATAAAGCATTACCTCTTGAAGAAGCACTGCAAATTAATTGTCTGGACTCTGGCAAATCTCCAGCAGGTAGGTATCGAATTCAAGAACAACACTAGACAGTGGAATGAGCAAAAATCTCGTGAGAGAGAGAGAGAGAGAGATAGAGAACAGAGAGAAAGAGAAAGAGGGAGAAGGTGCCCATCGCTCACCTTGGGTGTTAGAGAGTCCAAATGCGGTGGCAGGAACAGGGCGGCGACTGCTTGCCGGAAATTAAACTGGAAAAAAAAAAACCCTAAATTTATATTATTGGAACTGGAGAGAAAGGGATAGAGAAGGAGAGAGGGCGACGGAGAGAGAGAGAAAGAGTTAGAGAGGAGCAGACGTCGCTCACCTTAGGTATTACAGAAACCGAAGACGGCGGATTGGACAGGGGCGGCGACGGCTGGCCGGTATTTCAACTGAAAAATAAAAAGAGAAATATAAAATCAGAGAAGGACGATATAGAATGGGAGAGGGTGACGGAGAGAGAGAGAAACTCACCGGAGTTAATCTCCTCTGGACAGAATCGCGTCAGATCGACGACGGCGTGCCTTCACAAGGGAAGAATTAGGGGAATTAGGGCTCGCGACTGAAAAGGGGGAATCCCGTATTGCTATATTCACGAGTCTGCCAATTTCTAAAATTCGGAAATTAATTTCTAAAATCAAACACCAAAAAGATCAATTTTCGGTATTAAGTCTCTATACTTTTATACTGTATTTTTATTGTTTTTTTTTCGTTTCTTTTATTGCTTTCTTTTGTTTTATTTTCAATTTTTGTTTTGTTTTATATGGGCTCTGCTATGATTTTTTTTATCTTTTACCTATATATCTCTTTTATAATACGGAGTAGTAATAATAACTTTTTTTTTTGAAGAGGAAAACTTTCATATATCAAGTAGAGTCAGAAATTACAATATCTAATAGCCAAGATGGCCACTGATCATACCAAACATAAGTCTTTTCTAAAGTTTTAGCGAAACTTGCTAATTTGTGAGCAGCTCGATTAGCTTCTCGGCGAGCGTGATGAACAGAGATAACACAAATATGTTTAGAAGCATCAAGGAATTCAAATATATCTTCACAAAGCACACTTCTCGTTTTGTCTTCCTCGGCAATGACATGAACCGCTAACAAGGAGTCCGTGAAAACCTCAACAGGAGAGATGCCATCAACAATACACTGACTGATGCCATGCATAATAGCGTTAATCTCACCATGCAGTATAGTAGCAGATCTTGTAATTGGTTTAGCCATCGCAAAAGCAATATTATTATTTCTGTCCCTCACAATAGCTCCCACACCAGCTTTTCCTTGCCTCTCATCAACCCCGTAATCAACATCTAGCCGGAAATGATTCCGTTTGGGGCTTCTCCAAATAACTTCACCTTCCTTCGGCAAGATCCGTAATTGACACGCAGCTTGTAGCCTTGCCTCAGAAAACCCTTGGATGTAGTTATCACACTCATGCTGCAAATCAGTGATAATGAATCCTGTATTTTTATGTTTCTCTTCACAAAGCCCTTTCCAGACCAGCCACATCCCCATCAACCACCTTTTAAAGTTCTCCCTAGAAGCCTAGAAGCGCATTATTTCACCTATCTCTTCAATGGAGCATCTCTCACACTTCTTTAAAATATTCCAAAAATCAAAACGACTCCATCCATCACGAACTTTCTCGCAAAACAACAAAGCATGACTCGTCGTGTTCCATCCCTTTCTGCACCATCCACAGATGCCACTCACCGGTGCCTGAAGATTCATTTCCGTTGGAATGATATTTTTAAAAACCCGCCATGCAAAGATCCTCACTCTTTGGGGCAAATCGAAGCTCCATAAGAATTTTCACCATTCTTTATGTTTATCCACAAAGCTCGAAATAGGTGAATCATAGAAATTGGAATCCACCAAATAACCTGACTTCACACAATAATTTCCTCCTGGATCAAACTTCCAATATCTGAAGTCTTGTTTCACCTGTATAGGCCGTTCACTAAGCAACACTTCCTCAACTTCAATAGGTAGTAAGATAGCATCCACAATGTTCTTGTCCCATTTATTATCTTCTGTGATAATATCAGCCACTCGCATATCCTCGAGGCCTTCTGGTAAGTACAATGTCTTTCCCATCGGAAGATTGGGGAGCCAAGCATCTTTAAATAAGCGCACACTATTACCGTCCCCAACCTGCCATCTCAAACCTTTCTTCAGAAGCTCACTACCCCATAACAAGGATCTCCAAATAAATAATCCACTGCTTGAAATTTTAGCTTCCAATATATCCTTATCATGGTAATATTTTGCTTTAAAAATTCTAGCAACTAGAGAATTCGGAAACCGAATAAATCTCCATACCTGTTTTGCTAGAAGTGCTTTATTGAAAGAGATAAGATTTCTGAAACCCATGCCTCCTTGGGTCTTCGACTCGCACAACTCATTCCAAGTTGACCAATGCATTCTCCTGTCACTATTTGTATCCCCCCACCAAAATTATGCACAGAGTCGTTCAATGTCATTGCAAATTGTCGTCGGAACTCTAAAATTGTGCTACTTGGGCATTAATATGATTTCCCTTGTGCACTTAGCCACCAACGACTGACTCATGATCAATGGCCTCAATCTCCCACGTCCATGACCCTAAGCTTCTTGTATCCATCCATCATCGAGAGAAGGGCATGTGTCTTTAATTGTCACATCCATAATACAGATTCAGTTTTAACTATTTGATTCAATAACTAATGTACTGTTCATCAATTGATGCCTTCCTTGTACTTGTGCAAAACTCCAGCTGCTTGACCTTTATATGCATATTCTAACATATCTATTCCCCCACAATATAATGTTAGAAGGACCGTCATAATATGTAATCAGAGTAAGGACCGAAACATTCAAGAAAGTAACTCAAATAGAGCTTTCTTACCTTTTGCAAGGCTGTGACAAGCTCTCCTCTTGTGAAGTTTGTTGTCGGAGGAATGCCATTGCGGAATTGGGAGGAGGAAATAGGCTAATCGATGTGCAAATGAGTAACTGCATCAACTCAGCAAAGTCTACATTCCCACTCAGTTCAACTCAGCATCACTCAACTGGCATCTTTCACAAGCTTACAATTTTGGAAGCGGTGGCTTATTTGGAGATGGATATATCGAGGTAAATGCTCTAACTTCAATTCCATCGCTCTCATCCCAAACGATACCCAACACTTATTTGCAGATAAAGGATGCACATGAATTTAGTGATCTATGATGCTGATGAGTAACTATCTATGGTAGGCATCAATTGGTTTTAAGGCACTGCAGAAGGAGTAAGGCAAAGGCAATTCCACTGGTTTTTTGAGGTATGAGATTTGTTCCTTTTGAGAATGATTATTTAAAATAGCATTTGTTCAGAAATGCAAAGACGATCAACTCCATGCAAATGTATAAATATATAATATCCCACTTTTCATTAACAAATTGAGAACCACCCACTATTCACGAACCTGCAAAAAATGTGTGATACTTTATATGAAGGGGGATCACGTTTGCACCACATGAATTAAGTAAAGATGATGAAGATGTTCTGTTTTTATCTGTTGATCACTTGTAAAGGATGGACTATAATGGACACTGTGCAGGTAAATGACAAAAGAAAGACCAAGTGAAAATTGTTGCAATTCAATTCTATTTATTCCACAGTGTTAACATCAGATAAGAATTTGTTTTCTGTAGATAAGAAGACTTTTATCATTGTTTACATGTAAATGAATGGTATACCAATATATCACAGCTTAAGAATTATTAACAGTTTTCAAGGGGTAAAAAGAAGTGGTTGCTTAGAATTGTTCCTGTCAGCAAACTTATGTATACTTACTTCTGGCAACTGTTTTTCAAATTTCGGTTGGGAGCACTTACAGTAGTATATTTCAGGCAGTGGACACAAAAGTACTTCGACTCTCACAAGAAGAGGCGGAAAAGAAGCCTTATAAAGCTTCGACGTGAGAGTTTATGTCTTTAAAAAGGATATACTGCTTAATCTTTTAAGGTAAGAGTGCAGCACAAGAATACAAATTTATGTGACAACACAGTACTATATCTTATTCTGTTTCTTCAGATGACGACGTTTTCCAACTGCAAATGATTTTGGATCAGAAATCATCCCTGCATCATGCATTGATATGGAGCGAGATAGTGAAGAAGGGGACCGAGAAGAGGAGCTTGAGGATAGCTTGTATGGGGTGCGTGAGCCTAAGCCCTTGATCGTGTATCGGAGGAGATGGGAGATGTGAAGGCGTGGGATTGGGCCGGAGCTCACGTTCGTGGGCTTGGTTATAGTAGTTTAGTATTCCTAAGTTATTTAGTTATTGAATTATTTTTGTAATTGGGTCGAGCGTTTTATAAGCTCCTTTACGGGTTTTCTTTGTTGGTTCTTTCCCGTATCGCATAAGAGAGTCGAACCAACCCTAGGGTATTAGTTTAAATAGGACAGACTTCATTAATAAAAAGGGGAGGAGATTTATTCTTAAGCCTGGAGGCTGGGGCGGCTGGGGCCGATCTGTGTTCTTAATCTTCTTTAATTCTGTTCACAAATTCCACTACCAACAATTGGTCCGACCTGCCGGATCCCAATCTCACGCAATGACGATTCGCGACGTTTCCGAACGAATGGACGGACTGGAGAAAGACAACGCCCTAATCCGTGGGGAACTCAAGGCCATGCAGGAGAGTTTGGTGGCGATTTCAACATCCCTTGTTACCGTGGTGAAGGAATTGGAGACAAAGAAGGTTTCGTCGAGTGGGACGCATGAATCAAACAACGACAGGGGGGAGAGAATCGCGAAGGAGGAAACGACGCAGAGAGAAGGGATACCGGCGACTCCAAACGCGCGGTACAATTGCCAACGTTCGATGGGACAGATCCTTTAGGCTGGCTCGCGCGAGCAAACCGGCAGTTCGAGATTCAGGATACGCCGGCGGATGCGAGGGTGGCTGCAGCCGTCGTCGCCATGGAGAGCCACGCGTTGTACTGGTTGACGTGGCTCCGAGCTCGCAAACCTAGACTAACATGGGCGCAGTTTTCAGAGGCTTTGGTTACGAGATTTGATAACAGAGGTCAAGGAGGCGTGTTTGAACGACTCGCAGATATCCAACAAACTGGTACTGTGGATGATTATATATCTCTTTTCGTTCAGCTATCAAGCCAAGTGCCGGGCTTGTCGGACAGCCATTATTTGGGATATTTTATGAAGGGTTTGAAAGAGCAGATCAGGGGTTTTCTTCGCATACTGCGCCCTACGGAGCTAGAGACGGCGATGGATTTGGCTCGGGATGTGGAAGCAAATTTGATATGTTTAGGCGGGGGTCGACCGACCCAGTCCTCATGGATCCAGGCTTCCAAAGTTAGCGGCTATCAGCGGGGGGGCACCACGGGTTGGTCGGTAAATTCGGGCGGCTCACAACGAGATTCTACAGGCAGCATCCAACAACGTGGGGGAGAGAAGTCAGGTTCAGCGACGCGAAGCAGTTCAGTCGGGCAACAAAACCCTCCGACGCAGCGACCGCGCTTCACGAGACTGGCACCACACGAGTTAGCAGAGTTGAAGGCCAAGGGGTTGTGCTTTCGTTGTAGGAAACCGTATTCACCGGGACATGAATGTCCGCTCAAGCAATTAAGGGTGATGGTAGCGGAGGAGGGGGAGGATATAGCAGTTCAGCAGCACGACTTCTACCAACCCACCGGGCTTGAAGAGATGGGCGAAGAGTTGGAGGTGAATGACGAGACAGAGGTGGGGCTGCCCTTGTGTTCGATGGCTGGCATCGATTCTCCACGTACGATGCGGTTGCATGGGAAGCTAGGAGAGGAAAAGATCATTGTACTGATAGATAATGGGGCGAGTCACAACTTTATCTCGCGCCATTTGGTTCACACGATAGGGCTGCGGATCGACAGAGAGGAGAGATTTGGAGTCGTACTGGGAGATGGTCACAGAACTGAGTCCGAGGGGGCGTGTCACGCGGTGGGAGTGTTATTGGCTGGGTGCGATTTTAGGGTGGATTGTTTCGTATTTCCGCTCGGAGGGGTGGATTTAATCTTGGGGCATACGTGGCTAGCTACATTGGGAGAAGTTCAGCATTACTACGATAAAATGTTGATGCAATTCGTGTGGGAAGGCAGAAAGGTGGAATTGAAGGGCGACCCCCAGCTGTGCCGGGGGCCGATCGGGGTGAAGACCTTGGTTCACGAGACGGAGGAAGCCCAGCTGTGGGCACTGGTGGATGAAGCTGCAGGCACCCGACTCACGACCGCCGTTCCTGAGTTGCTGGAAGGAGTTTTGAGTAAATTCAGCGGAGTATTTGGCGAACCACATGAGTTACCACCAAAGCGCAATACCGATCACAAAATCACTCTCGAACCGGGGGCCAAACCGGTTTCGGTACGCCCATACCGCTATGGTTATCATCAGAAAGACGAAATTGAGCGGTTGGTGCGTGATATGCTGTTAGCCGGGATCATCCGTCCGAGCTCGAGCGCCTTCTCTAGCCCGGTACTACTTGTTAAGAAGAAGGACGGAAGTTGGCAATTTTGTGTGGATTATAGAGAGTTGAACAAAGTAACCGTCCCAGATAAATATCCGATCCCTGTGATACAGGAAATGCTCGACGAACTGGCCGGGGCGGTGATTTTTTCGAAAATTGATCTAAGGTCCGGATATCATCAGATTCGCGTGGCAGCCGAGGACATTCCGAAGACGGCATTCCGGACGCACAGCGGGCATTATGAGTTCTTAGTCATGCCTTTTGGCCTGACCAACGCCCCGGCAACATTCCAGTCTACGATGAATGAGGTGTTCAGACCAATTTTGAGGAAATTCGTGCTGGTATTTTTCGATGACATCCTGATTTATAGTCGCACGTGGGACGACCACCGTAAGCACGTGGAGGTGGTACTCACAATACTGCAGCAGCATCAGTTCTTGGCCAATAGAAAAAAATGCTCGTTTGGATGCAAGAAGGTAGAATATCTGGGCCACATCATATCCGAGGACGGGGTGGCAATAGACCCCGAAAAGTGCAGTTGTCGACTGGCCGCGGCCCAGCACGCAGCGCGAGGTATGAGGATTTTTAGGGCTGATGGGCTATTACTGGCGATTCGTAAAGGCGTACGGGCTGATTGCGTCACCCTTGACTGCACTATTAAAGAAAGAGACGCCCAAGACCTTTGAGTGGACAGCCGCAACAGAGGCAGCATTTTGCAATCTCAAGAAGGTGCTGACCGAAGCTCCAGTTTTGGCCTTACCGCAATTCGACAAGCCGTTTGTTGTGGAATGTGATGCTTCGGGGAAAGGCGTAGGGGCGGTGCTGATGCAAGATAGGAGACCGATAGCATACTTCAGTAAAGCCTTGTCAGATCGAACTTTATCAAAGTCCGCTTATGAGAGAGAAATGATGGGATTGGTGCTAGCAGTCCAACATTGGCGGCCGTATTTGTTGGGTCGGAAATTTGTGGTTCGTACGGATCATCGGAGCTTAAAGCATTTATTATACCAAAGGATTGTGACGCCGGCTCAACAAGTCTGGGTGGCCAAACTACTGGGTTACGATTTTGAGATTGAGTATAAAACGGGGGCGACGAATGCGGCGGCGGATTCCTTGTCGAGGCAAGGAAGTGGGGCCGAGTTACACGCAGTGAGTCATGTGGAGTGGATTGGTGGTTGGGAGATCGAACAGGAACAGCAGCAGGATGAATATGTGAGCTCGATACGACACGCCACTCTTGTGCAGCCTGGTAGCCGGCCTGGGTTTAGGATGATCGGGGCGCGGCTGTTTTATCGCGACAGATTGGTACTGCCAGCTACATCCACTTGGATTCCTAAGCTCTTACAGGAATTCCACGACTCCCCTTCGGGTGGTCACGCGGGAGTATATCGCACCTATCGGCGGATCGCGAGTAACGTCTATTGGAAGGGTATGTTTCAACGGGTTAAGGAGTATGTAGCAAGATGTTTGACTTGTCAGAAGATGAAATATGAAGCGATGTCACCGGCGGGCCTCTTACAGCCGCTGCCGATTCCGGAACGAATTTGGGAGGATATTTCCATGGACTTTATTACTTGCTTGCCCAAGTCGAAAGGGTTTTCGGTGATTCTTGTGGTGGTGGACAGGTTATCGAAATATGCCCACTTCATGGCTTTGAAGCATCCAATCTCGGCGCGTTCAGTGGCTGAGATTTTTGTTCGAGAGGTGGTCCGTCTTCATGGCATTCCCAAATCGATAGTGAGTGACAGGGACTCCATGTTTGTTAGTTCCTTTTGGAAGGAATTATTCTCGCAGTCGGGCACTCAATTGAAGTATAGCACGGCGTATCATCCCGAGACGGATGGTCAAACGGAGGTGATCAATCGGGTTTTGGAGACATATTTACGTTGCTTCACTAATGAGCAACCTCGTCAATGGGTTCGTTGGATGGCATGGGCAGAATTTTGGTACAATACGTCGTATCAAACTTCGGCGAAAATGACGTCATTCGAGGTGGTATATGGACGTCCACCACCGTCCTTGCAGCGCTTCTTGCCGGGTGAGTGCACTGTAGCCGCGGTGGTTGATACACTGTGCAGCAGAGATGAAGTTTTGCGCCAGCTGCGTGAAAATTTGCACCGGGCACAGCAGGACATGTTGCGGCAGGCTAATAAACGGCGGCGGGAGGTGGAGTTTGCTGTAGGGGATCGTGTTTTTCTGAAGGTAAGACCATTCCGCCGCACAACGAGTAGAACGGGGCCCCAACACAAGTTATCGGCGAAGTTTTTCGGGCCATTTGAAGTAGTGCAGCGCATTGGAAAGGTGGCGTATAGGCTGAAGTTACCGGAGTCTAGTCGGATACATCCGGTGTTTCATGTCTCGCAGTTACGACGTGTGGTGGGGGATCATCCGGTGGCGGATGAATTGCCGGACTCGTTGGAGCTCCCTATTCCGCCGGTGCTGGAACCGGATACTATTCTTGCTTGGCGGAAGGTGACGAGAGGACAGAGTGAGGAGGACCAGGTGTTAGTTAAATGGATTGGGCAACAAGATGATGATGCCACGTGGATTGATGTACCAACCTTTTGTGGACAATTTCCGGACTTCAACCTTGGGGACAAGGTTGTTTCGAAGGGCGACGGAGTTGATATGGAGCGAGATAGTGAAGAAGGGGACCGAGAAGAGGAGCTTGAGGATAGCTTGTATGGGGTGCGTGAGCCTAAGCCCTTGATCGTGTATCGGAGGAGACGGGAGATGTGAAGGCGTGGGATTGGGCCGGAGCTCACGTTCGTGGGCTTGGTTATAGTAGTTTAGTATTCCTAAGTTATTTAGTTATTGAATTATTTTTGTAATTGGGTCGAGCGTTTTATAAGCTCCTTTACGGGTTTTCTTTGTTGGTTCTTTCCCGTATCGCATAAGAGAGTCGAACCAACCCTAGGGTATTAGTTTAAATAGGACAGACTTCATTAATAAAAAGGGGAGGAGATTTATTCTTAAGCCTGGAGGCTGGGGCGGCTGGGGCCGATCTGTGTTCTTAATCTTCTTTAATTCTGTTCACAAATTCCACTACCAACATGCATCAGCTAAAGAGTTCTATATTAAGGTCTTGTAAAATTTCTTCACCACGACACAATAATTTCTTCAAGTTTACAATTTCACAACTACATGTTTTTGAAATCTAAGTTGCAAATTTTGGAACCATGAAAATTTCTGCAGGCATATCTACTTCACGGCTACATGGGAAGAATACGTTCCTTTTATGAAGCAAACCTAGCCCTTGCAGAACATGTAAGGTTCCTACAGTGCACAGTCTACTCTTTTAAGATGTCATTGCCACTTAATTAGCTTTGTTCAGAAGTAGACTAATATGCATGAACAAATAGAAACTTTCATGGTTCTTTTAAGATGTTATGCATTAGTTTGTTTCGGCCAGCAAGATTCAGCTTCTATGATGCTGAAAAGCCAATATAG
This sequence comes from Mentha longifolia, assembly GCA_001642375.2. Lineage (NCBI taxonomy): Eukaryota > Viridiplantae > Streptophyta > Magnoliopsida > Lamiales > Lamiaceae > Mentha > Mentha longifolia. The sequence goes on from CM038112.1 coordinate 13,353,312, forward strand.
ACATCAAGGAGGAACTTACCACCATAAAAGATAGATAGCAGCATGGCCATCACGCTTCTAGAATGATTTGGATTCTTAAAATTTCAGATCATACCTCTTCCTACAACCACCTCATGGAGCATGAAGATTCTTTTTCTATGTAAGCATCTTCAACAAGTTTTTCGTTGTTATGCAGATTATGGATTCTATTATGTCACTCAGTAGTTTCTTGACCAATTTCTTCATAGAGCGCAGTACTGCTCAGGCATAAACTCCAATGCACACCTAAACTTCCTAAACATTTTTATACATGATTTTTGATCTCACGTTTCTCAATTTGCATATGCAGAGAATGCATCATTGACAAAAATGCTAGAATCGGTGAAAATGTAATTGTTGAAAGTTCATAGGTAAGGTTTTCTCAGAATGCTTACCAGCAGCTACTGACATTTTTTTTATCAAGAACTCACCATATCTTGATGATTCAGTGAACCTAGAAAAGCCAGTCACATCTCACATATTGATCTCTACTCAATCATCCTGATGGACGGAGGACTTTAAGTAATTTCATCTATATTTAGTAATAGGAAGGGGGACAGAAGGGCTTTGAGTAATTTCATCTATACTAGATAATGTAATGTGAGAAAGATAGATTTTAACATAAGATCAGTACAGAACATAACATGGTGAGGTAATGGCAACACCGAGTTTTAACAATTATGACAAAGTTTCACAAAAGGTTCAACATAAAAAACATAAGCATTGAGTTTTGTATTTTTGGGTAACCATGAAGACACCAAAGGAACTACTTTAGTTGATACACACAGAAAGTAAAAAAAGCGTGCAGATGCAATTATTTTGATCACATACTCGAAACACCGATTACATGATCATATCAATCCATGTTTGTCTAGACGAAAGGCTTCTAAAGTGATGGCAAAGATAACCAGTCTTCGTCTTATGCAATGGTAGAATGAAAACTATACTTAAATGATAGTATCTGACAATTGTATGCTTGGCAAGGCTAAGAGACAGTAACTTGATCACTGACAAAAATTATGGTAGATTGAGGTTTTTCCGATTGTAATTGCAGGAGTGTTGGGGACTATGTAGAGCATGCACTTCTCTCCGTTCCACATTTCTGAGTTAACAAAATGAGATACTAGAATAAGAGAAAGAAACAGGTGACACAAGTAAAAATGTAGTAGCAGTATACTTGAGATTAACAAAGAACCAATATGTGAGGTTAATATTGTTATTGATAATAAATTAGTGCATAGAAAGTTATTATCAAGATATCATGTTGCTGTATTCGTACCACATATCTGTGATGTAGGCACAAAGGCAGGAATTTATATTCATAAAACAGAATTTCATAACTAGCAGATGACTGTATGCATGAATCACAAAGACTTAATGGTTCTCTTGTTGTAGTTTTGATATACATGAAGACTCAATTTATAATAAAATTTTTAATTTATAATAGATTTTATGATTTGTAAATTAATTTCTAAGATACTAGAATATATAATAAAAATAAAAATTAAAAAAAACAATGCAAACGTGATAAAACGACGAGGTGCCCACGAAGGTGCCCACCGGGAGGTGAGTAGCATATCATTTCTCTATATATGTATATATATAATTTAAAATTTATATCTCGCTTTATGGCTCAGCCCAAATTGGTTGTAGTGGACGGCTGAAATTGGAAGAAAATTTAGCAAAACCACCGAGAGCTCTAAAAACAAACCGGGCACTGTTACAAACCCTGATTTTCCCGACTTTCCAAGAGGTTCTCTCTTCCCCCCTCTCGATCTCCCCCTGGTCAGAATCTTATATTTTAGAATTTAGACCTTCTGGTTTAGTTCATTGACATCATATTTTTTGGTTTAGGGCGGGGGAATTCAATGAGTAGGGAAGAGAGAAATGACGCCAAGGATGGAGGGGACAAGGATTTTGGGACAGACTCTAGAGTCCTAAAGAAAAGGAAAAGGGAAAAGAGGGTGCAGAATCAGAATAATTCGACAGAGGATGATCTAGGGTTGTTATTTCGAGATGGAATTACAGGGAAATTTCCGAGGTTTGCTAATGAAATCACTTTACAGGTATGTTCTTGTTCTTTTATTACTCATTCTTTAAACTTATCTATTGAGTTTTCCTTTGGCATCATTATTCCAAATGTATGACATTCAATTTCTAAGAAAAGGATTTCACTTCTGTCTTGTTAACTTATATACTGCAAATGCCCCAAAAAGCTGAGTATGTTCATTATTGGTCTATAGATATAAATAGGCAGAACATGGAAATATGACATGTTTCACATGATAGTCCTATCCATTTATCACCAAGCAAGTATGCAGTCTTGGTTGACTTCCACCTGTCATGGCTGGTCTTTTTACCTTTAATCCCTTGAGTTCATGGATTGTATTTTCTCCTTCAATTGGATCTCCATACGATGTACTAGGTTTAAGAACATACGTTCAAATGTGCTAATCTTGTTAGAACCGTTGTCTATTCACCTATAAATTCATTAGAAGTCCTTATAAAATGTTTAATGCATAATGGATTTTTATTATTTATCTTACTCTATCCCTTTATCTTATTCTCTGGGCTGTAGAGATATCAGCTAGGGGACGATGAACTTTGTTGATTCATTCTCTTTTTCATTTAATTATTCTCTTCTTCTACATGGCAGGATGCGGAGAATAGCTTCCTCTCTCGAATTTACCATAAAGGCCAGCTTGTATCTTGCGTTGTTTTGCAAGTAGACAATGATAGAAAAGAAATAGCAGTGAAAAAAATCTGGCTTTCTCTGCGTCTGTCTTTATTGCACAAAGCCGTAGCTCTGGATGCTATTCAAGAAGGAATGGTAACCTACGAAAAAAAATACTCTAGTTTGAAGAAATTTCATTTGGTTATCTTTTACTGTCCATGTTTTTTTATTTTGGGTTGAATATACGCTAGTTTCATACCATGGAAGTCATGAGTTAAGTTATGCAGTGAAAGAATAGATTATAGATTTTGTGGTTTAGTATTTTTTCTTGATTTCCCTATTTTTGGCTGCTTCATAAATTTGAAGTTTGCACTTTTGCAGTTTTGCTTTTCTCTTTCAAGATACTTGTATCCTCTGGCATCTACTAATCCTCTGGCATGTTTGCAGACCAAAGAGCTCAAGGGTATTTCGATTGATCTTCTTGTTCCTGGCATGATGGTTAATGCTTGTGTTCTATCAACCCTTGAAAATGGTGTCCTGTTATCCTTTCTTACATACTTCACTGGAACTGTAAGTCTGCGTCTTTGTTGTTATGACCAGAATATTACAAACATGAAGGTCTCTCATACGATTTGTCTTTGTTAATATACAGGTTGATTTGTTTAATCTAAATAAAACTTTTCCTTCTTCAAAATGGAAGAATGAATATGCCAAAAATATTAAGGTAATGTTGTGTGTTTTTTATAGATTGAACTGAAACTTTATTCAGTATAATTGCTTATCAAGTTCCAATGAACCTATGCCATTTAAAATAAACTAATACCGTCTGTGGACTGAATTAAGAATTATTAAGATTTGCCTCTGTGGTCTTGACTTCTGATTGACCACAGCATAATTACAATAAATTTTGAATGTTGTATAGTTCAATGCTCGGATCTTGTTTATCGACCCTTCAACAAGAGCTGTTGGTTTGACATTAAGTCCTCAGCTTGTCAGTAATAAGGCCCCAGCGTCTGTAAGTTTGTTTTATGATTTTTTTGCTGCATTCTTACACGTTCTTTCTAGCTTTTTGATGCTTTGAACAGATTTGTCTATCCAAGTCTTTCAAAATATATGTTTCTTGCCTGTGACTTAACATTCCTTCTGTGGTGAGGGAAGTTCAGAAAAATGATTGACAATTCTTATGTATTTTGAAAATATATATTAGCAGCTTGTTGAGATTGGCGATATTTTTGAGCAATGTACAGTAGTCAGGATTGATAAAGGGTCAGGCCTCCTTCTTGAAGTTCCCACTGTACCAGTTCCAACCCCAACTTATGTTAATGTAAGTTCTGTGATTCTTCTAGCTTTGTGTGTTGTCATTCTGTCTGTGAAGTCAAGCTGTTGTCACTGATCTGTAAGAATTTCAGGTGACTGATGTCGCTGATAAGGAAGTGAAATTGGATAAGAGCTTTAATGAAGGAAGCTCTGTCCGTGTCAGGATACGTGGATATAGGCACTTGGAAGGGATTGCAACTGGTACTTTAAAGGTCATTTGGCTCCACCTTCAAGTTCAAGAATCATCCTATGTGCATTTTACAGTTCAAATGTAGGCATACAGGGAACATTTCGTAAAGCAATTAACCTAGTTAACTGACACTAAAGAATTAACTGCATCTCATTATAGATAAATAGAGATAGCTAGCAAGTACTATGTAGATGAGTACTTTTAAACATAAGTTCTTGTCCGCTATCTAGCAATTTTTCTTATGGGGGTTACACAAAATGAGTTGACTGTAACAAAGAGAAGCTTTGGTGACTGATGGCAAATTTTTTCACTTATGTTTTTTTAACGATTTGCAAAAGTAGATTTGTGCCGAAGTGTTGACCTATGTATCTTTGCTGTTTCTTTTGAACAGGCTAGTGCATTTGAAGGTCAATTTTTTTTCACTCACTCTGATGTGAAACCGGGAATGGTTGTAAAAGCTAAAGTTATTGCAGTTGATAGTTTTGGTGCTATTGTGCAACTTGCTAGTGGTGTGAAAGCTCTTTGTCCACTCCGCCATATGTCAGAGTTTGAGATTGCAAAGCCAAAAAAAAAGTTTAAGGTTATGTATTTCGTATGTGCGAGAGCCATTGTTGCATTTGTGTGGAAGAGAACGGTCCTTCGGACTATTTTTTGCTACTTTTAATTCTCTTCCATGGGCTTAAATTTTGCAGGTGGGAATTGATTTGGACTCTAAGGGCCCTCGATTAAGATGGAACGATGGATTTGAAATTTGTAGTGTCATTGAAGGAAAAGTTCATGAAATTAAGCATTTTGGTGTTGTTATCAGCTTTAAGATGTATTTCATTACAGTAGCTGAAACTACTGTGGAAAAGAACTCAGTTGTTCGAGCTGCAGTTCTTGATATTTCCAAGATTGACAGCCTTGTAGATCTATCTTTAAAGCCAGAATTCTTAGATAGAACAAATGAAGAGGACTTCTTCGAAAACTCTAAAAAAGGTATGCCTGTAAGAAATACATCCCTGTTCCCTTTATTGTAATATTTTAGCACACGATTAGCATATCTTACATATTATACATGCATATCTATTTCATTTTGATACTTATTGATGTATACATGAATGCTAAATCGTTTCCACTCTTTCTCTTGACAGGTTCTTTCTCTTCCAGCATATAATTACTCAATAGGCTATGCATCATTGACTGATTACAACACCCAGAGATTTCTGCTTGAACAATTTTCCTATGGACAGAGGTAACATCAAAATGATCTTTTAATGCAATGCTGACTGCTTTTGTTGAGTTGAGTGGTTTAATTCTCAGCCAAGAACTTACAAATGCACTATTGCCATGTCATATGGTTCTTCTTGTTTGGTAATGAATTGTTTTCTTAGTCTTGCCTGAGATTAGGATGCTTTAGTACTAATATAACCCAATCACAGTTGTCGTTTTTCCAATTTTGTGGTAGTTGTCAATTCTAAGTGATTTGTGCCATCCTGTTGTTTTCAAAGGATTACAGCATAAAATGGATCAAAAGTAGAAAAGTTAACAATGAAAATATTTCTTTTTTATTGATCCATTCAAATATACTATGGTCCAAGTGAGTGAGAAAGAATAGTGTTAAAGCTTTTGATTCTATGTAGGCAGTCTTATCAAGATGGGGCCTTTATTTTATAGGCTTTTCATAGTTTGGATACATAGCTGAGGCCATAATGCTAAATCAGTTGAGCTTAGAAAGGATGACATTCATGTTGAACTGAATTCTCTGACCATAATTTTTAACTGCCATTTGCTTGATAATTTTGTGTAGTGTCTTTGCCACTGTAATGGCTCTTCCTGGTCCGACAACTGGTGGGAGATTGCTACTGCTTCTCAAGTCCTTGAGTGATGGTATGGAGTCATCCAGTTCTAAGCACGCAAAGAAGTCTAGCCATGATGTTGGATCTCTTGCTCAGGCAGAGGTTGGTGTCGTTTTATTATTCTGAGCTGTAAACCATAGGGTACCCCATTTACTTGCGAGTATTAGCAATTTGTGGTTTAGTTATTCAACAATGAGGAGGGGTCTTCTTGGAAAACTCTGAAAAAGGTCTGCCTGTATGAAAACTGTATTCCAAGAGATTTCTGAAGTGGTTTGACAAACAATTGCTGTCTAATCTATATATATATATATATATATATATATATATATTAAAACATAATTATTGGTTAGTTTTTTTTCCCGGCAATTTCTACAGTTACCTTCCCATAATATTAGGAATTAGTTATAACATGGTTATCATGACAATTTATAACTGCATATACGCTTACCTTTTAACTACTTTGTAGCCGTTTTAAAACTCCTAATATTGGTGCGTGATTTTTTATCAATATATATCATTATTTTGATAAAAAAAATCCATCATTTAATCTTCTTTTGTAAAAGCATCAATGTATTAAAATATGGTTTTTAATAATTATATTTTTTTGCCAATGTTAATATTTTCTGTAAATAGTGTCACTTGCAGTTCTAATGTGAAATTTTGTGACGATTTCTTCATATGCATCAATTCATCGTTTAATATGCTTAAATTTAATGTTCCATATGCTTCGTTTTGGAATTATTTATAATGCTTTATTTCATGTACATAATTAGTATAACTTATTTGATTTTGATATTTAAGGCTCGTTACAAACAACGAGGGAATAATCGAAGAAAAAGATCGCAGTCTTCGACTCAGTCTCAGTCACAGTCTTCGACTCAGTCTCAGTCACAGTCACAGTCTTCGACTTCCTCTCAGCCTACGTCTCTATCCGAGCCTACGTCTACGCGTTCGTCTCCGCGTTTGTCTCTGCCTCTGCCTCCGCCTCCGCCGGAGATTTGGCTACTACTACTTCAGTGGGCTCCATCCAGGGGTGTCCGAAAGGCCTACCTTGGAATGCATTCGGTAATTCCTCGACGCCCTCGTGATCAAAGTCAAGCTGGAGGATTACGGGTTTGTACTTTTTCATTGCTGTGTGTTTTTTTCCTTTGGAAATTGAAAATCAGCGTTTAAAACGGATAATCATCAACAGTAACACATAATCATTTTTCTTTTCTTGTTACTGTTAATTTTGTGCAGATGAAGGCATTCACTGAATGGATGTCAGAGAGGACTGAACTTTGTACTCGCCTTCATAACTGTTGATAGACATGGTATATGGTAAGAAAAAGGAAGATAACTTCAGTTTTTGGTTACACGCGTGGCGTGACCATGGCGCATTCAGTGGACTGAGAATATGGGATTTCTTTGAAAAAGTTTGTGATTTATACGACCGAATCCGTGATAAAGTAAAAGGTATGTTTGATTTTTTTGGGAAAATAGTATTTAATTATTTCCAAAAATTTAGTATTTAATATAAATATATTTAATTATATATATTTGATTGTTACTTGTGCAGATCATATTACACCATCTGTAGAGCCTCAATCGTTGGAGGCATTTCGAACGAGAATTAGCACGGCGATAAATGCCAATATTCGGATCTCCGGATATAGGTCGATTTTTGATCCAGTTGCTCCTGATGTTAATACTCAAGATGTCTATCTATATGAAGTGGGTTTTGAGATGAACATACATACACTAGAATTTGTGAATGCTCAGGATTCGTATGTAGGTGATTTGGGTCGGGATGATAATGGAGGCGAAGGTCCTCCTTCGAACATCGTAGTTCGTCCGGGTAACAATCCGTTGCAACGAGGAGCGTTGCCTCCGTACGTTCAATAGTTCTGATGAAGAGATTGAGAAGAGAGTTCCACAGTTTCTTTACTTTTGTCATTGGTCATGTATTCGGTGTACACCGGCTGAATAAAACCCTGGGCTCCAAAATTATGAGAGTTCATTTTTTTTTTTTAGTTTTATATTTCTATGATTTGGTTTATGTTTATATGATATTTTGTTTAATAACTGTGATTTTATGAATATTACTTCATCCGTTCCACTTAAATTGTCAATAAAATGAAATATATATAAAATATAAAATAATAAAAGGAAACAATTATAGTGGGATGAAGTGAGTACCATTGTTTCTTTTTCTTTCTTTGAAATATAATTTTGTATAGAAATATTTCTTTACCCACGATGGGTACACTTATTGTGACCACCACAGATGTGACAATGCCGCGTAGTTAAAATATTTCATTTAGGGTTGAATTTTTTAGAAAGATGTAGTATTTAATGTATATATTTAAAATAGTTTCATTATTTACTAATATTACCTCGTCATTCATGTACACATTAAGTATGCTCACGGCGGGTATTATAGCATTACTTTAATTTAGCTACTTATAAACTACTAAAACTCATACTATGTATAACTTATAAAAAAATTAGTTATCCCGCGTCAGTTGATACATTTATTTTTTGATACAAGAATTACAAAAAAATGTACATTAATATATTAGTAATTGTGGAAGCTCGCGTGCACATTTTCAGCACATAAGTTTTTTTTTTTAAAAAAAAAAAAAACCTTTTTAACATATAAGGTGTCATAAAGGTCAAATTAGTTGGACCTACTTATACACTAATTCAATCATGAAAGGCAGCAAATTATATAAACATTGTTTGTCAATTGAATGCAAGAGTAATAGGCATGGAATTCTATGAAAACAATTCTTAATAATCTAATTAACCCTTAAAGCAAAATCTAATCAGAATGCACTTAATTCATGAATCCAAAAACCACCATCATCTCCTGATCACTATGATTTCAGTGACGCCAAAGTTTTGAAGCTGCAAAACAGAACAAACCAGCGTTACTCCAAATAAATAGATTTGACTATATATCAATTAATTAAAAAAGATAATAATAATTACCTGTTTTGGAAATGCTCCACTTATAATCACCATTAACGGCCCAGAAGAAGTAGCCACGTAGGCCGAGGCTTTTAGCGTAACCAATCTTGGCCCCCACAGTCCGCTTATCATCGTACCCGACCCAATAATCCCCTGCCACCGAGTACACCGAAACCGTCGCCACGTCATACACTATCTTCGCCTTGTTCGCCTTATTATACTCCACCACCTCAGCATACGTCAGCACCCCGGTCCCGTTCCATCCTGGCCCCACGTCGACGGCCTCCGCACCCACTGCGTGGAATCTACGGTCCTTGAGCTGCCACGTCCGCCCGTACAGGGGCAGCCCCAGTATCAACTTGCTACGTGGCACCCCGACCCGGATCCACGACCCGAGCCCGTAGCTCGTGCTCACGTTGCTTTTCGGGTCGAACAGCGCCGCTTGAGCGCCGGTGATGGATTTATTCCACGCGCCGTGGTAGTCGTAGTTCATCACGTTAATCCAGTCAAGATTCTTGCTGATCGAAGGCGCCGGATACGACCGCTGCTCGCCGGAGAGGAAAGTGTCGGCGGAGTAGTAAACCGCCGCTGTTAGGAGGAGCGGCGGCTTCCCGGTGGCGGCCGATTCGTTCTGCACCTCCACGCGCCACTCCTCGAGCAGGTATCCTAAATTCTCCATGTCCGTCGGAGTTTCCGGGAACTCCCAGTCTAAATCAACTCCTTCAAATCTGTTCGAGATGTTGAAATTAGAAAACCAAATTGTTTAATTAATTTTGTAACTGAAAGTGAAATACAAATTATGACGAACCCTAATTTTCTGGCGACCTCGATGCTGGAGTGGATGAAGGCGGCGCGAGAGGTGGGTGTGGAAACCAGGCGGGTGAAAAGGGCGGTGCCTTCGGCGGCGCCGCCGACGGAGAAGAGCGTGGTGAGGGGAGGACTGGTTGCATGGAAAGTGGAGGTGAAATTGAGGAGCATTGAAGCTTGGGTTGTATCTACTTGGAATGTGAAGTTATCGGTGTGTGGAGTTAGAAATGCGTAGTAGATGTGAGTGTAAAGGTTTGTTTTAATGGAGGAAGGGTCGACGGTAGACCATGAAGGATAATAGACGCCTTTGATCGGCTTAGAAGCTGAGTGTGAAGCCATGGATAAAGAAGATGCGAAGAGAATCATGAATGCTGCGTAGATGCAGAGAGTGGGAGTTTCTGCCATTGTTAGGACTTGGAAGCTGATCAATATGGTATACGATTGGTATATTTATATATAGTACTATATCATATATTCATATGAGAGAGAGAGAGAGATAGAGAGAGAGAGAGAGAGATGTATGTACGTAGAGAATATATATATGTGCATATTATTGCATAGTTATTTTATATGAGAATTTGGAAGGATGTGTTTATATGTAACGTTGAATTAGTTATGTTTGAAGTTGAAAAATCTGAATTTTGTGGTTGAATGTTTCTTTCATTGCCGTCCTTATTATTCAATTATAATAAGCACCACTGAATATTCAAACCCAGTTTTACTATCTTTTTTTTAAAAAAAAAAATTATTGTAAAGAAGTTTTAGGTAGGCCAAAGTCACTAACGTATCCTTCATTCATCTTTAAATATTGTACGTTTGTCACTTATTGGGACTGAGTGCTTGTTTGGTTCAAGTTGGGTAACGGAAAATGAATGAAATCAAGTCAAGTATGGAATGATAATAATAATGATTACTTAACATAGATGCGTGTTAGTGGCTGCATGCTAACGTGCGCACATCGACGGAATCCATGGCGAAAGGACGAGGTAGACCGAAGGGAAGGCCGGCAACGGTAGCTGATCTGAATGGAATAGGTAAGGGGAACAATACCCCAACTCACGAGGTAGCAGCGGAGAGTTCTGCAGCCGGAGCGGAGAGAGCCAAAGGAGTAGTGAATATGGAGGTAGTTAAGCAACATCTGGAGCTGGAATTGCAGAAATCAGAGCTGAAGCAACATGAGGATCTGCTAAAGGAAGGAGAAAATGAGGCGGAGGTGAGCAAAATTGAAGAAGGCGAGGTCCCTCTGGCAAGGAAACGGGGAATGGCCTTAGGATATGTGGCTCCGGTGCTGAAATCAGGTATTCCTACGGCTAAATTATGTGTGAATGAGCTAGCTAAAGAAGCGGAGAAGTGGAAGAACTCGATTATTCTGTATGTGATAGGCAATTCTCCTACTATATCCTATTTGAGGAACTACCTGCAAAATCACTGTGGTATAGAAGGAGAGTTTGAGATCTACTATCACAATGAGGGTTATTTTGTGGTGCCTTTCGAGAGTAGAGCTGATAAGGAGAAATTGTTGTATGAAGGGCCTTTCATGATGGCCAGCCGGCCAATTATCATAAAGGAATGGGTACCAAACTTCTGTTTCAAGGATGAAGTGTTGAAAGAAATTCCATTGTGGGTAAGACTGCCTAAGCTGCCTTTGCACTTTTGGAGTGGGGATTCTCTCAGCAGGATTGGTAGTGTGTTAGGAACTCCAATCTGTGCTGATGAGTGTACTTCTAAGCAACAACGAATATCCTATGCTAGGATGTTGGTAGAGGTGGATATCACTAGGCCATTGACTTATAAGGTGCAGATAGAGAGTGAGAATGGGGAAATGGTGGAGCAGCAAGTGTTCTATGAATAGGTACCTCTTTTCTGTCAAAAATGCCATATGGTAGGGCATATTTGTAGGGAGAAGAGGGATGCTCAAGAGCAGAAACAGAAACAATGGCAACCAAATTCTAAAGAAAATGAAGAGGTGAGAGTGGAGCAGGAGTGGAACAAACCAAAGAATCCAGCTGCATCTTCAATTCAGGTGGGAAATCTTAAAGTCCCAACTAGTAATGTGTTTGAGGATTTTAGTTTTCAAAAAGAAGCTGAGGGCGGGGACCTTTTCCCCTTCAATGCACCATGAGAATGTTGATATGGAATGTCAGAGGCTGCAACAAACCAATGAAGCAAAAGGAGATTAGGATCATGCTGCAAAAGAATAAGGTTGATGTTGCAGTGCTCTTAGAAACTAGAGTGAAAAAAGAAAAAGAAAAAAAAATAGTAGATAAAATCTGTAGAGGGTGGGAGAATTTAAACAATTATGGTAAGGCTGTCAATGGTAGAATATGGGTGAGTTGGAATCCAAGAACAGTTCAGATTCAATTCATGGAGGATCATGAACAAGCAATACATGTTGAGGTTATGGATGTTTTTTACAGGGCAAACTCAGCAACTGATTGCGGTTTATGCACTGAATATTGGAGATCATAGGAAAAGGTTATGGGAGTTTTTAGATAGGAAGGTGTGCCAGCTTCAGGGTCCCATCTTCATGGGTGGTGACTTCAACTCTATATTGAATGTGGATGATCGATTCCAAGGGAGTGTGGTGACACAGGCAGAAACTGAGGACTTTGCTCATTGTATTCAAAGGTGTGAGCTACAAGAGGTTAGGGCAGTGGGCTACCACTTCACATGGACAAATAATCAAGTAGGGAATGATAGGATTTGCACAAACATTGATAGATGTTTTGCAAATTCTATGTGGTTTCAGAAGTATGCAAGTACAGTAGTTGAGAGATTGGAGAAAGGGGTATCTGACCATTGTCCTCAGTTGATATGCATTGAAAATAATCAGATTAAGAGATGTAGGTTCAGATTCTATAATGTGATTACTGAACATGGGGAGTTTGAACAAACCATCAGGGAACATTGGGGTAGGGATAGGTCTCCAAACTTGCTGAGAGCAGTATGGAGAAACTGTATGAAACTGAAGGAGCCTTTCAAGAGAATCAACACTCATTGGTTTGCTAACACAAAAGAGAGGATGGAGGGGATCAGGAACAAACTGCAGCAAGTGCAAGCATCTAGTGGCTGAGAACCCTACAGAGGAATTAATATTAGAAGAGAAACAGTTGCTGAGTGAGCTGAATAAGTGGAGTAGCATTGAGGAGAATATATGGAAACAAAAATCCAGAATTGACTGGTTGCAGTTGGGGGATGCAAACACTAAATACTTCCATGCATATACAAAAGTTAGGCAGCATGCTAATGCAATCCATAGATTAGAGAGGGAAGATGGCAATGTCTGTATAGGACAAGAGCAAATCAAACATGAGATTAGGGATTTCTATCTGAGGCTCATGGGTACAGCAGCAACAGAGCTAAGTGTGGTGGATAAGGAGATTATGAGAAGAGGTCCCAAACTGAGTAGGCAACAACAAATGTTGTTGAATGCTGACTGTACAGAACTGGAGGTGAAGGATGCGGTCTTTAGTCTGGATGCAAACAAAGCACCTGGGGTTGATGGTTTCAATGGATGTTTCTTCCAAAAAAAGTTGGCATATTATTGGTTCTGATGTGAGCAGAGTAGTGATCCAATTCTTTCAAACAGGAGAGCTTCCTACTGAGGTGAATGTGGCTTTGATTACTTTGTTGCCTAAGTGTCCAAATGCTAGTAGGGTGAGAGAATATCGCCCTATTGCTTGTTGTACTGTGCTGTACAAGATCATCTCCAAGATCTTATCAAATAGAATGAAGCAAGTATTAAATACTGTGATTAGTGATACTCAATCTGATTTTATACCTGGCCGAATGATATTTGATAATGTGATCCTTAGTCATGAGTTGGTCAAGGGGTATACAAAGAAGAACATATCACCAAGATGCATGGTGAAAGTTGACATTCAAAAAGCATATGACTCGGTGGAGTGGGAGTTCATACAGCAGATGCTTACAGAATTGGAGTTCCCTTATAGGTATATAAGATGGATTATGGTATGTTTAACTTCTGTGGTGTATACCATTAACGTGAATGGAGAGTCTACAGAACCTTTTCAAGCAAGGAAAGGGATTAGGCAGGGGGATCCGATTTCACCCTATCTTTTTGTTATTTGCATGGAATACTTAAGCCGGTGTTTGAAGGGATTGCAGAAGGAGAAACTTTTTCACTATCATCCTCGTTGCAAGAGGATGAGTATCACCCACGTATGTTTTGCCGACGATCTACTACTGTTTGCAAAGGGAGACAAGAACTCAATGCAGCAACTGATGAGGATGATGGATGTGTTTGCTTGCAGCCTCAGGTCTGAGAGCAAATCAGCTGAAGAGTTGTATCTATTTTGGTGGAGTGAGGGATGAGTTAAGAAAGGAGATGTTAGAGATGTCTGGAATGACTGAAGGTAGTCTGCCATTTAAGTATCTAGGGGTACCTCTCTCCTCTCAGAAACTGAGCATTATGCAGTGTCAACCGCTAATCCAAAAAATTTTGAGCAGAATCACATGTTGGTCGGCTAAGTTATTATCTTATGCGGGTAGAATCCAACTGATAAAGTCGGTTTTGTTTGGCATACAAATATATTGGAGCCAAATTTTCCTTCTTCCTCAGAAAATCATCAAGGTAATCCAAGCTGCGTGTCGTACGTTTTGTGGACTGGGAGGGTTGAAGCATCGAGAAGATCACTAGTTGCATGGGAAGTGGTGATGTTGCCGAGGCAAGCTGGGGGATTGAGTATCATGGATATGAAAACTTGGAATCGAGCAGCTATATGCAAGTTATTGTGGTGCTTGCATCAAAAGAAGGATAAAACATGGGTAAGATGGGTGCATGGATTCTATATAAAACAACAAGATGTGATGAATATGGAGATGCCTAAGAATTGCTCTTGGGTAGTGAGGAAAATAATTGGAGCTAGGGAACATTTGCAGAGTTTACAGGGGGGGAGAGAATGGATGCAGAAACCTAGTCTGAAGATACAAAAATTATACACTGAGCTAAGGGGAGAGGTTCAGACATGGCCTTGGGCGAAGATCTTGTGTCAAACTGGTGGCGCCAGCTAAGTGTGTATTTATTGCATGGCTACTTCTGCATGGGAAACTGGCCACATGCCAATATCTTCAACACATTGGCATAGCAGTTGATGCCACCTGCAGCTTATGTGGGGTAGAGAATGAAACGCTCGATCATCTCTTTTTTGATTGTAGGGTGTCCAGGAGGGTGTGGAAAGATGTAATGCAATGGTGTAAAATTGAGAGGCAACCAACTCAGTGGGGGACTGAGAGAGAGTATCTGCGGTCTCAATGTACCAACAACAGCAAGAAGCAGCGGATATATAGGAGTGCGATAGTGGTGTTGGTGTATGGCTTATGGATAGAGCGAAACCGGAGAAGAATGCAGGGTCACAGGAGTGAGGAAGAAAGTATAGGAAAGCAATGCAAAGACCTTTTGGGATGGTGCTGCACAAAGGATAGAAAACTTAGGTCGCTTTTGAATTCTACACTTTTAAATTTTGGTAGGTAGGTTAGAGATATGAGGTAGAAAGGAAGATGATGTACAGGTGTGATGGTTGATTATGGAAGAAATGAAATACGGTTTATACCAAAAAAAAATAATAATGATTACTTTTATTGAGTGTTTAGTTCAATAGTAAAAAAATAGTCACTTGTAATGAGATTTTTTTCTCCTTGTTTTCCCTCTTTCTTAAGAGATAACAATTTGGTGGATTGAGTTACCCCCAAGTAAAGAAAATTAATAACCTATTACTCAAACCAAACAAAAAGTAATTGAATCAATTAATTGTTTCACTTTCCATACCCAAAAAAAGTTGAACCTAACATGGTCTGATCTGTCGCTCAAATGATGCATGGCAATAAACTCGGAGCACTGATAATTTCCCATGAACAAATTAAATAAAATTAAATAAATTAAAAAGGATTCTTCCATTTTGAAAAGGTAAGAGATATTTTTGATAGCACCATCCAATAAGCGTGCGAAATTATGAATTTGACACAATTCAACTCATAAAATTAGTGGCACAAAATATCTAGCTTTCTAGACTTCTTAATAATCTTCACAATATTTGGCATGAAAGGGTTGTTTTGACCGGCTATCAATTCCAACATTTTCATTTATATGTTCCGTAATCGACTTTTTTATTATTTGAAACATTCAATGCATCCAATGCATGCAACTATTGGTAATGAGTTGATTCAGATTTTACTAAAGTATTAAAAATTGCATTTTCAAAACCACGTGAAGGAAGTATACATATTCCTGATGATTTTAAGAAATAGTTCCTGCAGTTATTCTCAAAGCTCCTAAATCAGTTAAACCTTCGTATGTAAAAGGCACGATTGGAATTTCGCATGTCTCATTATTTATTTGTTAGAATAATAAATATATTGAGAAATGATCTACTACCCACTATAAGCATATTTAATTATATGTTTGCGCGCCGCTACATGACAATAATGTATTTAAAGATAATTATTATAAATATATATCCTAAAAAATATATTTTACTTAAAAAAACTTTACTAAAAAAACTATACCCTAAATGAAAAACAATCAACGTGACACTGTGACATTAGTTGTGGGCACATTAATCAACGATCGACAAAATGATGTGCACCATGTTTCATTGGAGCATATAAAGATCGATGTCACACGATTAATAATAATAATAATAATAATAATAATAATAATAATAATAATAATAATAATAATAATAATAATAATACTTCTTTCATCACATCCAATTTGTTAGTTTCTTAAATATATATGTGAAGAGTAAAATTATAAAATATGGTGAATTGGATAGGACAGAGGGAGTAACAAGTGATGAGTTGCACTCAAGATTTCCACATAATTTAATAATCTAGAATTTCCCCATAATTTAATGATTATTAGTGGATACAATCTTTCATCATATAGAAGAAGCTGCTAAAAGGATAACGACAACCAAAAACAGACATGGTGCACAAAAAACACAGCACAAACAATCAAACTTACTTATTTACTTATCTCGCTAATCATGCCCATAAAAAAAATACAGAAAAAGACCAGACTCATATTTTAATCTCTCCCAATTTTATTAAAAAAAAAAAAAAGGTTCATCGAAGATACGATATTAAAGTCATATTAATGTTGTTAATTATAGCAATTGAATGTCTTTTCAATACTATACTCAGTAGTTTTTACAAACTATGGCACAATATGATACACAACCCTTTCTTATGGAAAGTTAATAATATACGAGTTAATCACCCACATAATTACATACGTATATACAGTATATATGAAGGTACGTAGTAAAGAAATATATTTGTGCAAAAGAATAAATTAAATTATATTGAGGTAGGTAGGGAAAGGGAAGTAATGGAATTAGAAGAAGGAGAGGGAGATATGCAAGCGAAGAAGGTGTGGGAATCGGTGAAGTTATACACGATTAGGTGTGGGTTGTGCTCAAAGTGGAGGGTGATTCCGTCAAAGGAAAAATATGAGGAAATAAGGGCAAAAATGGGAGAAGAGGTATTTGAGTGTGGGAGAGCAAGAGAGTGGAGGCCTCAGATATCTTGCCAGCACGAATCCGACGTGGCGCAGGACGATGAGAAGTTGAGGTGGGCCATGGACAGGCCCAACATTCCTCGGACTCCTTCTGGCTGGCAGAGGATTTTGAGGATTAGGGCTGAAGGAGGCACCAAGTTTGCTGACGTGTCAGTTGATTGCCAATTTTTAATTTTTTTTTTTTTTTGTTGGGTTGAGATGGAATATTAATTAGTACTAGTGCTTTGTTATTGGCAGGTATTATGTTTCACCCTCGAACAAGAGGCTACGTTCAATGGTTGAACTCAGCAGGTAATATATATATATATATAGGTCCAATGGCTTTTCATTAATTTAATATTGGAGAAATGCATAATTCATAAATTAATTAAATAGCCCTATTTACTTGATTATTTGAGAAATTGCAGGTACCTCCATGAGAATCCAAGGTATCGAGAAGATAAGATCAGCCTGTCGGACTTCTCTTTTCTACCTCCGGTGCCCCTAGACGATAAATACGTCGCAAAACGTCAAGCTCCTGCTACTGGTAATTCAAGATATATCATAATATTTTGCCTAGCTTATCAATGGACTTAAATTTCATTCTTTCAGTTTTTGTTTTTAATTTCTAATTTTCTTGATGGTGTTTCTAGGCGTGCATTTTGCATCAACCACTCAAACCGGACCTAAGTTCACCAATCCTGCTCAAAACTAAGGTACATGGAATTAAATGTGCATTGGTTGAATACTATATATATTACTATTACTCAACAACGTACTTAGCATATATACACTAGTATAAATTATTATTTCTCGGATTTGTGACATGATTTTGATAGAATTATATATTGTGTTTTAACTTTTTGCATGATACATTTGTGTTTTAATTATGTAAATATATATATGCAGGAGTATTTTGTTAATTACTTCATAATGCTGATCAACCAAGAAGAGTGATAGGGAGCATCAAGTGCAGAATATAAGGCTGCATGCAACATTAATTCATTTAGGGTTAATATATAAGAAATTGGGGATTTGGTTTGTTTCTTTATATATTAGTGGATCATGCATGACTAGCTCTTTCAAGGAGTTTGTTGAATTTTCACTCAAAGAATATGGTGTCGCAATAGATTTGTAGGAACTAGGAATGGCCTCTTCAATTATTGTCATGTACAAATGATTGTCATCACAACATCGTCAATGAATTTCTGCAAAGTGACTAAAACATGAATTCACATGCTTGAGACTCATGAAATCGTAAATTATGCTCATGAATTAATGAATTTGATGACGCTGTAACTGCACTAACTTTTAGAGACAAGATTTCGGCCACATCATTGGAAAGCTTTTTACTGTTAAATCATTAGGCATTTATTTCATATACGGATTAACTAAAAGATCAAATTAAAGTTTGGCGAAAAACAGGAGTTGTATCATTCGTGACAATGCAAATTACCGACTTTGAGGTGATGCGACATACCGTTTGAAAGCTCTTTGATATATTAATTAAGCTTTAGTTTCACTAATTCACGAACTCCTCGCTCTTGGATTCATGTTTCTGCGCATATATGGCTAGTTCTTATTTATCTTTATCTTTTTTTTTTTTTGTGAGAGAATGACTCTAGTTAGTTTTATAATAAGCTAGCTTTTCATAACTCATTATGCAAACTTTGTAATAAGAAAATTACAACAACACGTAAGCTTAATAGCTAGGCTTGCCTAGAATACTTTTTGAACAAGGCCCTCAAAGTCATAATCATCAAACCGGAACCGTCCTATTCTCATTCTGCGACCTCATTTCAACTGCCCCATCTTCTTCCTCATTCTCCCTCGACATCTCCTCCAACGACCTCCCCTTCGACTCCGGTACTAAAAGCGTGAACGCCATCCCTAAAGCGTTCACGCATCCGAGCACGATCAACGACTTCTTCACACCGATCCCCGCCGGATACCCGGCCTCCCTCTTCTCCGGATCCTCCGACTGCGCAGCATACAGAAACCCAAACGCCCCGACTATCGCCCCGGCCTTCCCGGCAGCTGCGGACAGACCATGACACGTGGACCTGAACCTCGCCGGAAAGATCTCGGCCGGCACCACGAACGTGGTGGCGTTGGGGCCGAAGTTGGCGAAGAAGAAAGTGAGGGAGTAGATGACGACGAAGCCGATCCTGTTCTCCCTGTGGGTCCAGTGATGGTAGGGAATGGCGAGTGCAAACATGAACACCGTCATGAAGAAGAAGCCCATCAACTGGATGGAGAAGCGGCCGATCTTGTCGATGAAGTATACCGTGAACCAGTAGCCCGGGACGGTGCTGCACAGAGCGATTAGGGTTTGAGCTCCGGCGATTCTGTGGAGTTCTTCTAGTCCGTCCATGGTTTTCGCCGGAGGGATCCATCCGACGGCGGTGAATACGTCCTTCTGGAATAGATTCTGGCTGTAGAAGGCGATGTCGAGGAAGAACCACGTGGCGGTCGTGCCCAGCAAGTGGACCCCATGCCGGCGGAGGAATTCCTTCGAGAACATTCCGAAGTCGTTCCCTTCCTTCTTCGCGACCTTCTCTTCGTCTTCTTCTACCTCTACCTCCACCTGCAGCACCTTCGACATGTCCGAAGCCGCCTGCTTCGCGTTCCTCGCCACCAGCGCGGTGTACCGCGCGGTCTCCGGCATCTTCATCCTCCAGTAGTACGTGAGGGCAGCTGGGGCCGCGCCGAACATCAAGATCAGACGCCACGCGTAGTCGGCTTCTCCCCCCGCGGCCCTGAACGCCGCCGCGACGGCCATGGCGACCACCCCGCCGGTCAGGATCCCGAAGCCTTGCATGGCGAAGACGGCGGCGACGAAGGCGCCGCGCGTCCTCTTGTTCGCGTACTCGGACATGATGGTGGCGGAGAGAGGGTAGTCGCCGCCGATGCCGAAGCCGAGCCAGAACCGGAAGAAGCAGAGCGTGGCCATCACGGCCTTGGGCTGGCCACTAAATGAAAGCCCCGAAGCGAGGGAGGAGACGACCATCAGCACGAGGGTCATGCCGTAGACCTTTTTCCGGCCTAGTCTGTCCCCGAGCCACCCGAAGAAGAGCTGCCCCGCCAGCGTGCCGCAGAAGGCGACGCCGTTGACGGCGGCGGAGACCCTTGGCGGGAGGGTCCCCGGATCCCTAGCGTCGGGGCGGTGGTAATATATGCGGCCGATGAGGCGGGTGACGAGGGAGATGCAGAAGAGGTCGTAGGCGTCGGTGAAGAACCCCATTCCGGCGATCACTATCGCCGTGAAATGGTACCATTGTGTTTTGGCGGAATCGAGTGTAGTTAGCACTTTTAATTGCTCTCTCGCCATAATTAATTTTTTCTTCGTTTTATTTAACTTTTGATAATTTGTTTGTACCGTGAGGTGTGTATTATAACAGAAGAGTTAGTTATTTGTAATTGGTATATTACGCCATGAAAGGATTAATTGTTAGTGCCAAATACATTCAAGAAACGGAAAGAGAGTTTGATGGTTAGTGAGATGGTTAACAAATAATAAGAAGTTACATACGCTAGCTAAGTACAACTTTGTTAATTAGTTTGGGTGTCAAACAATAATTAGAAGGAATTAGTAAGAATGATTTGAAAATTTGGAAAATTGAACATCATATGATTATAAAAAGCGTGGTAGTGCAAAGTTAGTGATCAAGTATTCAAATCATGGACACCAATGACGATATATGTAAATATCAATTTCGTTTTTCTTGGAGATAAACATACCCCATGTGCCAAATTTTAAAGGATAACACCTAGTGAATGAATTGAATAAAAGTAATTAAATTAACTTGCCAGCTATGATATTATGAAAGTCGGATTAAAAATAATGTAAATTAACTTGCCATACAAATAAAGAGTTTAATTTAATTCGACCAAAATGAAATTTGATTCATCAAAAATTGAAAGGGATGTTTGGCTCGTTGATTTTTTTTACGATTAACTCAAAGAAAAAAAAAAAAAAAAGAGGACAATTTGATCCTTTTTTTTTTTTGAAGTATCGTGGACGCGAATTTCCAAATTTGGCCTCTAAAGGTAGGCATGAATATGAAGCGCGTGCAATTTTACACACATGTTAGTGCTCAGCGGTTGCACGTGGTTAAACGCGCCGCTGCTCCGCCGTGGAATTTTCTCTTCCCAACCTTCTAGGTTCTGTAGCTGTAAGCTTCCTATGGCTTCTATCTCCTGCCGAATCGCCGTCGTCGGCGACGTTGTAATCTCTCTTTCTCTTTCTATCTTCTAATTTCTATCCGGTTACGATTGATTTTACTTTTTTCTGGAGAACTTAATTTCTCCTCCTTTTTTCCCCTCTATTTAACTTCGAAGCACGATGATTGGAACCTAGAGGCGGATACCAAGGCTCTGCAACTGTTGAAGGTTTATTTTTCTCTCTATGAGTATTCTAACTAGTGATCAAGTATATTGGTGCTTTATTTTGTTTCAGTATGCGAAGTAAAACTGTATTTTACAAGTAATTGATGATTAGTTTCCGATAAAATGAAACATTTTTTTGTAGAATAAGGCAAACGGTGCATTATCTATGATTTGCAGTTGTATATTAGTATGATGTTATCAGCAGATTCCTGTTGGAATGGCGATTTGATTAGAACATGTTTGGCTATTCCGATAAAGCAACTATTATGCTGCTCGAGTTAGTGTAGCTTGTGGAATTCCCACCTTAGTCTTTGTGTCTTCGTGTATGAGTCGTGATAATCCCCAATGTCTGTTGGTCCTAAGTTTAGGAAATAATACGGAAGAACTTTTTATGAGGTTTGTGAGAAGATTAATCTGGAGTTGGTTGGTGTCAAACCACATAGAGTTTGAAGCACTTCTAACTTTTAATACTGCGAGAGGATGTGCAGTAGTTGCATTTTAGCTATCCAGTCTTGTTGCTATGTTGTCTGGCACCCCTTGATCTTTTGTAAAATTCTCGCTTTACAACTAATGAAACTTTTGTTTCTTTGTTTCGCTTAATACGTACTTCTTGGTTTTCTCCTTGTAATATGTGTTTCTGGGAAATGCAGCCGGATCTTGTGCTGTTCACAGGCAGGTGCTCTCTTCTTCACTTTCTGTGCTGTTTGTTGATGGATATGCCAGCTGAGTCGTCTGCTCCTGTATTTATCTAGACTAATTTTAGGCGTGCCTTGGAGCCTTTTGGTTTGCTTATTCTGTGGGAGTTCACTTCAGGTGATTTTGGCAATGAGAATGTTGATCTTGTTGAAAGTATTTCAAATGTTGACTTCACGAAAGCAGTCATTTTGGGGAACCATGACGCCTGGAACACTCAGAAATTCTCCCCGAGGTAAGCTTAAATGATGTATTGAATCCCTGAAATAGATTTATTGGGGGTGTTTACAGAAATTAAGTGAACTTCTCTCTTCTTTTGCCTCTTCTGTGAGGGTTTCATGGGAGGTTGGATGCTTCGGAAATATGTGCTTCTGCCTTCTTAACCTTGGTGTTCGTAGTCTATGCTTTTGAGAAGCTGTCTTTCTCTGAAGTGGAAAAGACTAAGAGGGTTCCCATGAAAGCTTATATGCTCCTCCATCTTATAAGATGTTCATGAACTTTTAAGATGTCATGTCAAGAATTATTTTGAAAATAAGTTGCCAAAGTATGTGGATGATTTAGCTTATAAGATGTTAGTATTGCCAAAGCTGTAATCATGATGACTAAAATACAGGGGTTTACTATAATCATTATTTTTTGTCAAAAAATTTAATGAAAATTTCAGTCCTCTTCTCTTTCTTCGAGTGAATTTATTAGCTCCCAACTTCGTATTTTGGGGAAAATATGATCTTGTTTAAGAATGGTTGCCAAACACTTTGGCTGCGCTTATAAGCACTTAAATATGTTATAAATTGCACTAAGTTGTTCTAAGATGGTAGTAACTTTTACAGATACTCAACACATATATGCTGTGATTGGCAAGAATGTTTTGCTTTATTATATGGGGCAACGAGGTGAGTATACTCATGATTCAACTTCTGAAACTACAACTTAGAAGTATACGGCATATCACTATATGGAAAGAGAGAATCGTTTCAATCTAGTTTTGCTAAAGTTTATGGCTTAGAAACATGATTAGCCTACTCTATACATCCTGTCTCAGCTTTGCTTGTGTCCCCCGTCTCTTGAAAGTATTTTATATCCTATAATTTGGCAAATGGCATGCAATTTGCATCTATGTTTTATTTGTTTTGTGAATATTTACATTCATCGTCGTCTCGTTCTGTACCAGTTATTTAATGTTCCGAATGACTCAACTTTTTTATGCAGGGAAAAAGATGCCGTACAACAGCAGCTTGAATTGTAAGTTGATAATTTTTTATGTAGTAAAATTACATGCTCCCCCAGATTTTTACTTGATATGTTGAAATCACCATCACTTTCAATAATTTGTGGATAAAAATTTGTGAACCAGCCTCGGTGATGAGCATGTTGGCTATCGGCGCATGGATTTTCCAAACCTGAAGTTGAGTATAGTTGGTGGACGGCCATTTTCTTGCGGTGGTCAACATCTGTACCGGAAAAAGCTTCTTACTGCTAGGTCAGTAGTCTATATATGCCACTTTTCAAATATATTCCACCTGATATATGTGTCATCCTCTTATTAGAAGCCATGTACTTTTCAAGGAGAACAAATATTAAGTTATTTAAGTTTATCTTTAATAAAGCATTTACATATACTCCCTCCATTTCATGGAGAATGAGTCGTAGTATCCCGTAAAAGAAAGAAATCTTCAAAAATTCATTTTAAAACCCATCATTTTGAAGCGTGGAAAAACGTGCCAGAAGTTCCAAGAGCAAAGTGGTCATTCTCCATGAAATGGAGGGAGTATAATAGTACTGTATTGCTTTGCTATTTTTTGTTTTGCTCAAGTTTTTAAACTTCTTTTGAGGAAAAGAAAATATCAACAAAAGTGTTACACCAGAGACTGGTCCTCTATCTTTGATAGTTATATTTTAAAAGAGAAGCCTGCTGATGTTTCTCTATGATTTGGTATGGTATATCAAAGCAATAACTTCCACTATACAGTAAAAGTACATGTGATATTAATATATATACATCTTACTCAGTACCATTCATTAGTTTCATAAGAAAGCCTCAAATGTATGTCCTCGTCATGGAGCCTTGCACTTTTCACCTAATCTAGGTTCAGTTAACATGCATATGTATTATGTGTAAAACAATAAAAATATTGTGTTTCATCATGAATGTAATTTCTCACATTATGTTTTTTCCTTTCTTCCTCTCTCTTTTATTTGGTGGTTGTGGCTACTCATTACCCACTATAATATGTATCTTGAATATGCTCATCTTCTTCTGTCTGATGATAAATTTGCATATTGAACTTATTGATGAATAGGAAGTCATACGATTACTGTAGGCCAGGCAATGCCGACCTGACTTTCTATGTTCTAATTACTGCTGTCCCTACATAATTCTAACATATGGGCATATAGAGCCCATCATTCTCTCATCTTGATCTGCTATGATTTCTTCAACCCGTGTTGCAATTGCATCCTTAGATATGGCATCCATGATATGGATGGAAGCGCAAAGAGGATTTATCAGGCTTCTTTAGGAACTCCAGCCGATCATTCAGTTATATTTCTTGCTCATAATGGGCCCACAGGTGTATGAACTTGCGACAGAAAATTGCTTTCTTTTTTTAACATGGTACCTAAGAGATGTTTCATACTTAACTCGCTGGTAAATAATCCAGGCCTAGGTTCCAATGTGGATGACATCTGTGGAAGGGACTGGATACCTGGAGGTGGTGATCATGGTGACCCTGGTAATTCTACTCACTATATTTGCTACTTATACGATATTTTCACGAGCAAAATCTGACTTAAGATGATAAATATTCATTCTAATGCACAGATTTAGCACGTGCAATATCCCAACTAAAAGAAACCACCAAGTTGTCAATCAAATTGGTAGTGTTTGGTCACATGCATAAAGAGCTGGCATCTGGAAATGGTCTTCGGACAATGATAGTTGTTGGAGAAGACAACACCGCATACCTCAATGGTGCCATTGTTCCAAGGGTTAAAAAAATCAGAAAAGAAGAAGGCGTTACGTCAGAAAATGAAGGCACTCTACGAGCCTTCACTGTCGTTGATACATCAGATGGGAGTTTGGAGAAAATCGTTGAAACTTGGGTTTCAGTAATCGGAGACGAAGTGAGAGTAGAGGAGGAGCTTGTATTGCTTAGCAAAGGTGCGAGGCTTTAGCCAGGTACTCTACGGTTTCTTTTCTTTTCCTTTTGTTTCGAGGAGGAGTTTGGTACATGGTATTAAAACAGGAGTAGGAGTTGAGACTGAATTTAGAGAATTTATTGTGTTATTATTGTAAGTAGAGGAATGAAATTATGATTTACAGCTCTAAGTAAGTTATTGCTGAAAGCTGGAACGAGCTACATTTGTTTTTCTTGCCAGGTCTCTTCAATTTATGATCTCAAAAGGTGGGAAACAGCAATTGAATATTCAAGTTATGGTAACAAATTATTCAAGATTTCGTCAAAAGTAAGTAATAATGTTTTAAAGAACAAGAAGCAGGCAGTCTGCAACAGAAAGAAATTTAAATTTTTTATTGAAATGTTCGACTCCTTTTTTTATGATACATAAATAAGCCCGAGGCTGTGGATGGCCCCTTTTAAAGGCTCTATTTTCGTTTTCCTTAAAAAGAAAGGCTCTATTTCATCTTTACTTTTTTCGAGGCCCTTTCTTTTGATGGTGCATCAACTCCCATGCACCGTTGCCTTTATTATTATTATTATTATTATTAGGGAAAAAAGGCACTAATTGTTTTTTGCAAACACTGAAAAGATGAGTAAATTTGTGATGTCAATGACAATGATGGCTTCTTTATATGGTAGACCAACCATTCTCCCAATTGCGAACAAGGCTTGTTATTTGTTAAAGATTGTCGGGTATTCGTTGTTTTGCTATATTGAGATAAATTAAACCAAACTGATTTTTCTTTTCTGACAACGAAAATGCTTATTTTTAATCAATAGGTTGCAAGTAAGAGTAAAAAATATATTTAAATAACCTAAGTAAATCCACATTGAGATAGGTTTTATGATATCGGGGAAATTTATATCATAATGTCCAACTCAAAGAAACTCAATCAATATCTTCTTCTTTTATTTTAGGAAATGGAGATTTTAATTTTAATTTTCCCATGTCAACCCCCAACATGAATAGTTTGGCACGTACTAAAGTTGTTGGACATGTTGTGGTCCGCCTCAATTTCAATACAAGTATCACATGTATAGTTGACCCCATCATAATTGATTTTTCCTAACTTCGAAAAATCCGAAACACCATAAGTTGACATAAATTGTGGTCCAAATTCATAATTTAAATGTACTATCAACAAATTAATCTTATTCGATACTTTCTGAACCACTTCTGAATTTTGTGACAAATTTAGAAGTGAAAAACAAAAATGAACCTACATTCATTAGAATATACTCCATTCGGTCTTTTCAAATAGTTACATTTTTTTCAGCATTTGTGGCAAACGTTATCGAGCGTTTTGATGATGAGTTTTTCATTTATCCCGTAAATGAAAAAAATCTTTAAAAAGTTATTTTAAAACTCATCATCAAGACGCTCGAAAACGTTTGCCACAAATGCTGAAAAAAAATGTAACAACTTGAAAAGACCGAATAGAGTAATTTTTATTTTATTTTATTCGCTTTGTTTTGTTTTTGGAAATGTAAGAAATGACGTGGGTGATTTTTCTTCATAAGGAAAAACCGTTGTCCCACTGCTATCGTGGCTTTGCCACGAGGCCCGCAACCATATCAAAAATATTTATTAGACTTCAATAACAAAAAACAAAAACAAAAAAATATAGAGACCCAAATTCTTGCTAAACATATCTCCAAAATTTAATTAAAAATAACAATAAGTATTTTTTCCCATAGACATGTAATGTCCAAAGAGTATGAATGATAAGAGTAATGCTATAATACTCACCGTGAGCATATTTGATGACGTGACAATGTAATAAATAAAGAAACTAATTTAAATATATACCTTAAAAACTAAATCTTATCAAAAAAAGGAAGAAAAGAAACTTACTAAATAAATCTCAACCCAAATAGAAAAATTATCTACTACCTCCATCCCATTTATTTAGTCCTATTTACTATTTGACACGTATTTCCACCGAAACTTAGTACGGGTTTTAAAATATAATTTTGTAGTATCGTTTTTTTTACGGGATACTATGACACTCATAGTATCCCGTAAAAAAAACGATACTAAAAAATTATATTTTAAAACTCGTACTAGGTTTCGGTGGAAATACGTGCATAAAGCAAATGAGACTAAATAAATGGGATGGAGGTAGTATATGACATTGTCACATCAATGGTGGACACATTAAGTGTGTCGACCGTGTGAAGGAGAGCATTCCAATGAATGATAACATCAAAACCTTATCAAGATTAAGTTATATTTGAAGCATTTTAAGTATGATTTCATATTGTTGGTTGCGTTAAAAAAATCAATAATAATTTAAAAGGGCAAGGGAAATAACTTGTTGCATCTACATCTTTTATTAATAATTGATGATTATCAAATGAACATAATATTTTTAAAATTAATAATAATTAAAACTTTTCGTAAGAAAAATAACTGGTTTTAAAAATATTACCGAAAATATTTTGTTTGGAATGAACGAAGAATGTCTTATTTCTTTTAATTTATTTTATAAAAAAGAATGTTTAATTTCTGACAAGGTCAATAAGAAAAACTGACATATCCAATCTGTAATTCTCCTCTTGATTTATAGCAGCCTTTGACCGAATCTTAGCCGTCTATCATCCACCTTTAACCTCTCTTCCCAATCATAATTCATTCATACCAATACCAAATACCATGATTAATTAAGTTAGTAGTCCATTTGCATTTAATTAAGTTGTAGTAATTCACTAAAGTACTAGAACAACCATAATCAATTTGTAGGCTTTCTATACATCAATAATTGCATATCATATTTTATTGTTGGATAGTCATGCTTCTTAACAAATCAACCAATAGGAATCATCCAACAATTTATTAATCAAGACAAACTAATCGCACGTATTAGACAAGACAAGTATAGACGGCCGATTTCTTCACCATTAATTATATTTTTTATAGCATACAGGCCAAATAATTTATTTGCTATCAAATTTGAGCTTTGTAAGCATAAATGTAGCATGTGCCAGATAAAAAGATCATTACCCTAACTTTGTTCATTTAAGCATAAATTGACTAGACACAACCTAGCTAGCTAATTATGTCAATAATATATCGGGTAATTGTATTAAATACACAAATTTTCGATTATATCTAATCTTACATATAAATAAATTAATTTGGTGAAAAATCAAAGATGGTGTCGCAAATTAAATCGATCTGATCAACCTACGTCGCTTTGATTAACATAAAAGAATTTAAAATGATGTCGTACTTGTGCAGACTCAATTTGTATCTGTAATATCATCTTCGATTTTCTCCAAATTGATCTCAAGTGCAAGATCAGATATAAACTAAATATTATATATTCGAAAATTCAGATTTTAAAACTTATAATCAAAATCAAAATTTGTCAAAAATTGGTGTGTTTAGAAAAAAAATAAAATAGAAACTTCTTCAAGGGAGATCAAGGGCAAAATTGTCTTCGGAATAACTTTCATGGGTGACCATAACCATGTCCATTGTCCAACATTTATTTATTTATTTTAAAAAAATAATCCATTTGCTTACTGCAAAGAAATTAAAAAAAAAAAAAGAAACATAACAAACATGCAACACAAAGATACACACCCAATTCTCTTCTTTGTTTCTTTTGCTTCTTTCGATTCTCCTGCCTCCTTCTTCCGCTGAGATCGGATCCTCCAATATCTCCATTCTCATAATCAACACAAAACCCAAAAAAACAAAGAAGGCCATAAAAAAAGAAATTGAAGAGGGATAAACAGGGAGAAGGGGAGGTTCGAAGAAGAAGAAAGAAACAAACAAGCAACACGAGGAGAAGAAACGGCCGAACCCACACAATTAAAAGGGGGTGGAGAAAAATCCCATGTTTCGACAATCCTAGGGGAAGAAATCAGGTTTGTTAATGATCGGAATTCTGGTATTTTATGTGGAAAGGCGGGATCTTGGCGAGAATTTCGTTAAAATAGAATAATACTAAATGGGAAATGTGACATCGAGCGTGGCGGCAAAGTTCGCGTTTTTCCCGCCGGAGCCGCCGACGTACGATGTGTTCAGTGATGAGGCGGAAGGGAGGCTGGTGATGAGCGGATTGTCTCCGGAGAAGAACGTGGACGTGCATTTGCTGGACACCAAGGGCGGAAATAAAGTGGTTGCCACGTTTTGGAGGCACCCGGCGGGGAGGTTTACGCTGTTGTACTCTCACGGCAACGCCGCCGATTTGGGCCAGATGCTGGAGCTCTTTCTCGAACTAAGAGCCCATCTACGTGTCAACATCATGAGGTGTGTGTTTGTTTGTTTAGATTTTGTGATTTTTTATTTTGTGTTTGTTGTGGGCGTGACTGGACTTTTATGCCTGTGTTTTCTTTTCCAGTTTTTCTCCTTGGTTATTTGAGTTTCTTATGGTGGCGCCAAAAAGGCTAAAATGGGTGGGGTTTTGGTATGAGGATTTGGTATTAGGTAGAGACAGAATATTGAAGAGAACTCCCTTTTCTGCTTATAGTATTGTTTCCCTCTTTTTGTTGTTCATTTTGATAAGTTTGGTTTAATTGATTTTGATGTGTGGGTATTGGGTTTCTGAATTTTGCTTGAATTGATGTTGAGGGATGTTATTTTGCAGTTCTAGTTTAGGAAGGGTTTCATCTTTCACTGTTTGTCCTTTGCTTGAATTGATGGTGAGTTTATGCTCTGATCTTATCTTATCTTGTATGGATAGAATTTTAATCCTGCAACACTGTTGGTATGATTTATACGAATAAGTTAATCAAGGGCCCTTAGTTCTTCACATTATTGAGCACCAATAATACGAACGGATAAGAGTTCTGGCGGGAATTTTGTGGTTCATACGACCTCTGTCGATTCTAGTTAGCAAGCAGTTGTCTGTCACTCTGTATCTGTATGAGAGTCTACTTACTCAGATTGGCTTTGTTGCTAAACCTGTGCTGAAGAGTAGCTGTATCTACTCGGACGACAGGTGTATAGATTCTCCGAGAAGAGAAGAATCCCCTCCATTGATCAGCACTTTCATTTTTTACCTCTATCTTTGCAAAGTGGTCTGTGTTAGCTGGATTGGACAGGGTTTAGTGTTGTACTTAAGAGTGTTTTCGTTGTTCTTAAAGAGTTTGTAATTTCTTTATCTCGTTGCAGCTATGATTATTCTGGATATGGAGCATCCACTGGTAAGGTGAGAACCTTCTAATCATGGTTAATGTCAAGATTCACATTGTAACGGAAGGCAACTTGAAGAATAATTTGTACAAAGATGACGACTTTCTATAATTCGATATTGATGAAGTAATTTTATAATTACTGCAGCCATCTGAATTGAACACATACTACGACATTGAAGCTGTCTACGATTGTTTGAAGAACGAGTATGGGATCAAGCAAGAGGATGTCATTCTATACGGCCAATCTGTAGGGAGTGGTCCCACATTACATCTTGCATCTCGCCTTCCCAGGTTGAGAGCTATAGTTCTCCATAGTGCAATTCTTTCAGGCATACGAGTACTCTATAATGTTAAGGTCACATTCTGGTTCGACATTTTCAAAGTAAGTTTTCAACCTTTTTAACAGATTTCTGCTGCTGCTATTGGTTATGGTGTCTAACCAAAAATCTGTGTGCAGAACATCGACAAAATAAGGAATGTCAACTGCCCAGTTCTAGTAATACATGTAAGAAATCTTCGCCACTTTTCTGCTTTACCTCTAAAATACATTTGAAGATGTGTAGACATCGTCGTGGTGTGGGCCAAGTTCAGAAGTGTGATTCTGAGTCTCTGACTCAATAACTTTAGCTGACATTTTAGTTTTTTGTTAAATGTTTCAACTACGAGCTTTACTCTTGGGTGGTTGGGGTCTGGTTGGCTGATTTTATGCTGCCACTCTAAAGTCTGTGATGCTCGATTCATTTACTCTCATTCAAGATTATACCTTACTTGTCCTCTTAAATGATTCGACAAATTAGGTGTTATATAGGTCATCTCTATTCAAAATATCAATGAATTACTCGGTAGGGATTTGAACTCGATGTATTCTTCTGGTCAAACCAAACCAAGTAATGGACCATACAGATGATTTTGCTCCTATAGGCTTCAAAAACTCCCGAATCAAATTTTCTCAGGTCTCTAAGCATTAGGAATCTATTAGGGCTTGTGGCAAAAAGGAAACACGGAGAAAAACAATGTTCTGATTTTACTCAACTATTGCGGAACTATAGAAATAATTCTTGCTGTAGAACATTGGATGACAAAAGCTCGCTACTATGGAGAGATCCTAAGTGATATTACCGCTCTGAAAAGAAAAAATCCTTCCTTACGTGGGCTTTTGATACCAGGTTTTTATATATTCCTTATATAAAAAAATAGATCTGAACTAACAGAGACAAAGTAATGGAGATTAGTTTCTTCGTTGAAAGAGCTCGATTTCTAGTAGTAGAGGATTGAGAAACAGCATTTTGCATCCAGAAAAGAAGTTCCTATATATTGCAATACTTTCGATTAAGCATGCCTATTCTTTAGCAATTACCTTTCATGACTTTTAGACTAATACGTGAAACTGAAACCTTGTTGTGGCACTATATGTGTAGGACACGTCGGGTTCTTCATTTAGCCCGATTTTGATCTCCAATTAATTGGTTACCATAATTTGCTAATCCTACTTTAGGTTTCTGATAATTTAAGTTGCTCTAGTGCACTTATTGTTGGAGTTTTCTACTGCAGATAGCATGCACACATTCTTGTTGGTGATAACTCATATTTCTGCACCTTAATGTATATGCACTTGTAGGGTACAAATGATGAGATTGTCGATTTCTCACATGGCAAGCGACTATGGGAGCTTGCCCAGGAGAAATACGACCCTCTATGGGTGAAGGGTGCAGGCCACTGCAACATAGAAACATTTCCTGAGTACATCAAACACTTGAGGAAATTCGTAAACGCAATGGAAAAGCATTCCTTCTCCAAAAGAAACAAGGCGCAGTCTGATCCTGGCCCAACCACGACTGAATTCAAAAGCAACAAATGCTTGATCTTTGCAAAGAAATAGCTCTCACTTACAATTTCACCTCAGAAACGCAGTTGCTTACTCACGTGCTTTGTGCTAAGGCTCCGAACCAAAAACTGCAGAGGACGAAGATATCAAGAATCAGAGATGGTCCTATAAATTGAATTTGCTGATGTATGCTTATTTGCAGAAGACTTGAGTTCTCACCTCGTGTATACTAGAATGTTTGATGGTTAGCTGCAAGAGTTAGTGTAGTAATAGATTGTAAGAGTATTCATATTCTTGTGTAGTAAGAGATTGAAACACGAAAACGTCGTTGTTGTGAGGGTGTTCTAAGATTTATTTGAATTCTTGTGAATATACAGCTTCTGATGAATCTCTCATACATATATCTCATGCTTTCCCTTATTGATCATTCACATACTTGCACAGGTTTGATCTTGATTTGTTAACTCTCTTGTTTATTTTTTAGATTATTTCTTTTGATGTTAGGATCTGATTCGAGTTAAAGGATGTTATTATTCTTTTTTCAATTAGTAGGCGTGTTTTCAATTTATATATGCGTGATGTATTAGAATGATTTTTATATATTTTTTTTAAATTTAATCATCAAATGGTAACAAAGTATAAACATGGATATTACTCGTTTCTTCTTCTAATTTACATTCATATGGAAAAAAAATCCCACTAAATGTAAACGATACAGCTGCTTAAGGATTACAATTAAATTGACTGCAAAAATGAAATTTAAGCAAATTTGAAAAATGATCATCCTCTCATAAACATGGGAAATAATGCCAGCTTGTATTAAATCTAAAATTAAATATGTAAACGTGCTTTGTGTTTGATCAAATATGGTATCTTTAAATTGAATAATTTCTAGATTTAATGTAAATTAATTCATTTAAGTTGAGCCACAAGCGGAAGTTCGAGCTAGTATTGTATTTTCTTTTAATATTTCTTTGGTTATAAAGAAAATCAATCAATACAAAAATGTTAGTGAATCTTGAACTTGTGAATTCGAAAACATTAAAAAACATATACTATAAATTAAAGAGAATATGGCAATGGAATTTAATCATAGATTTCATTCTTCATAAAGTGAAGGGCGTGCCTAATAATTAATATAATAAAGGAGCCTTTTTCTATTTAAAAATAGGGTAACTTTGTATTGGTGGAAGTTTCAAATGATTTCCAAGAAAGGAAAATGAGAATATCATTACCATTCAAGTTCGAAATTATTTAAGATTCTAATTGAGAGCCCAATTGGAAAACCCCAAAATAACCTTCAAATAATTAGCATTAATGAATAAAAACCTTAAATTTCCAAAAACGTCGTCGTTTTCCCTTGCATGAGAACCAGCTTAAAAAAGCACGTGCGCAAAATAACGGTTGATATAAATCCAACGGTCAAGATTCTCAGATCTAATGCGATCTACTGAACTCTCGGTGGAGACGATGAACACCGAATTAAATCCAAAAAGTCTTCCACTACCAAAAATTGCATGCTAGAGAGAGAAAGTTGGAAGCTGCAGACTAGAAACAAAGCTCCATTATTCACACACACACACACACATTATATATATATATATATATATATATATATATATATATTCTATTACATTCACGTCTAGCCTATTATCACGAATCAATTTGTTTGAGACGAACCAAATCTTCACTCACAGCGAGAGTAGTATATAAAAAGAGAGAGAAAGCGATACGATTTGGTGTTCTGTGGGGTTGAAACCATTCACTTTGCACTTCCCAATCACCATCATTTTCCACTCTCTCTTTCTCTTTCTATCTACATACACGCACACGCTGTGTGCTCTGTGTTTCTGTTTGTGATTACTCCCTATCTCCAGTCAATTCTTCAACTCCAAGAAGCTCTTTTGCATCTGGGGGTTTCTGGGTCTCTCGAAATTATTTGTGAATTGATAATTTTGAAGGTGGGAAAAATGATTGTGGAGGAAATTAGGGGTGGCGCTGAGAATTTTCCGGTGGGGATGCGTGTTCTTGCTGTCGATGATGACCCAACTTGCTTGAAGTTGTTGGATACTTTACTCAGAAAATGCGAGTACAATGGTTTGTTTTTCCTCTTCTTCTTCTGCTTCTCGAAAAGTTTGAATTTTTGGTAGTACTATTATTTAATTGTCTTAATTGCCTGTTTTCGGTTTAAATTTTCTGCTGTAAGGAACTGTGATGAATTTATGTTACTTACTTTAGTAATTATGCTATTTGTCAGGGTTTCTGAAAACTGCTGGAACTGTTTGACTTGAGAAGAATGTTGTGAAATTTAGAATTAAAAAAAATAAATAAATACTCCATCATCTTCATTCTCAATTCTAGTGCGCACTTCTAACAGTGTTAGTTTTTTTTTTTTTTTTTTTTTTTCAGATTATACATCATTAATTGTGTGAAACAATTGTTGGAGTTGGATGCACAATGAAGTATTTTGAAAAGGAAAAATGATGGGGATAAAATGAAATTGGTCATCTATCTATAATGCATTAATGCATATTGTACTGGGCACTATTTGTTAGGCACAGTGTATATTGAGTCTCATAAACAATTTCTGCTTATCAAACCCGGCCATCATTTTAGTTATGTTTCGAAAAAAAGAAGACAAAATTAGCTGCTTTTCAGAATATGATTGTCAAAAATAGCCTTAAAATTCTGTGTGATCTTGTACTATGGCAGACTTTCATGTGTGATCCTGTTTATCTTATCTGAAAATTCTTGTTAGTTGAATGTTTTGTGTAAATGAATATTTTGTGATGTAGAAGTAGGATTTTGATTCATTTGATCCACATGCATGTCTGCTGCTATCCATTTTAATCCACTGTTTTCATGAAAAACATTTGTTGTTTCCTGCAGTCACCACAACAAACCAGGCAAGAATCGCGTTGAAGATGATTAGGGAAGAAAAGGACAGATTTGACCTTGTGATCAGCGATGTTCACATGCCTGACATGGATGGTTTCAAGCTTCTCGAACTTGTTGGTCTTGAATTGGATCTTCCTGTCATCAGTAATTTCATCATCTTTTCCTTTTCTCCTCATCCCTTCTAACCTCTTTCGAGATTTTGCTGTTTGAACTGCAGTTCTATACCTACCTATTCATATTGTAACTTATTCTGATGCTCGTTTGTTGCAGTGTTGTCAGCAAATAGTGATCCGAAGCTTGTAATGAAAGGGGTTAGTCATGGTGCTTGTGACTATTTGGTGAAACCTATTCGAATTGAGGAGCTAAGGAATATTTGGCAGCATGTGATAAGGAGAAAGAAGGTTGACTCTAGGAACCAGAATGGATCGAGCGACCAAGTCAAATCTCATCATGGTGGAGATGGTTTTGGGTCTCCGTTGGGAGGAAATAATGATCAGAATGGAAAATTTAATAGAAAGAGAAAGGATGATGAAGATGAGATTGATGACAATGGAAATGAATATGAAGACCCTGGGACACAGAAGAAACCTCGGGTTGTATGGTCTATAGAGCTTCACAGGAAGTTTGTTTCTGCAGTTAATCAGTTGGGAATTGAAAGTGAGATCTTTTAATTCTTTACTTTTGGATATCTTCATATTTTTCATTTTGATATTGCAATTCCTGATGTCTACTTTTTTTTTTTGGTTTCATATTGCAGAGGCCGTTCCCAAAAGAATTCTGGACATGATGAATGTGGAAGGCCTTACCCGCGAAAATGTGGCGAGCCATCTCCAGGCACTAATCCTTCTTGATCTATTTTGTCCTTTACCTTAGTAAATGGAGTACTTTTTATTCTCTGAAATTGCTATTAAGATTTTATGCTGTTAATGAGCTTACATGATTATATTTATTTCAAACCAAGACATAAACAGACCTACCTGTCTTCGGTCATCTGCTCCATTTAATGTAAGGCTTTTCCCCAAGAAAATTCAGAAGACTATAAAGGGTTTCTTCATTTTAGAGTTCTGAAATATTATAAGAAATAATTGATGAAATAAATGATAATTATATTATCTTTTAGAATTAATTCTTGAATTTCTGTTGTCTTGCAGAAGTATAGGCTTTATCTGAAAAGAATTAGCACAGTTGCATCCCAGCACGCAAACATGGCAGCTGCTTTTGGGGTTAAGGATACTGGTTTCATGCACATGGGTTCATTGGATGGATTTGGAGATTTTCGATCTTATTCTGGAGCAAGACTCAATAATGTTGCATTATCTCCTTATACAAATAATGGCATGCTCAGTCGACTAAACAGTTCTGGTACTGTGAATCTTCGAAATCTCACTCCACCTACACTAGTCCAGCCCAGTCAAGCTCAAAACTTGAACAACTCCATCAATTCACTTGGGAGAATGCATCTCGTCCATCTGAATTCCTCCCAAAATCCAAGTTTATTTCCAGGAATTCAATCTTCCATCGAACTGGATCAGTTGCAACAGAATAAGGGCACTGCAAATTTCAATAATATCAACAACTCGCGAATTTTTAGCAATGGGACTACGTTTACAGATACTGAAGCAGCTCTAGCCAGCTCAAACCGTTTGATGCTTCATGGAGATGCACAACAACCATTAATTGGTGGAGGGTTTGGTAATCAATCTACTCATAATGTGGCTTCTTTTACCTTAGAATCCTTCAACAACAGTGTTTCTGTTTCCTCAAATTTGCTCGATCCTGGTAAATGCAATGGTAACTGGCATAATTCTGTAGAGACGTCCAAAATGCACCCGAATCCTCTGATTTCTGGTGAGACTTTTCACAATCAGCTGCCTCTAAATGTTTCGAGAGAGAATAACCCTATTGATCTTACTTCCACAATGGCCTTACCACCTTTTGAAGATTCAAGTGAAATGCAGAGCCGAAGTTGGGCAGAACAAAGGCATAACCATGGTTCTTCTGCCAATGGAATTATGCCTAACTTGGATCAGAGTAGTGGAATCTTGAATCGGAAGATGGATACATATATTGGTGGGAGATCGAGTGGAAGTGGTCCAGC
Source organism: Mentha longifolia (assembly GCA_001642375.2). Classification (NCBI taxonomy): domain Eukaryota; kingdom Viridiplantae; phylum Streptophyta; class Magnoliopsida; order Lamiales; family Lamiaceae; genus Mentha; species Mentha longifolia. Next base: position 13,390,857 of record CM038112.1, read on the forward strand.
TCTTACACAGCAGAATCAAGATGGTAAGGTGGTGACAGAATCGAGATCAAGGTCTAATGAGGATCTTCTCTTCGAGCAACCAAAATTACATGGAGGATTTACTTCTCAAGGTTATGATTCACTGGATGAACTGGTGAATGCTATGATCAAGAGGGTAGATAATCATTTGACTCTATCTTGAAAGATTTTGCTAGTGGCACTATCACAGATTATGATAACTTTTACTGCATTTATCTTAGAAAAGTTAATTGCCTCTGGTGAACTTATGGCCATTTTTCTATTGGCTCATTTCCCCCTTTTTCTTTTGGCCTTTTTGTGTTTCTTTTATTTTTTTTGAGTAAGCTCTAAGATAGTAGAAAGGCTTTCTTGAGCTTTTTGAGTAATTTGCTTTGTCATTTGAGTGCATTCTTGACCCTTTTCTGCTTTGACCCACCCCTCTCTCTGTATATAAATATATATTAATGTGCGATATTTTCTTGATTTGTAGGAACAAGATGGAACTGTGACAAATGGTGAGTTTGCGCTTGATGATTTCTCTTTTGGACCAGGTATATAATGAAGAAGACGTAGCACGAGGCTCTCCGTGAAGTGCCTGGGCGAAATCGGAGCTCTCTTGAAGATTGTAACTATATTTTTAACTCTCTCATTGTCATTTCTCCCACCCCTTTTAGCAAAGCTTGATTCTAGACCTCCTAGTATTTCCTCTTGTACATTGAGCATTGCAGTTGTTGCAAGAATCAACCTTAGGCTTTCTTGACTTATTTTCATGAATAAAAGCTTCAGCATTGGCCATATTCATCCAGAGTTTACAAAGAATTCTTGTTATTTGCATCTATAATTAAGAGTTGCAAGTTGATGAGCTTTTGAAGCAAAGAATTTATGCTAAATTGGATATGACGCAAAATTTTGAGATATAGTGACAATGGGGATGGTTATATGGAAAATGTGACTCCCTGTGTTAACTAAAAACAAATCCAAGACGTTGATTTGAAGATTTTGTAAGGTGGGATTAATTTAGGATTTGTAGGCTGATTTTATTCCACCAGAAATTCTTAATTGGAAGGGGCACGATGGAGATTTTATTTTTTCGTTTATAAGTTACTCTATTTGTATTATCGTAGTTCTAGGGAAACTTCTTGTCATTGCTTTTTTTTTTTTTTGGATTCTTCTCATTGCTTTTTGTCTAGCCTTTTGATGCATGTTTTGTTTATTGCTTTTTTATTTATATGCAGTAGTGTTTGATTTTACTATTTATTAAATTGATTTTAAGTTATAATTTTGTTAATGCATATTTTTTTTATGTACATGCTAATGCTCTTTATTGTTTTTATATTAACTTGTTGATGCATATTTTGTTATTTCTTGTTTCAGTAAAAATTAGTGCTTAATTACCGATGCATCTTGTTTTGTTATTGTTATTGTTATTTACTGCTTTGTAGTTAATCATTCGATGCATATTTTATTTTTCTTATATTATATATTGAATTTTCTTTTGAGCAATTATATTAGATATTGCATATAAGTTATTGCATATTTTTCTATAAGTTGTATATTTTTTTTATGTTTATATATCATTGCATAAAGCTATATGTTAGTATGTGTTTTTTCATGTACCATATATCGTCCTTTTTTATGTACATATTGTTGTTTGTTAATGTATATCTTATTGTTTAGTAGTTAATACTACCTCCATCCCAGGTAAGAAGTCCACTTTGCTTTATGCACGTATTTCCACCGAAACCTAGTACGGGTTTTAAAATATAATTTTGTAGTATCGTTTTTTTACGGGATACTATGAGTGTCATAGTATCTCGTAAAAAAACGATACTACAAAATTATATTTTAAAACCCGTACTAGGTTTCGGTGGAAATACGTGCCAAATAGTAAAGTGGACTAAATATATGGGATGGAGGTAGTATGTTACTGCATGTTTTATTACTTGTTATTGCATATCTTGCTCCTTAGTAGTTAATATATTATTGCACACTTGTTGTTTATTAGTCACTGTTATTTGTACCAATATGTTAATGCATATTTTATTACTTTTTCTTGCATATCTTGTTTCATAGTACTGTAGTCAAAATGTAAATGTATATTTCGTTGTTTGTTATTGCATATTTTGTTCTTTAGTAGTCAATATGTTAATGCATATTTTATTGCTTGTTATTGCCTCGTAATTAATATTTTAACGCATAATTTTGTTGCTTGTCATTAATTGTTATTAAAGTAAATGTGTGTAATGATTATAATTTTGTTGGTCCGTGTTTACACTATACTTTGTAGGGTGAAAATATTACAAGTTTATAATTCATATTTTAATCATATTATTTCATGAGTAATGCTCCAATGCCCACCGTGGACATGCTTAATGTGCCCACGGATGACGTGGCATTGAAATATCACTACAACAAAAATGGTCTATAGCAACATACCTTTCGAGACACTAAAAGGTAGATGTCTGCATAAGTACCTATTGAGACATTACTTGAATATATTGACAAATAATATTTAATTTGACAAATTACCTTATATGCGACATCAATTAGTGTCTTCCTTAACAATCACATTTCGATTTGATTTCGATTATGACATTAGATTATGGACGCCTCAATATTACCGTATTTATGATGGCAATCAGTGCCTGAAAGAATAACATCATTAAGGTTAACATTTTTTTTTAATAACTTTAACGTTTTTTTCTTATAATATTATTATTGAAAAAATTAATTAACAAAATACGGATTTTTTTAAATAAAAAAACGACACTCAATAGACTCCCAGCAGCATAATTTAAAAAGGGTAAAGTCACTAACACAACTACAAGTCCTCGTTAATGACATTAAGTCATAATCGTTCATTTAAGGCTAAACTTTTCTTCATCACATGGCTTTATTTTTATTTTTATTTCCGTAGTAATTATTCTGAAATTATTACTTCCATAAAACTTGCTATTAATAATCGTTTTAATCTAAATTAAATAATGATTTCTCTATTTCTTATATAATAATAATATAAAAAGTAGGCGGCAAAGTTCTTCCCCACAAAAAAATAACAAGGCGGCAAAATCTCCCACCAAAGGTGAAATTCCGAAAGAAAAATAAGTAACTTTCGAAAAATAAAAATATATATTTTGCTTTCCCCACCATGAAAAAAGAAAAGAGAAAAAAAAAAGAAGCAAAAAGTAAATCCCTCCGGAAGGCAGAAATCGAACCAGCAGTTTCTCAGCCCTTTGCTCCAAATACTCCTTGCGACAGGCTGTGAACCGCCACCGATAACGCGCCTTGGTTTAAAATTCGCCGCCATTGGGCTTGAAACCATCGCCATCAAAAATCATCCTCCCAGTTACGGTTCTTCCAAAACTGCCAATCGAGTTGTTCTATCGGGTGAGAATTCGATTATTTTCTACTAAATTAAACTTGGAAATTCGAATCAAAATCGCCTACACTTTGTTTTTCTCCATTTTCGACATGAATTTATTATATCTAATGGTTATAGGTAGCTTTTGTTGGCATATTGAATTGGATTGGATGGAAAATTAAGAATTGATGTGATCTACTTTCGATCGGCGAAAAGAAGTAATGGCTATATTCCTTGTAGAACAAAATCATTATGAATATCTTATATGGAATTAAATTGGGATTTTTATGCGGAAAGATTATATTTTAGTTATATCAGTGCAATTTCTAGTATAAATGACCTCTATGATGCGTAGGGATTATAACTTCGTCTATTAATTAGATCTAGACTCGAGGAGTATTTAATTTCTTAGATTATTTCTTCAAATTGTCAAAACTAAGGTCTAGTTTTTCCCTTTTGAACTCTTTCTTTAATCTTATGCACATGTTAAATGTAAGGCCAATGGTCAATTAAATTTTTCTCAGATTTATGAATTTCATTTATACAGATACTGATTGAAGCTGGGTAAGTATGATCTCCCACACAAAGAGGTATTATTAGTTACTATAATTGAATGATGCTTATTCATTGACTTCAATGTGCATAGATTTGGGGTTTAATCATGTTCCTTAGTTAAAATAGTGGGATAAGGCTTATAAGAGTGGCAAAATAGTAGAATGCATTTTTGTTTGCGCTTGGATACATGCATGTATGCGTTTGGATATGTTAAGCTTTAAATTTATGATAGCGCTTGTTAGTACTTTATCTTAACAATAGCTTGTTCGTTTGTGGTTAGAAGGGCTCTTACCCCAACACTGACCTGTTCATTTTTCTAGAACTTTTGTTAATGTATTATCCTCCTCTCACTGTTCCAATGTGGTTATTGAGCTCTTATGATTCTCTGCTATAAAACAGAATCTCAGTGTTCATTCTAGAGGCATAAGGAATTTATTGGATTTATTTTTGGTTGCTATTGCTATGGCATAATATTTTAGAAAGATGTGTTGGGAATTGCATGGTGAGAATAAACTGGATAAAATGAGTATTTTTAGTTTCCTCGGAAAATATGTTCAAGAATTCAAATTTTGGTTGAAAAATCAAGCCCTACATAGTCTTTATTCGTCGTGCATGTTAAATGTTTCAGGTTTTGGCTATTCTTTAGCTCCTATTGTTGATGCACACAGTCTCAAGGATCTGGAATGTCTAGCCTTGTAAGGTTCCCCTATGCTTTTTATTACGAACATGCTGGGTATTTTATGCTAGCAAACTAGCAAAGTTAACATAAGTATATTTCTTAAATGCTGGTGAGTACATACACGGGTTCCTAATCAAATATTATCTTGATGCAGTTTCATAACTACTATTTAGTGGCAACCAAAGAAACTGCCTAGGACTACAGAGCAAGACTCCAACGGTGCAGGAGCAACAGCGATGTCGATGCGGCAAAGACCCCTTACTAGCTTAATGCTCTGCATCCTTAGGACCAGTTGCAACTACCAACACATTGATGTTGGCAGGTGCTTCAATAGATTGATGATATATTGTCTTGTGAAGAATTCTTGATCTAGAGTAGGTGACCATTAGTATGTAAAGAATACAAAGCCATTTTCTACTGATGGTGTTATGTATAAATTGTTTTAAACTATTTTATTTATGAAAAAATAGAATTTTTAGTTCTACCTATTTTTGCGTTTCAATTATTGTTATTTTTTTTAATTTATAGCAAGAAATAAATTTTATATGTCAATATAACGTTAAAATGTTATTTTTAATCACATATTATTTTAATTACATAAAATATCGTGACAAATAAAATTGGATTATTTATTTACCTATCGGGACATTGCTACTTAATAGCCATTTCACTCTATTGCTACACTCTGGCTCGTGACACTATAAAGAAACGTGGAGAAAAGTAAAATGTAGAGATAAGGTCTATATTGTGACATCTTTGGTGTCTCTTAAGCCAATTTTTGTTGTAGTGTATATAAGGAAGTTAATAAAAACCCTACCAAAAATAATTAAACCCTACTATAAAAAACTAAATCATAACATAAAAACCAAACCCTAAAAGGAAAAATTACAAATATGGCACTGCCACATCACTGGTGGGCACATTAAGTATGCCCACCGTGGGTAGGGGAACATTTCTAATTATTTCATTGCATATTGTTACGGGCATTGATTGTTACTAGGGGTAATGATTCTTGGTTAATTTATTTTATTAGTTCATGTTCAAATTTTTTCTTACAAGGTAGCAAATATTAATGCTTCATAGTTAGAAATTTATTGCATATTTATTTGCTTGTTATTGCTTGCAAAGGACTTTTATTATTTCTATACAAACTAGAATTGTACATGTGTTGCCGGGAAATAATTTATAAATATTTTATATGATAAAATATAACTTCAATAATTATATACAAAAAATAAAAAATACAAATTGAAATATTCAAATTTTATATTGTAATTTTAGCATGCATAAGAATTCTTGATATGTGATATATTCTTGAATATTATTGTAAGCAAATTTATTATTGCAAATATTTTTTAAAGTTGTTGCTAACTCTAGAGTTTTAATTAAAGTAGTTAATATAGTTTTGGAGTGAAAATTTAAATAAGACTATGTTACTTTAGTATAATAATAGATTACTAAATATATTTACAGAAAAACAATTAATAAGAAAAATAGTCAAAATTATCTTCCTAATTAGTGATCTTGGGTTACTTAAAATATAATTAATGTATTAAATTTTAATGAACAAAAATAATATTTTTCAAAGTATTAAATGCATTAAATAATTGCATAGAAAATGATAACGTAATAAAATATGAATAACTTAATGAACTAAATAATAATGCTCACATATCAAAAAAAAATGGAGGAAAACTATCCTACTTTATTATATTAAATATAGATAATTGCTCTAAACCCGAAATCATAGCTGAAAAGTTAACCCCTATTTTAAAATCTATGCCTATACATATAGAGATATGGTTTAGGGTATATCCTAAATCCTGAACCCTAGTTGGGAAAACTAAACTTTAGGCAGTGAAAATTATGTCTGGAATTTAAACCATAGCCGGAAAAATTATACCTTCATAAAAAAAACTAAATCCTAACAAGTAGGATTGCTAATCCTCAAACATGTGTCAGTGTCATAATGCATTTTTTGTCATTTGTTATGTATATATATTTTTAATAAATACATTATGATTGTTTAAACTATGCATAACAAATATCCATTATATATGTAATGCATAACACAATATTGCTTAATATGTTGAAGATCAGAGTATAAAAAATAGGGACCACAATGCATACTAAACCATAACATAATAGACATTCTTAAATGCAATAAAAAAAAGCAATATATAGAAGCAATATGTAAAAGAATAATAATAATAAATATTGTATGCAGTACATACTACTCCATCCCATTATATTAGGCCACTTTCATTTGATAGACATTTCGCGCACGCATTTCCATCGAAACCTAGTACGGGTTTTGAAATATAATTTTGAAGTATCGTTTTTTTTACGGGATACTATGACACTCATAGTATCCCGTAAAAAAAATAATATTTCAAAATTATATTTTAAAACCGTACTAGGTTTTGGTAGAAATGCGTGCGCGAAATATCAAATGAAAGTGGCCTAATATAGTGGGATGAGTATCAATTATAAAGCAAAGTAACACTCTAATGCCCACTGTAGGATATACATAATATGCTCACGGATGATGTGACAATATTTTAAAGAAGGAATTAATTTAAATATATACCATAAAAACTAAGCCCTACTAAAAAAAACTAAACTCTACCAAAAAAAATTATACCCAAATAGAAAAGATTAATAACGTGGCAGTGTACACATAAGCGATGGACATATTAAGTGTGTCTACCGTAGGAAGTGGAACGTTTCTATTATAAAGCAATAAAACACTTTGCAAGCAATAATAAAAATGGCACGATCAGAAAAACCAAATGGAAAAATTAGTTAAAGTTGAAATTAATGAGAAAAACAAGACAAATCAATTTTATTAAAAACAATAAGATATGTAACGTCTCACATTCTCACTAAATTCGAACTTGGCGGTTACAAGTTTAGATATATTACTCTAGTGCCCTTTTGCTTAAAAATATAGTATTGAAATTGGAAGAAATTAAGAAACAATGTGATCCGTTGATTACAAAGAATAAAGGGTCAAGATTATTTTTTAGTCAATCATTTCTATATGATCTCCCTCATAGTGATAATTACATCACATACACTAATTAAAACAGACACACTTGGTCAGCGGAGGCAATCGTGCGCCGGGCTTTAAAACAATGACACTTTTATCATATAGATTGATACTTTTCTGTATAAAGATTGACACTTTTAAAAATTGTCAGTTTATTCGTAAAATATAATTCATGTTAAAGATTGTCATTTTTATTCATATAGATTGACATTTTTCTGTATAAGATTGGCATTTGGGGCCCGGCCGCACGGGTGCCTCCGCGATGTACACAAGTTTTTGTCTGTACAACCCTTTTTCCGTCTATGTATAGCAATTTTCAATTTTAAATTTATCAAAAAAGGTAACTAATTATATATGGATAATTGGGTTTATCCTTGTAAGTTATCGAATTTAAATTATAGTAATAAAAAAGTTAATTATAATTTTCACATGTGGTAACAAAGTATAAACCGGAAAAATTCAACTGGAAGAATTCTAGTTTCATAAACTGTATTTATACGCACACTTAGCCTCTGATTTTGGGGGATTTATCGTAAAATTATTTGTGAATAAAAAATTGGAGTTGCGAAAAATGGGTGTGGAAGAAATTTGGAGCTATGCTGAGAATTCTCCGGTAGGATGCGTGTTCTTGCTGTTGATGATGACCCAATTTGCTTGAAGTTATTGGATACTTTACTCAGAAAGTGCCACTATAAGGGTTCGTTTTTTCTTCTTCTACTTGTTGAAAAGTTTGGATTTTCAGTATGATTGAATGATTTCTCGATCGTTTGGCTTGAGCATGCATGGATTTTGAGTTTTTTCAAGGGTTTATAATCTTCATCCTCAATTATAGCAGTGTTAATTTTCTTGATTATCGATAAGCACTGGGACAATATATTGCGAGTCTCATGAGCAATTTTTGCCTCATAATTTTCCTCAATTTTTTTAGAATCAAGAAAATTATATCTGTTTTTAGGAGTGTGGCTATCGAAAATAGCCCTAATATTGGAATTGCAAATGCTTCTTCAAGTATGGTTCTGTTCATCTTGTCTGAAAATTTTGGTTAGCTCTTCGTTTTTTAATTCTGGGATTTTGATTCTTTTGATCCATATGCAAGTCTGCATTTATAAATTGTGTAAACAGTTGAATCTACTGTATTCATTAAATGCTTCCCACAGTCACTACAACGAAGGAGGCAAGAATTGCGTTGAAGATGATAAGGGAAGAGAAAGACAGATTTGACCTTGTGATCAGCGATGTTCACATGCCCGACATGGATGGTTTCAAGCTTCTCGAACTTGTTGGCCTCGAAATGGACCTACCCGTTATCAGTAACCTCACCATCTCTTTCGTTTCTGATCTCTTTCAAGATTTTGCTATGTAGTTGACTTGTTCTTGATGCTTTGTTGTTGCAGTGCTGTCAGCAAATAGTGATCCGAAGCTTGTAATGAAAGGGGTCACTCATGGTGCCTGTGACTACTTAGTAAAACCTGTTCGGATCGAGGAGCTGAGGAATATTTGGCAGCATGTAATAAGGAGAAAGAAGTTTGACTCCGAGAACCAGAATAGATCGAGTGATGAAGTCAAAACTCATCAAGAAAGTGGAGAAGGTTATGGGTCCCTGTTGGCAGGAAATCGCGATAACAATGGCAAATTTCATAGGAAAAGAAAGGACAATGAAGATGAGACTGTCGATAGTGAATATGAATGTGAAGACTCAGGGAAACAGAAGAAGATTCGGGTTAACTGGACTCCAGAGCTTCACAGTCAGTTTATTGCAGCAGTTAATCAGTTGGGGATTGAAAGTGAGATCTTCGAACTTGTTACTCTTGGATATTATCAAGCTTTCTTAAATCGTGATTTAATATTCCTTTTTTGCTATTTTTCTCGTTGCAGAGGCCGTTCCCAAAAGGATTCTGGACATGATGAAAGTCGGAGGCCTTACCCGCGAAAATGTGGCCAGCCATCTCCAGGCACTATTCTTTCTCGGCCTATTTATTAAAGATCTTATTCGTTTGCTCTATTTTCTGTAACTACCTTTCAGTTGTGAAGTAGTGGAAAAACTTTCAATTCGTGATCTTCTTGAAGGTTTTTCCTCAAGCAAATTGGGAAGACTATTAAGGCTCTTGCAATTTAGGGTTTCGATTATTATGAGCAATGATCAATGACCTTTCTCTGTCTCTTTTTGTTGTTGGGCAGAAGTTTAGGCTTGGCTTGAGAAAAATTGCAAGCCAGCAAGCAAACATCGCAGCTGCATCGGGAGCTAAAGATACTCATTTCATGCATACGAGTTCATTGGATGGCTATAGAGATTTTCGACCTTCTTTTGGTTCACAACTAAATAGTGGTGAATTCTCACCTTATACGAATAATGGCATGCTCAGTCAGCTAAACAGTTTTGGTAATGTGGATCTTCGTAATCTCACTCCACACACACTAGTCTGGCCTAGTCGAGCTAACAACTTGAGCAACTCCGTCAATTCACTTGGAAGAATGCATCTTGTACGACCTAATTCTGCTCAAAATCCTAGCGTGTTTCAAGAAAATCCATATTCCATCGAACTGGATCAGTTGAAACTGAATGAGGGACCTTCAAATTTCAACAGAATCAACAACTCGAGAATCTTCAGAACTGGGAACATGTTGGTGGATACTCGGGCAGCTCTAGGCAGCTCAAATCCATCGATGCTTCATGGAGATGCACACCAACCATTGAATGGTGGAGGGTTTGTGAATCAGTCTACACACGACGAGGCTCCTTTTACCTCGGAATCTTTCAATACTGGCTTTTGCAGTGACAATTGGCATAATTCTGTCGAGCCATCTAAAATACACCCTATTGATCTTTCTTCTGGCATGCCCTTCCTGCCTTTTGAAGAATCAAGAGAGAGAGAAGTGCAGTGCCAAGGTTGGGCAGAACAAAGGCGGAACCATGCTCATAGTTTTCACATTCCTACCAATGGAATTATGCCTCACTTCGATCAGAGTAATGATACCTTGAACGAGAAGATGGATATGTATATCAATGGCAGATCGAGTGGAAGTGGTCCGGATCTTATGCAGCAAAATCCAGATCGAGAGGTGGTGACAGAATCAAGATTGAGGTCTAATGAGGATTCCCTCTTCGAGCAACCAATGTTGCAGGGTGGATTCTCTCCTCAAGGTTATGATCCACTAGATGAACTGACAAATGCTCTGATCATACCGGTAGACGACTCTATCATGGAATATTTTGTTTAGTTTTTTTCGCTGAATCTGGGATCTGCATCATTAGATTATGATAACTCTTATTGCACTAGTATAGAAAAATTCATTGCCTTTAAGCAAGCTTGATTCTAGTCTTGACTCTTGTTAGGTTGTTTCCTCTTGTAAATCCCCAGTTACATTGAGCATTGCAGCTACTGCAAGGATGAACTTCGAAATCCTCGAGTTCAATTTATGAATAAAAGTTCAGCATTGGACAAATGCATTCTGATTTTTTGTGTTTGTCAACCCAATTCTTGTTATATATACATACACCTCAAAATGGGAGAATTTTACATACCTCAAGAACTCTTCCCAAGAAAAAACTTAGCAAGTTGAGCAAGATAGAACAGAGTGAAAAAAGTGCTAGAGATATCTGCAAAATTGAAAAGTGTACAGTACCTAAATTTCTTCTTTTGGCATTTCTCATCACAGAGCTTCAATACTACCACAGTTTCTAAACAAATTTTACTCCCAACCAAGAAGTTTAGCTCTTCTTTCCCATAACGCTGTCATCCTCTTCTCCTTAGTAAGCAGAGTCGAAGCTCTTTCCCGTGCTCCCTCACAAGTTTCTGTGGCTACGTTGCATTTTTCAGCTTCCTTCTGATACTGGGAAGCTGATTTTCTTGCTTCGTTTAAAGTGATGTTCATGTGTAGGGAGTGTTCCTTACCTACGGCTTCGTGCAATCTCAGCTCCTCTGACAATAAGTCCACAAATTGCTTCTCCATCTCTTCCTTGAGATCAGGATCGTCTTTCCCACAATCTGCCATTGGAGATTCTTGAACATGATTTCCTCATACTAAATTGTTAGACAAGTTCATAAATAACAGTAGACTTTCACTTTGAAGTATGAAACTTATAATGCAATAGCATGCTTTCTCAAATTGCTCATATCAGTCTTCCATGGCGAAAGGCGAGAAGGGCTGAACATTATAAGCTCGAACAAGAATCTATCAGATATATAAATGTCAAACCAGCATGATAATGACTCAGAAATAAACGAGCTTAAGGGTTTCAAAAGTAGGACGAGAGGCGTTATCAGAATCGTCTCACTGAACCTAACTTCATAAAATGCTTCCCCTAGAAAGGATAGGGAAAAGTGAATTAACCATACACAATTTTCTTACCTGTAACATACAGATTAGCCAGACCTGCAGAATACAATGAAAAATCGAGTTTCAGAACTACAAAATGAAATGTGTAAATTGAATGCAAATGTCCATTTTTAAGAAGCAAATCATAATGTAAGAAATGAAATTGAAAAGAATAGCATCATTAAAAAATTTACGAATGCCAATTTGTCATCACTAGAACATGAAGAAACTAGAGTAATCATTTTTCAGTATTTAAAAAAAAAAAAAAAAGAAGCATACTAGTACTTGCTTTCCCAGATTTTTAGATCAGATGCTCCCTTAAACACAATAAGTGCTGCTTCTGCTAAATAGGGCAATCAAAAATTAACCTTTGTTCTTGGAGCTGAGCTTCAAAAGGAAAAAGGGCAACAAAGTAAAGAGCAAATATGCTGATTCCATACATTCTTAGATTCAGAAAACTTAGTCTACAGCCAAAAATAGCTAAAAAAAAGCTATCAATACTTATCACAAACTTCAATCAGAAACTTCAAAATCATCAAGAATTGAAACTAAAATAGCCCAAAAAGCAGTAAAGATTAAACAATAAAAGAAAGAAAAGTGCAGAAAAGTTAGAAGGGAAGACTGTTGGTACTTGGTACATTACCAGGAGAAATCTGTGAGAGTGATTGAGGCGGAGTACAATGGCAAATGCATGGAGTACAAGTAGAGGCTGAAATCCCCTTCGCCTTCAAACCCTTCTTCACTTTGAAATACAGAGCAGGCCCACACACACACAGTGCTGAAATCACAGCAAAAATCACCAACGCACACCTCCACCACCTCACTGATCTCTCTCTCATCTCCCTCCCTCTCTCTCTCTAAACCTCACAGAGTAAATGGGTTATGAATTTCCAAGAGTAAAGGTTCATGAATTGAATTACTTACTCTTTTCTTTAATAATGCAGTTGTATTGCATCTACTGTCTGATGCGAATTCAATCATTCATTCATTGTTTTTTCTTTTTTATATTTTCACGTTGATTGTGCAGTAAATAAAAGCAAGAAATGTTTCCAGCTAGATTCTCCCCCCACTGTGTCCGAGTGAATGTCAGCCGCTGTCCACTTCTCAATGAGCTTTTTTCCTCTTAAATTCCACACTATCCATTATTTTATTTTTATTTTTATTTTTCAATTCTCCATTATTTTAATTAGTCACATGCTTTAGTTAGATCATGGATCCACTTTGTATGCCATTTTCACCCCTTCATTAAAGTTCCTAATTCAATACAGTATTTAAATTTGTTTCAATTAATATGCTAACTTTTCCCCAACCAATAAAATTTTACCATATATGCACATATTATTTTATGTACCTTTGGTTTTCATTTCTATTAGTATTGCCCCCGTGCGATGTACGGATTTAATTTTACTCAAATTTTGAGTAAAAAATATTATAAGATAATATGGTGTTGTATCTAATATTCAACAACTATTAATGCTATTTATGTGTTGTTATTGTATATCTATAAATCTTAAAAATAAGTATGTAATATCCTTAAAACTATTGTATGTTTTCAATATTCGTTGATACATATTTCAGTGGTATTTACTCCAACCGTCAATAACTAACACGAAATATTTAGTAAATTTTATAATTTATAAAATTATATAATATGCATTTACATATTGCATTAATAGTATTTATATCTAATAGAACAGAGAAGATTGATAATTTGTGTCTTCTTTACTATAAATTTTAAATACATTATTTATAACTTAAAGATTGTGCACAACATTAGAAAAAAATAATAATAAAGCGCATAAATAAAGAAAATAATTTAATTAATAATATATAATCTTTTCAATAAAATCAAAGATAAATTAAAATTCATAGTTTTCTACACATTTTGCATGACTTCTTTATATACGACATTCGTAGTAGCATTTTCCTTACCGTCATCTCCACATATCAAAACAAACCATTACGATTTGTGACTCGTGAAAATGCCACGTACAATTGACCATAACTAAAAACAGGTTTTTTCAAAAATAATCCAACGCGAGATAATGACTAACCTTGACTTTTGTTTATTGTCATTGCATAAGAGACAATGATAGGAAATTGCTTTCTTTGAAATTTAAAAGGCAATCTTGGGTCTGACGGCGTCAACGACATTCTTGGAATGATGACTTTATTTCCGGCATTTTGATCAGTTATAACATTGGCTTCCAACACGTGATTTTTACTCCCTCCGTCTCACCTAAATTATCCACATTGCTTTTGGCACAGAGACCAATACAAGTAGAGATAAAAAAATTTAAAATAGTATTAGTTGTGAGGTAGACTTTTACCATTTTAGGAAAGTGGACTAGTATATGGGACAAACTAATAAGGAAATATGGACTATTTAAGTGGGACGGAGGGAGTAGATAATTTGATTATAAAATATACCTCAGCCGTCTCTAAATTGATTTCTTCCGCTGATTTTCCTATCACTTTCCTACTCTCTCTGTCCCATAAAAAATGTCGTGCTGCTGGACTCATCACCAACACTTATCATCATCTTATATCTCATCTTCCCTGCCTCGCTATAGCTGTTGCAATTCTTGCAATAAAACCGATGTTCTACTTTGTTCATTTTTTTGCTGCACTTATTGCAAGCTACATAAAATCAACATTGACTTCCATCAATATTGTTAATGGTACTACATATCCAAAAGTATCCATCCTGTAACAGATAACAAATAACAATTTTAGTGATCGAGAATGAAAGATTGTGTATGATTAAATAAAATTTTACTGTATAACCTGCTCAATATCACAAAGCTCTTAGATTATTAGAACTTTCACTCCAGCACGAAGCTCATCACTGATAGTCGAGTTAGTTTGTTGTGAAGTACTACCAATGTCCATATTACTTAAACTGGAGTCAAAGATTAGACTTCAAACACACACACAAAAATTAGTCACAAAAAAGCATGCCTATGAACACACACACTAATCTATTATAGTACCGAATTCTGTAAAAGAAAATCATGTAAGTACCTTTTTCTAAATTCATTCACTTCCGGTATATTAGCATTTAGCAAGATCTTAGTAGCATAACGATCATTGCATACTTTAAGCACACCTACACAAATATTAAAGGTAATAATAAACATAATATGATTTATATTTATAAAATAGAAATATTGTTTAAAATGGAAATTACCCTGATATGGCCTACAAAATTGGATGACAACAATGTTGACATCCATTTTGTCTTCATCATATATCTTTAACCATTCATCAACAAATTTCTCCCAGAGAGTGCAATATAGCTTATTCCCCATTCACACAATAATTTAACAAAATAGTTAATATTGTTTATGATCTATGATTGATGTACTCAGATAAGAGATAATAATAGATAAAATTGTAAAGAATAACTTGTCATCTTCTAAGGGTATATCCACAATTTTTTTGTTGATTCCATATTTGTCAATCTTCTCAGTTGGAAAGCCCTTGTGAACCAATCTACCAATAACATCTGCAATAAATTATAAGTCATATAAATAATTAGTAAAATAAAAATGAAGGTGAAGCGTAACATGCATTTTAAACATTACCAAATGGTATAGTTTCAGCTATATTTTCAATGGAAAATATTTCAGCAAATGGTTTGAAGGCATAAATAAAATTGGGAAAATCTGGATTTATTTATTCTCGAATTTCAGTGTTCCCATAAAAATAAGCGTTTTACTTATGTGAAATAACTCTATTCTTTGATGTGTTATGTGTAACACCAAAATTTCTGATCCTATAGAGTTGTCCCTCGCGAAGCCTATCTTTGAATGAAGAAACACAATATTTTGGTGCTGAGAATTGATATCGAGTTCCCTGAAAAAGTTAAAAAAAAAAAAAAAAAACTTGTGTTAGTAGATTTTGATAATTTTTAATCGTAATAATAATGAAAAACATATGAAAGACTCGTACCTCTTCATCATGAAATACCCATTGGAATGAATGTATCTCCTTGACATTGTTTTTCATATGATGCAAGCCATAACCTCTTATCAATCTAGCTTTCACATTAGGTATTGTGTCTCCAGAAGGACGAAGGTCATTGAAAGTCGACCACATTCCAACCATTGGAGAAAGTGTCTACAACTTAAAGAAATAAATAAATCTGATGCAGGGAAAAGAGAGAGAAGCTGCAGGAAAAGTGATCGAAACGGTATATTATACTCCGTATATATGATTTTTGGGGTAGTGATCTCTTCAGTTTTCTAATATTTATTATCTCAAATATGAGTAGCTGCAGGATTACCACTAATTACAATTTTTATTTTAATTATTTAAAAATGATTCAACTTCTAGTCTTGTACATTCTTTAATCGAGTTCTACAGGTTGTGAATGATGTATTGAATGTGAAATAGTATTGGAATATGATGAAACTTTGACCATATGAGTAATTATTATATACATTATTTTTTTAGCAATGAATGGCTGTTGGATTGATTAATTAATGTATCTCACTCATTGTATTGAGAATGATGATTGGGCTTTCAGATGTAAACATTATATCGAAGCTAATTAAATAATTATATTAATTAACTGAAAATTAAGTTAATTATTGTTGAAGAGAGTTTAGGCGGGAAAATAACTTAGAAACTATCATACTTTCTATATATATATATATATATAGATATAAAACACATAGGAACAACTTACCTAACCTATACACCGTAGACACACTTAACGTGTCAACGACTGATATGACGGTGGTATATTAATTTATTATTAATATCATTAATATACTTAATAAAAATAAACTATACCATAAAATATAAATCCTATTAAAAAAATCATAAATTAAAAAATTATTAACGTGATACTACCATATCAGTTGTTGACACATTATGTGTGACTACGGTACGTAGGGAAGCATGATAAAACACATCTTGAATAGTTGAAATTATTATTATTATTTTTTTACATTAACTAAAGTCTTGTGTGGTAGGGATAATAAGAGTGGTATTAGTATAGAAACCTACCACATCCTAATACTCCCCTTCCATAACTTACGTGCTTAGAATTTTTAGGCATAATTTTAAATTTATGCGATGAGTAGTAATGTTAAAATGTGAATGGATATTTAATTGAAATGAATATAAAAATACGTGAGTGAGATCAAAATATCATTTTAACACTACTCTGTCGAAAGATTCTAAACACATATTTAACGGACAGAAGGGTATACAATAGTAATTTTAGTCCAACCAAGCAAAGTACTAGCAAACATATCCCGTCTCATTCCATTCCATAATGTTTACCAAACGAGCTCTAATTACTAAAAAAATTCACATATAAAATGATTATAAGGCCTCTAACTTAGTTGATGGTTCTTATGAAAATACTACCTCCATGCATTATATTAGACTTGTTTCTTTTTTGACTATTCGGCACGTATTTCCACCGAAATTTAGTACGAGTTTTAAAATATAATTTTGAAGTATTTTCTCTTTTACGGGATACTATAAGTGTCATAGTATCCCGTAAAAGAGAGAATACTTTAAAATTATATTTTAAAACTCGTACTAAATTTCAGTGGAAATACGTGACAAAGAGTCAAAAAAAAAAAAAAAAACCTAATATAATGGGATGGAGGTAGTATGTGCTTATATAAAATAATTTCAATACTTTACGGTCTTATTCTTCTCTGACTTTTCTACTCCTCGTTCAAAGGATTCAAAGGAATAAAAACACGATGTAATAAATTTATTTACCTGTTTTCCACCAAAAATATCAATAATAGTGATGGACTATAGCATTTATTGTGCCCCACACCATTGTCTCTAGCCCAACTTCTTTTTTTTAGATTTTCTTCAATTATTCACATATCAAGCACATTTTGTGTCATTTCAAAACACTTCATGGAATTTCTTTTATTATTTTATTTTATTTTTATTAAAATATGGATTTTCTTGAAAATATTCATCGACGTAATCTCAGATGAAATTTCTTTTAAATATAAATGTTCATTTTCTGGCTCAAAAAAGAAAAGCAAAGAAAAACCCATTCAAGAGATTGTAGATTTTGCAACAGTTACAAATTACCCCCAGCATATTTTTACAATTAATTTTCTTTTTTCTAAATAGAATTATTAGGTTGTTCGTATAAGGTTATTTATTCACAAAATTGAAAAATTACTTGAGAAAGTTCCGTACAACGAGAGAGTGTTTTTTCCTTCTCGACTAAGATTCAATATCTTGCAATTTTTGGATGCCATGAATTCATACAAAAATTAGGGCATCTATGATTTTAAATTAACTAGAATTTGTTTCTTATATAAGTAAATTCAAAATATCGGTCAGTGGCAGAAAAGCCAACCAAAGAGCATCAGATCCATCAAAAACTTTTCCATTTCAAATCCAAAAAAAGAAAAGAAAAAAAAAAAAGAATAAAAGAATTTAATAAGGTAGACCCAAACCACAACATTCATCCAGTTTTGGGTTTTTCGCTTTCCTCATCGAGTAACGTTACGCAGAGGTAAATTCTCTCCTGCTTGTTGACGATAGAGAGAAAGAGAGATAATGGTGAAGATCACGGCGCTGATGGTACTGAAATGCACTCCGGAGGGTGCGGATCCGGTTATATTGGTGAACGCCACGGATCTAAGCACTTTCGGATTCTTCCAACGCCCCAGCGTCAAGGAGTTCATTATATTTGTGGGACGGACCGTAGCTAAGCGGACGCCGCCGGCCAGCGCCAATCGGTGCAACATGAAGGTATGTTCTTTCGTGATTCTTTCAGTGCTGTTTTGCTCGATTTGTTGTTTGATTCGTTTTTTTGATTAGGCTAGACTGCGGATTTTGGTGGCTTCAAGGGGTTTACGCTGTGTTTCGATTTTTATTTTTTAGGGTTTTGGTATTGATTTTGTTGGTAATCATCGGGGACTCTGTTTACAGAATTGAGGATTTTGTTCCTTTTATTTCTCTTATTGCCTTTTACTTTTCGAGTTGTTCTGGGTGTGATAATTCTTTCTGTGTGAATTATGACTCTCACTGATATATTTCATACTTGAACTGCTAGAAGAGATAGACTTTTTGGTTTGTTGTGTCTTGACTCTTGATCTTTTATGTATATTTGAAGAATTGTGGTAAGATTGATTTGACTTTGGTATGTATGAGTTGTTTGTGAGGTGCTGATATAATCACCATAATTTTTTTTTGAAAAAAATATAATCTCCATAATAGACAATAGATTTCTGGCTTCGACTGTAACTTATTGTATTGCCCTTCAAATTGGGATTTCTAACTGGGGATTGTGCTTTGGCTGGATTATGTTTTTTCCCGTTTTCGTTGTAGTTCAATTCTGATAATGAAATCAGGATTCTTTGGATAGGCAAAACTTTTAACATCTTCTTTCGTTGATGTTTAAATCAGAATACAAGGTTCATTCATATAATCGAAATGGCTTGATTGCATTGGGGTTTATGGATGACCACTATCCTGTCCGAAGTGCATTTTCACTTCTTAACCAGGTATCCAGGCTCGACTTGGTTCATTTACATTGCGAGTGTTTTGTAATTTTCAAGGGGAAAGACCTTTTTTTATACTATGAAGTTCAATGGAAATTTTGATTGTTTGTCAGGTCTTGGATGAATATCAGAAGAACTTTGGTGATTCGTGGAAAACTGTTCAAGCTGATAACGCTCAGCAATGGCCTTATCTAACTGAGGCACTTTCCAAATTTCAGGTATGCCGGTCTTTGATGTGAATCAACTGTGATAACTTTTCTCAGTGAACATTTTTTTTTTCTTTCTCACTCTATATTATAGTTAACTTCTTGCCTTGTAACTGTTTAGGATCCTGCTGAGGCTGACAAGCTGTTGAGGATCCAGCGGGAGTTGGATGAAACTAAAATTATTCTTGTAAGTAATCTTTTTTAAACTTTATTAACTTCGTGATTCTAACTATTAGGCATACCTCTGCTTTCACTATTCTATCATTTGAGATTTTCTTTTCACAATCCCGATTTTTGTTTACTATATTGAAAACTTATTTGATTGTTTGTAAGTTGTAGTTATGGGAAAATGTTAATTTTCGCATAAGTTGTTTGCCATTTGACTTTATGTGCTAGTTTTATACATCAAGTGCTCATAAACATTGAACTTTGTTGCTCTGCTAGCTGCAAAAAGTAAAGTTTACACTTTCAATTACTATCCTTTTACACTTTCAATCACTATCCTTTTGAACTGCTAAAATTCATGACACAGTTACAAATTACATATACTATCCTTTGAACTGCTAAAAATACACTTTCAATCACCAACCAGAAGTATCTCATTTTGTTATATCTGCCAACTAATCATAATAATATTAATAATGATGATAATATTATTCACTATTATCATTTTCTGCAGCATGTCAAATGGTTGTCTAAATTTGTCCACTAGCCGAAAGGCAAAACCTGTTCTTTTCCCTATGTCCATTTCACGGGCTATTCTAGTATGTGGCTAAAAAAATTGCAATAGACAACATGCTGTGTGTTTTTTTTTTTTTTTTTTTTTTGCAATGTTAAACAGTAAACACTGTTTTGGTTAGCTGTGCATCTAAGTTAATTAATACTCTAATCTCACTGTAATACTGTCCCCTGACTCCTCTATTTTAACCTTGTTAGACTGATATAATTCTATTTGGCTTTTATCTCAGCACAAGACTATTGACAGTGTGCTAGAACGAGGTGAAAAGCTCGATAGTTTAGTCGAGAAGAGTTCAGATCTCAGTGCAGCTTCTCAGGTTTGTTTCTTATCGAATTGTCCGAATCCTTCTTAAATCTATCATTAATACTCTTGAAACCCCAAATGAAGTTGGGCTCGTTTTGCTCCTCTGGCTTTGACTCCAGCAGTTCATAAGTTTCATTTTGGCTTGATGAAATAGTTGAGTGATTTTTCCTTTTATTGATAAGTATAACAAGTTATGGCATCTGAAAATGCAACCATTGAATTGTGGTTTCCTTCATGACATGCTTTATTGAGTGGATATATTATAAATGGTAATGCAGTGAGAAACAATTATTCATTGCTAGTCATATTCTGATGCTAGAATCTATTTGGGATTCTTGAAACAGATGTTTTACAAGCAGGCGAAGAAGACCAATCAATGTTGTACTGTACTGTAAATGCTTCATAAAAGATGAGAATTATCTCATACATGGATGGCTAAGTTGTTCCGGTGATAAATGTGAAGTTTGGCAGTGTTTATATTACTGGTGTAATGTTGTTCCTCTTAAATCTTT
This sequence comes from Mentha longifolia, assembly GCA_001642375.2. Classification (NCBI taxonomy): domain Eukaryota; kingdom Viridiplantae; phylum Streptophyta; class Magnoliopsida; order Lamiales; family Lamiaceae; genus Mentha; species Mentha longifolia. The sequence goes on from CM038112.1 coordinate 13,412,080, forward strand.
GTTTCACATCGGAAAAAGAAAGGTTAATCGTGTTGGCAAATTGGTGGGGGTTGTGAAATGTGATTTTACAATGCAACATTAGTGTTCTTTCTCAGAGCTTTAATCATCTTTACTATGTGGGTTGATAATACAGGCAAATGATATATGTATGTAGTTACGTTGCCATTGTTTCGGTTGAGACTACAACTTCTTAGAATCCGAAATCTGCATTTTGCTTTGAATTTAGACGCACGTTAACTATCCTGTTTCATTTTTTGCCCTGTCTGAAGTTGCTCTTATTATATTTGAAGAGAAATGATATGCTACTCCCTTAATGGTGTACACCTTTGTGGGTATTTTTCTTGTTTTTTTGATTTGACATTATTTTGTTTGATTTTTTCTATTGTTTTATATTCTAGTATCATAGAAATCAATATAGAAATAGCTAAATCTACAAAAAAATCTAAATTTAAAAGCTCGATTTATCTTATTACTCAGTTTCGATAGAAAAAAAAACAAATTGAGCTTTGATTTTTTTTTTTTATTTTGTAAATTTAAAGATTTCTATATTAATTTCTATATTACTAGAATATAAAACAATCTATAAAATTAAATAAAATAATGTCAAATTGAAGAAACGATAAATGTGCCCACAAAGGTACCTACCATTGGGTGAGTAACATATTATTTCTTTATATTTGAAAGCTTAAATGTTTGTCCAGCAGCTGTGCAAAATGTTGCTCTCCTTCTAAAAAATAGACTCCAATCGCGTCCCATTCGTGTGAAAAATGTAAAAAGGAAGAATATATTTTTATTTTATAATTCGTGTGAAAAATGTAAAAAGGAAGAATATATTTTTATTTTATAGAATAGTTGCTCTGGTTGTTAGGTAACACTTTTTATTTCCCCTATAAATAGCAAATTCCTTGTATTTTGTAAGGGTGACTTTTCACAATGTAGAAAATTTTCCAAATTTCTATTTCCCTACTTATGTGTAGTACTCTTTCTGCAATTCTTTCTTCTTTTCTATGCAATTCGTAACAGATGTTCAGAAAATGAGTTGTTTGCAGAAGTATCTCTGTTTGATTAGGATTAAGAAATCGAAAATTTAAATAAAGTGCGGTTATTGTCTTAACTTGCACTATTACATATTAATTCAATATCCAACTATTGAACTAGAAAGTGATCAAGAAAAAAATAGTCAATATTTGGGAAATGTTGCGTTATATATTATCTTAACCTTATTCATCATCATAATACATTGACGAGAAATGATATTTACTCTCCTAATGGTGGACATTTTCGTGGGCATCTTTATCGTATATTCGATTTGGCATTATATATATATATATAATTATAATTTTTGTTGTTGTTTTATATTCTAATATCATAGAAATTAATGATATAAAAATCAGTAAATCTATAAAATTATTAAAATCAAAGCTCGATTTGTCTTATTACTCCTTTTCGAAGTTAGAAGGAAAAAAAAATCAAGCTTTGATTTTTATTTATTTTGTAGATTTAATTATTTATATATTAATTTCTATAATACTAGAATATAAAATAATAATAAAAAATTAGAAAAAATACTAAATTGAAGAAACAACGAATGTACCCACAAAGGTGTCCACCATTGGAGGAGTAGCATATACATTTATTGACGGAGGAAAAAAAAAACAAAAAGTTGCGTACACAACTTTGTGAATGATCGTTTGCTGTTTCATACTTTCATTTAGTTTTTGTTTTTCTTTTTTCTTAAGAAAGAAACATAAAAATAAAAAAAATAAAAAAAGGAGTGGACACAATTGATTTGTCTTTTAGGTAGCATTTCATTTCATTGAAGTTGTCTTTCATACAATATCAATATCTATCATAATGATAATTTATTCCACTAATTTTCTTTTACTTGTGTCCAAAAATATCCAAGTGAGTAAAAACCAAACACCTTACTTCATAACGTGTATACTCTCACAATTCATCAATTCTTGAACAAATAATTCGAAAACGAAAATTTGCATATAAGATAAGAGAGATTAAATTAATAATATATATATATATATATATATATATATATATATATATACACGAACAATAAGAAAGATTTAGTGCAATATGATAGTATTAAAAATGTATTACAATAAAATATATTATAATCCTAAATAAAATGCATCGCCTCATTTTTTATCTCTACTAATCAAGTCGATACATGTAAATTAGCAATTGAGGCACAAAAAACAATAAGCTTTTTTCTTTCTTTTCTTTTTTTTTTACGGAAAATAAATAAATAATTATATATATATAGGAAAAGTAGATATTGCATAGAACTTCTCTTTAAAAGCAAAAACTCGAGAGATATAGAAAAAACCAGAGAAAAGCAACGCTCAACCCAGTCGTTAATGGCGGAGATGAAAGTGGTTCGAGATTTGGATGTGAACAGGTACATGGGTAAATGGTACGAAATAGCTTCGTTTCCGTCGTTTTTCCAGCCGCGTAACGGCGCCGATACGACGGCGACTTACACTCTAAACGTCGACGGCACCGTCCACGTGCTGAACGAGACTTGGAGCGACGGAAAGAAGGCTTCCATCGAAGGCACGGCCTACAAAGCCGATCCCAAGAGCGACGAGGCGAAGCTCAAAGTTAAATTCTATGTGCCTCCCTTTCTGCCTATAATTCCGGTCACCGGTAACTACTGGGTTCTCTACGTCGACGACAATTATCAGTTCGCCGTCGTCGGCGAGCCCACCAGGAAATATCTATGGGTATGTTTGTAATTTCCCTCACATCTTCATTTAATTTATCTCTTTTAATTTCAATTCATATTATATTATTTGTTGTTTCTTATATAGGCTCTTATTAAAGGTCCCTTCATTTTTATTTTCTTTTTCTTTGAGGGAATTGTGTGATATGATATGATTGATGCAATATGGTTTTGAGATATATATATATTGTTTTATGGTATAACACTTGTCCGAAATGATTCGAGTCTCTGACTTACTGGTTGTGACCGGAAGAAGCGTCTTCGAGTGTTTGAGATTTTTTTTTAGTGGTTTGTTCTGGATTTTATTTAATTTCCTTGTAAAATTACAACATTAAGCACGTATGGAATTGCATATTATAGTTTTTATTTTTATTTTTAATTGTTTGAAGAATTAAGTAGTGTTTTCGACAAGAAACCACCATGAAATTATACTAATTGATTTAGATCGTTTCGGGCATCACGGTTTAAGCTTCTTTAGATGATCGATGAGTTCATGTTTGGTAGATGTGAGGTTTTAATAAAAGCGAAACCAAAAAAATAGGAGGAGATCAAAACGAGATTATCTATAATTAAATTTGCTTGTATCAAATCAATCCCATAAACTATTGATACTCGATCCAAGTATTAGTATATAATATAGAATCATAAATTCATAATCAAAATCTGATAACGAGCAGGCCCCATGGCGTGTTTATTCGAGAGGGAAAAGAAACGTAGTTAATTATTAGTGTTGATTTATTGTTTTTATTTAAGTTAAGTCAACATATTATATTATTATTATCATTATTATTTAAGTGGGTCAGCCCAATATTCATGGGCTTTAAATGGGGTCCGTTAGGGTTAGCAGTATTTATAAGGGTTTTATTGTCGTTCTAAGATTATCGATCATTATTGAAGAAGTAGTGGCGGTTTCCGCAGGCCTCGTTTTGAGGAGAGTTTTATCGTGATTCTTATTTTGTTATCGTTCTTGCGCCTTTACTCTATCAAAATCAAGATTGATAATTGTATTGTTCTTGAATCTTGATGGTGTACTCTGCAGTTTAAGGTTGGGTTGATTAATTTGTGCAGATTCTGAGCAGAGAGAAGCATGTGGAGGAGGAGACCTATAACCAACTAGTAGAGAGGGGGAAAGAAGAAGGATACGATGTAAGTAAGCTTCGGAAAACTGTGCAGTCGGACACTACTCCGACTGCAGATGCACCCGAGGACAAAGGCGTATGGTGGATCAAATCCCTCTTCGGGAAATAGGAACTGATCTGGACAAGTTGTGTTATGTAGTATGAGATGTGTGGTCGGTGTGTGCATGTTTTCTGAGATGAAGACTTGTGAAGTTTCTCTTTTTGTTCTTTCTTTTGAATGGTATGTGTTGTTATGCATATGTTGTTGCTTTGTATATCAAGTCCTTGATCTCAACTATTTACTATGATAGAAGTACTCTGTACTTAATATCAAATTGGTGGTGATATGTATATACTATGTACTCCTAATCTAATCTTGACATGTATATTTATTAGACTAGCATTAAGGAGTACTTGATAAATTCTATCACAGGCAAGCATTAAGGAGTATATATATGTATATTTATTGATGATGATATGATATGTATATCACAGGCAAGCAGTTAGGAGTACTTGCTCTATCAAAACTATATAATCCAATATTGACATGTATATTTATTAGATTAGGTGCTACAAAACCATATCAATTAAAATAGTCACGAGCGAATTAAACATTCCTTAATGCTTGCCTGTGATATACTGATTTTCTTAAAAGAAAAGTATTCTTTTTCTGTCCATTTCTTTCGTCTTACAAATATTATATTCATTTAAAAAAAAAATATTACAGATAGCAAAATTTTAGGAGTAATAATAAGACGTGTCAAAACCATCGGTCCAAACCCGTCCTATTATCATTTGTTAGGTGCGGGTACCCATGAAAACTTGACCCATTACTATCCTTAGGAAGCGATATGGATAATTGAATCTTACATATTCTTATCATTATATTCTTTTCGGACCAAGTTATAAAAAACAAAAATTAAAAAAAAAAGTCCTTTCCGGACCCCAAAAATTCTAAAGAAAAGAAAAGGAATATCGGGTCGACTTTAATGGGAATACTTCAAGTTAATAGTTATCATAAATTCAGAGCTTAAATGACAAGAAAGGAACAACTCCCCCCCTCCCCTAAAAAAAATGATAAAGAGAAAGAAAGGTTAAGATGACAGCTGGAATATCCTTGAAATTGAATTTGGTTCATAAAAAAGAAGAGAAAAAAAGAACTGCAATCCTGAAACGAAAACGATGCTCTCCTTTGTTTAATTTGTATTCATCTCAATTAATTATTCTACCTTCATCCCTTCTAATTAGTCTCATTTATAAAGGACACAGAAACCAAAGAATGGATAGAATATGTGGCTATAATCAATTTTAAGAGAGAAAATTAATTGTAGCCACAATTTTTTTGTCATTTTAGGAAATAAGACTAATTAGTAGGACATACCAAAATAGCAAATGAGACTAATGAAGTTGAATGAATGTAGTAATAAAGAAATGATGCAGGCTCCTGTTTCTTTCGCCGATTCAGCTCAATAATTTTTTATGAATTCATTAATTAAAAGAATTATACAATTAATAGTTGGAACAAATTATTCTCTTCAGTTCTGTAAATAGTCGGGTCGCTTTTTACTGGTAATATTTGATTGTACACATTATTTAAGTTTAAAGAAGTCAACTTGATTCAAAGTGAGAGAGACATGTGTCATAGTTAAGAAAAGGTGACAATCAAGCACTTCCTATAGTATAGTCGTAGTATATATTCTGCATATATTAATATAGTGAAAACACTACTCCCCTCTATCCTCTATCAGCAAGAGAGAGAGAGAGAGAGAGAGAGAGAGAGAGAGGAATGGCTTCGATGGAAGTGGTTAGGGGTATGGATAAGGATAGATTTAGTGGGAGATGGTACGTATTGGCTTCAATTCCCTCATATCTCAACCCGAGAGACGGCGTCGATACAACCGTCACTTACAGTCTGAACGGCGACGGCAGCATGCACGTGTTGAACGACACATGGCGTGCCGGAAAACGGGTTTCCATCGAAGGTGACCTTCACAGATCCCGCCGTTCCGAGAGGGACGAGGCTAAGCTCCGACTCCTTTACTATTTCCCTCCCTTTTTCCCCATCTTTCCCTACGTCGACCACTACTGGATTCTCTACGTCGATCACAATTACCAGTTCGCCGTCGTCGGCGACCCCTCTAAGAAAAACTATTGGTACGTATTTATATATATACATTAATTAATTACTTAGAAAAAAATCCATGTATCATTCATTACTTATTACTTATTCGATGAGGAATGTTATATTATATACACGTAGATTTTGAGCAGACGGCATCGAGTGGAGAGGAGAGGTACGAGGAGGTAGTAGAGAAAGCTAAAGAAAAAGGATATGACGTCACTAAACTGCGGAAAACTCCTCACTCCGATCCGCCGCCACCGGCGGGAGATCCGCCCAAGAAGAAAGGCTACTGGTTATTTGAATCCCTCCTTTTTGGAAAATAGGAACTCATCTCATAAAATGATTGTGTGTAATTTATTGTTATGTATATATAGCAGCAAATCCCTTTCTTGGGAAAAAGGGGAACGATCTCAATAAATTGTGTGCAGATATCTATGTATGATTTTGTCATGTAAATTAATTAAATCCCTTGCCGGGATATAGCTGCTGTGCTGATCTCTTTATGTTCGATTTTCTTTTGAGTGGTAATATCATATATTGTGATAAACTCGTGTTCAGTAGTTTTTTCTTTTATTCTAGTATTATCCAAGTATGGATTAATTCTTCTTTAGTCTCATTCAAAATATTTTGTATTTCTTGTCGAGCTGTTCTGCTCAAAATATCATGCTAAAATAATACTTCATCCGTTCTCTAGTTCTCTAATGTATGTCCCAACTTTTTTAAAAATTATGTCCCCAATTAAGAGTCTTAATCTGAACTACCATACATTTCCTATGTAATGATTAGGGACAAATTCGCCCAATTTTCCTTTCGTTTCCCCCAAATTGACACGTTGCTTGAATATATGTGAAATATAAAATATTGAAACATGTCAAACTGGAAAGAACAGGAGTATATTTTTCAACTTGAGACACTTACTTATAAGGGGACAGATGGAGCCCCATTCGCACGGGTGCTATAGACGTCTTCACCATTTTGACTCGATTTGACAAGAATTAATAGCATTGTATATGTGTCAATGGGGCCTTCTCATTTTCAATTCACAGTTGACAACGACCAATTACGTGTAGTCGACGGTAGGTACTTGGCAACGTTTTTGAAGAATTGAATTACAAGAAATCTTAAATTGTAACATAAAAACATACTACTTATAAATGGATATAGCCATCAATTCACAAAGTAGACTACGCCTGGAATTGATATTTTCCAACCCATTACTATCTTCAACTTCCTTTCTTGCAGCGACAATCTCTTTCGCCAATATTTTTGATAACTTCAATCATAAATTCAACATATATACATAAATAGCAAAAGGGAAAAGTAACATCAACTACAAACATTTTAGATTCAAACAACTGAAACACAGTTCAACATCAATACATACATATTCATACACAAAAACCCTGAAAAAAAGAAAAAAAAGAAGCACCATACATTTTTTTTCCCCAACTTAGTATCCACAAATCTATCCTCCCTATTTCCCAAAGAGGGATTTAATCCACCAAATGCCTTTAGTATCTTTAGGCGCCGCATCATCGTTTTCCGGTGGAGTTTCAGACTGAGATGTTTTCTGCAGTTTACTCACATCGTATCCTTCTTCTTTAGCCTTCTCCACTAGTTGATTGTAGGTTTCCTCATCAATGTGCGATTGCCTACTCAAAATCTGTAAACAAAATTTCCAACGAATCCACTCAAATTCATACTCAAATTTCTCTTATGGTGAAAGGAATTGCAGCTGCAAATCTATCGTTCCATTCAATCGATTTCCCCTCTTTCCACCCAGCCAAAAAGCTGAACGATTTCCCAATTAAAATTGAAATCGTGCATAAATTCAATTAGTTCAAACAATTACAAAAATTGTACGAGAAGAAGAATTAGAGAAACATACCCATAGATATTTCCTCGACGGCTGGCCGACGACGGCGTACTGATAATCGGGATCAACGTAGAGCACCCAGTAATCGCCGGTAACGGGAATGATAGGTAGGAAAGGGGGAACGTAGAATCTGACTTTGAGCTTAGCTTCATCGCTGTTGGAATCGACCTTCCACGCAGATCCTTCGATGAAACCCCTCTTCCCGTCCGTCCACGTCTCGTTGAGCACGTGGACGGTGCCGTCGGGATTGAGAGTGTAGGTTGCCCTAGTGTCGGCGCCGCTCCTCGGCTGGAATCGCGACGGGAACGACGCGATCTCGTACCATCTCCCCATGTACTTTTCGATCTCCAAACCCTTCACCACCTGCATCTCTTTCGTCGCCATTTTTTCGCTTCTTTCTTTTACTTCTCACAGTTTGATAAAATTCGGTAGGGTATATCTCTCCTTTGCTGCTCCTTTTATGGGCGTGTTTCTTGATAAGGGGGTTTTTGGATACGGTGGGGAAGAGAGTGATGACTTGGAGCGTTGGTAGCCTTAAAACGTTACGCGTATGCATATGCGAGATTCTTGAAGGTGTGAGAATATTTGAGGTGCTACTAGAATATTTCTATTCTTTGTTTGGTATTTTCAAATGTGAACTAATTTTTGTTAATTGATTTCGACAAATTTGAATTTTAGTGAGAAAGTCTTAAAGGGCAAAGTTTTCGATCTCTTCGCTAGCAAGCATTTCATTTGATTTTTATGTAATTATTATTTTGTCCGTCGACAAAAAATGAAAAATGTGAACTTATTTAAATTTTTTGATAAATAAGTTGTTACATTGATGATAAAATAAAATGGATTACAGAGGTCCACGTCAAATAATAAAATGTACTCCTATGTTATAAACTAGAGAGAAAGAGAAATAGTAATTACGTAAGAGAACAAGTATATGTTTGTTACGAGGACTGAAAATCTCTATTTAATTATTTATAATGGTACATGAGTTGGAGTATACATAATATATACGTAGTACCATTTATATATATTTACAACAATGAATAAAATGAATAATGAATAAAATGCAAGTTAGCGGATATAGAGGATGATATGTTTCTTTTTCAGCATAGAAATTAAGAAAAGTTAGCTTAGTGAAATTAAGTGTTTCTGTAATTGTGTAAGCCTTGGTCACTTTTTTAGCATATGGGGTGTTATTTATCTTTTCAATACATGAGGTGTAATAAATGTCCAATTAGTTGGCCCTAATTATTACATTAATTCAACCATAATCCTATTAGTAATACTTATCCAATATATAAACTTATCATTTTTTTTGTGGGGTGTCTAAACTAACGCGGGCAGAGAGAGTATACTATTATTATTTACAAATAACCATTTCAATTTTTCTACGACTATTTACCTGGATTTGGCCGGTAAAAACTTGAATTCTCTTGTTGGTGGGAGATGATTCCTGCTGTACAAGGAAACACATCACACATTGATGTGCAAGTTTTAAGCAAAAAAACTGTCATTTTTAATTTTTATAATTTTCTTTTCTGTGAATATAATTATAAAATACTTAAATAAAATAAAATGTTTAGTTGAAATTTCAAATTCGAGAAATATACACCCTAGTTATGCAATTAACCCAATAATGGAGTAATTGAAAAAAATAAAATAAAATAAAATAAAATAAATCATCAATTTTCACACTTTTGCAAATTAGGCATCATTTTTAAATTTTGGCGAATTAAATTACGAACTTTCACTATTGACCAATTAAATCAAGAATTTTCATTTGATATAGTTAATATCTTCTTTAAAAAAAATTATGATGGTCACAATATTAACATTAATGCTTTATTAGGACTTTTCGGCTATAATGTGGATGTCAAAATTAAAACCAACGTGCGTTTAGATAAATAAATAAAAATTAAAACACATGATGTTTATTTGCCAAAATTGAAAGTTTCGTGATTTAATTCACCAAAATTCAAGAGTAGTGTGTAATTTTGCAAAAATGTGAAAGTTCGTAACTTTTTTTTTTCTTTTTTGCAATTAACCCTAGTTAAGATAGCTAATTAACTAAAAATCTATAAAACATGAGTATTGAGTAGAGCAAAGATTGCTCATCAAGTAACTAAGTAGCTGCTCTAGTATGAGTATTGAGTAGAGCAAAGATTGCTCATCAAGAAATGTTACTGATTTCAGTTGCATACTTTTTGCAAAGAAATCACTGGATTACAACCCTCGAAGAAATTTCCAATTTCCTCACTCTAAACCCCATTCTCCTCTCCCAACCTTTCCATCAAAAAACTACTCCTACACATCTCAGCTAATCAACAACAATACCCCCTTCTCCAAACACAGAAGCCACGACAATGAAATCTAGGATCCCAAATCTTCACAAAATCGAGATAATCGACAGCTAAATACAATAAGGAGTAGTCAATCCATCCACTTTCATCATGCAGAAGTATTTTGAAGGCACCAATGCACCAAACTTACTACACAAATCCACAACTGCAGGTGCGTGCCCATAATACTCACGACCTTTATCCACAAGGACACTCGGATCATGGCTTCGTCTATGCCAGACTACATTAGGCGGGATCAAATCATCAACCCTCGCCTTCTTCCACAAATGGTTTTCATTATCAAACACCCCACATCCTCGAGATTTCTGACCCAATGCCCCAACATGAACTTCTTTACAGTGTTTGCAAACTCTTGAAGGATACACAATTAGTAACTTGTGAACTCCAGATCGAAGTGTTTCCCATGCATTTATAGTTTGTCGAGCTATAAGTCTCAAATCACCATGTGGTAATGATGTGGAACTGCTACTGTAATCGTTATACGGAGTAATCACACTTGAAAAAAGAGTTTGATCTTTGAATTCTACCCCTGCATGGAGGCAGAGCTCTACAACTGCAGGGACTCGTTCAAGATCGAATCTGTCGTGGAGTTTGACGACATTCTGAAACTTTTTCTGTGAATGGAAAGACTCCACATTGACTACAATGTCATTTGTGGTTGCTTTAATCCATTCATGGACCTTATTCTTATAATGATGCTTGTATCCCCGGCAAGTTCGGATTAGATGACCACTTTCACCAATATAAACTTCAGGGCAGTATCTGTCACAAGAGAAAGGAAATTCATAAGTTGCAGAAAATACAATTCACTGCATTGGAGAAGTGAATGTTAACTACAGCTTCAACGGAGCCCGTTTCTTCTACATTATAAGTGCAATCAATTCTGTGTTCAACTTACATGGTGGAAAAGTTGGGCTTCTTCAAAATTAACCCTTTAAATATGAATCAAACAACTAATCTCCAACAAGTCGAACGAAGCACAAAATCTCTGGACTCTATTCACATCAAGAAACTCCAAAACTGAGATGATTTAAACTTTACCTTAAATGTTGGATTACCATGGTTTACAGTAAGCTTCCACATAAATTTACAGCAGCTAGAAAAGAACACCATTACTTCTCAAGATTCTTGCATCGAAAAAAAAAAAAAGAACTTCACAATAATTCTTGCATTTTAGCATTACCAGCACAATCATACAATAACTTGGAGATAGTTTAAAACTTTAGAATTCGAGCAGATTTTATCAATCTAAACAAGCCAAATTCAATTCATCAAAATCAGAGGTCAATAAACAATTCATACAACCAACATACCCAAAACGAGCTGCAAATCCATTTAGATTTATTTGAAAAATAAAAATAAATAAAAGATGGGTAAGATTAGTACAATTACTTGCAAGCCCAGACCGGAGAGTGGTGGATGAGGGTCGATACGCCGTCGTAGAGGTCGCTTCGGGCCCGGAGTACTTCACGCGCCACCGGGAGCGTGGGTTTGACGGGGGGGTGATCCCTGGCTCTTTCCTCAAGTCGCTTCACTAACAGAGGCCTTAGCCTCTTCAATTCAGCGCCCAGATTCGATATTGAGCTGTAATTTCGATGCCCTTTTAGTATTTCTTCAAGAATGAGGGATTTCTTCCGCCACATTTTACGATTGCCAGAGATAATCAAAATCAATCAAACCTAACAAAGTGAAAATAAAAACAAAACAAATTATAGAAAATCAGAGGAATAAAAAGAAAAATGGTGGAAATAATCTTATTTCCCGTATTTTCCTACAAAATAAAAATAAAAATCACACAAGTTCTAGTAAATGTGCACATTTATATTTGTAGCATAGCATTAATACTTATAGATCTAATATAAAAGGGCTAAAAGTTTGGGTCAATTTACTTCTTTTTTTTTATGTTGCGCAGAAGGTAAAACCCAAGTTATAGAACATAAGCCGAAAAGGCCCAATATCTAGAAAATTAATCTCTTTTTTTTTTGAATAAATCTAAACAATTTTATAAATAATTTAGATTATCATAAAACTTCCTATGAAAAATATCTAGGTCGCATGGAAAATTTGCATAATCATTGTATCAGAAATGTGTTGTGCTATTTGATCAAATCTTTGATATAAATAGGATATTTATCGTTATTTATGCTCAAATTGAACCACATAAAGTTTCTTATTTTTACTTTTGTGTGTACTATTTGTATTAAGTCGCCAACATCCATATCATTTATTTACTTTGAGCTTGAAGTTTTGATTGGTTCAGTTAAATACTCAGTTCGAATTCTTAATTTATAAATAGGTTATCTATATATATATATAACACGAATTCCCCAATTGAAAACCAATTTCAGTGACGATTTTGTAAATATTATCAATTCATTTGAAATCAATTTGATCAATTCCACATTAAGCGTACAATTTAGCAGGTGAAAAAATTATTCTCAATTAACGGGTCCATTATTCACAAGATCTTAATCAATTGCACAACCACTTAATAGCACATCCTCCTCTCAGCAGCTAAGTTCAACAACATAAAATAGAGCACGAGAACAAATGTGGAGTCATTGAAGCCGTTGCCACCGAGGGTCGAGGTTTAGCGAGCATAAACTTCTCGATCCGGCAAGAAAAAACAGCCGTGCATATTAGAATTTAACTGATTCATGGCACCTTCTTGCCCTTTCGCCATTGTTGCTCAGGATGCCGCCAAAAGGAATACATAGAGGAATAGTTCCAAGTCGATGGGTCAAAGAGGAAAAGAACGACATCGAATTCTTTAAATATTGTTTGTATAGTTCTTTCCTTCTCTGTCACTGAATTTATGCAACTAGATCATTATTTCTCATAGCTCATTAATTAGTCATTCTCAAAATCCTTCCAATTTTTATCACAAACCATGCACCAATATTTGCTCCATATTTTAATTAATTAATTATGCAAATGTTTTTCATTCATTTGCCATTCCTTTTGCTTTTTGAGTTAATTTTGTATATTTTTTTTCTTCGATATATTTGTGTTTTATATTGTGATGTGTATTTAAGGTTTTCATTTTAGCGAGAGATTGGGTTGGCAAGAATCACCAAGAATGAGTACGAGTAGAACCATCAAAAGAGACTTATTTGAAAGAAAAAAATAAAATAATTTCAACCTTCCTTGACAGCTCTGCAGCTTTCTTTTTCTTTTTTCTTTTTAATCACTCCAGTTATACATACAATAAGAATTGCTATAAGAATTTACATAATGTTCTACCATAAATTAGACTTACTAATTTTTCCAGTTGTATAGCGTAGGAAACTGTTAAGCATAGAGTTTGGATTATTAGATTATTATTAATTGTCAATATTTTAACATAATTATAATTTTTATTTTATATTTTATTATTAAACCATGAAATGATTCAGAATTTACATATATTATGAATATATATATATTACATATTAACAAAGTAAATATTTCCGTGCATAGCACGAGTGCAATACTAGTATCTAATTAAAAGAGGATGGTGCTAATTTCTCTTAACCTCTTGCCACCAAAAAAGTTAATACTCAATATTTAAGTGACTTGTAGTTTATAGTTTTATAATATTATGTGAAATTTGAATTCTTAGTCAAGTGATTTCATGTTTCTCTAATGATGAAAGTAAAAAAGAAAGGGGAATGGGGGGATGGTAAGGATGTCAAAAAAACCCGAGACTGACGGGCCGACCCGAATAGCCTGAAAAAAGGGTGGGTTAGGGCTCATTTTTTTCAGCCCATTTTAATTTTAGGTTGTTTGGACCAACCCGGTCAGGTAGTCGGGCCGCGGCTAGCCCATCGGGCCAATCTATTATTTTTCAAAAAATATTAATTTAATTAAATACAAATTGTGTCCACCAAGAATTAAACATGTGACCTCTTAATTGTACACACAAACATGCTTTCCAGCTCAACTATCCATCTAATTTGCAAAATTACAAACAATTTATTATTATATAGGTTTCAAAATACTATAAAATCATATTAATTATCAAGTTTCAATCTTCGTATTATTTTCTTCCACATTCCATTCCGTTATACTATTCTACTATTACATAGTATATTATTATTATATATAAATTAATATATTTGTAAATTTCATTGATATTTTTCAATGAAATTAATTATCAATAATATTACTTATTTGATAAACGGTTAAACCATGGTTTAATTGGTTGAACCATGACCTGAAAATCTCTCCGCTTTGATCTCCGGTCGTATGATTAAAATATTAATTTTATTTACTTAAGTTTTATTTTTGAGAGTGTACGACAACTAGGATAACAAATAAAATGTTAGAAATATCAAATTTATTTTCGTAAACTCTTTGGCCCGGTGGGCTAGCCCGAAACCGAGAGGGTTAGGATTAGGGTCAAGAAATATCAACCCGAAAGAAAAAAAGCCCGATTGACATAGACCGAGTAGCCCGCAACCCGATAAGGTTGGCCCGATTGACATCCCTAGGGGATGACACGATTTTATAAATATTATTGAGTCTAATTCAATTGATTTTGTTTCGGTCCGCTGAGAATCGGTTCAAGCCTTACACACACGGTCTTAACTTCCGTCAAGTAGGAGTAGGAGTGACCGTAGGCCTGCCCGACTATATTTTATAGCCATCTCGTTTTTATAAATTTTAGATTTTAGATTTTAGATTTTTGTATTTGTTGATGAAGATGAAATTGAAGCTTTTTTTAATTAGATTGCCAAATACACTTTGAAATTAAAACCATGCATTTTAAATGTTAAATGATTATTTACCCAAATTTTAAGTGATATCATTATAATATACTATGTGAATATACAATTACAGAATTTTACTAACTTTCAATAAAAATGAATATAATGAAACTATAATAATCAATTGCAACATGATCTATTGAACTATAATACTGAAATTTAATCTTTCTTTACTAATATTTATAAAACAATGACACGAGTAAAAGAATATGTAAAAATGTGCACTCGTAATAATTAAGCTTTGTTGATTTAGACATACTAGCTTTATGTTAACTTTTTATTATAACAAGAATATATAGTTAAATTATAGTAATACTAAATTTTATACTAAGGTCAATTTCAACATATTTAAATTTGAAAAAAATAATTACTCCATCCACATCCATTATCATTATCTCGTTTCAAATAGGCACAATTACCACCCAAAAAAAAAGTGTATTTTATTAGCGATGAAAGGGTAATATTTAAAATTTAATGTAAATTTCATTTTTTTTAATTAGACCATTATATATAGATCTTTCAAATTATATTCACACTACACAATTGTTCTTGCCTCTTGTCGAATTGAAGACAGATAATATAAACATAAAATATGCGGAAAAACAAATACGTCAAGTATAGGATATGTGATATAATATTGATTGATGCAGAGTATGATTTATAACTATTAATTTAATTGTATTCTTGAATTATTTTACATCATTTATTTCATAATTATGTTGCATTTTAGTGGCACAAAAATAACTCGCGTATTGTGGGAGACATTCGCCGATTAGCTCAAAGCATTTGTGAACGCCAAGCGAAACAATAATAAACAACCAATAATGATTGCTTTGCAGTTCGCCGAATCAAGTGGAGAATTGATTTTCCATCGAATAAATAAAAATCGATAGAGGAAATGTGAAAAAATGGGAGAGAAAATTGTGTGAAAATAGAAAATAGATTGGTGTAACAAATGAGAGTGAAGAGGTGTTACTTTAGTGTTTTGGGATGGAAGTAGCGTTGGTTTTCAACGGCAAGAATTCAATTTATTTATTTATTTTTTAATTCTGTAAATTCGATTTTTTTTAAAAAAAGTTTAAAATGAAATGAAGTAAACAAAAACAGTAGTAAGTAAGCTCTGATTTTCTAAAAAGTTTATATATATACACTTTTATTGCTGAAAAAAGAAAAATAGAAAGTAAATCTTGGGTACGTGTAACAACTTTTCATGCATCTCTGCTCACATTGAAGCAGCGCCTCAACAGAATCCAAGCCAACACTCCGCCATCTCTGCGTCAAATCGGTTACGATTTCAACTCCATGAAAACCCAATCTAAATTTCGCACAAGTAAATTTTGTGTAGAGAATAAATCTCACCACTAACCGGAAAAAATTAACGACGGAGATTTTCCCGGTTACAAATGTACGGCGGCGGTGGCGAGTACCAGTACGGCGACGAGGTCGACCCCTACGCGGCGTCTCCGGCGGATATGGACGGCGACGAGGCGGACGAGATATCGCAGGAGGACGCGTGGACGGTGATCAGCTCGTACTTCGAGGAGAAGGGTTTGGTGAGGCAGCAATTGGACTCTTTCGATGAGTTCATACAGAACACCATGCAGGAGATCGTCGACGAGTCCGCCCACATCGAGATCCGACCCGAATCCCAGCACAACCCAGCCCGGAGCTCCGAATTCGCAGAGGTTCACTCCTCCTCCTCCTCCTCCTCTCCTATCTTTTCATTCAATAAGAAATGAAGTACATATCTCATGCATCACATTTTTTTACGAATTTTTACAAAATCAAAGCTTACTTAGCTTATTACTGTTTTTGAGTAGAATTAATTGCTGAAAATTAGTTAGTTATTTTTCAGACAATCTACAGAATAAGCTTCGGCCAAATATACCTAAGTAAACCGATGATGACGGAGTCCGATGGAGAGACGAACACTCTGTATCCGAAAGCAGCAAGGCTGAGGAACCTCACCTATTCTTCGCCATTATACGTTGATGTAACGAAACGAGTCATAAGGAAAGGCTTCGACTGCGAGGAGGTGATAGAGACTCAAGAGTTCACCAAAGTTTTCATTGGAAAGGTATACTTGATTTGTTGCTGCATTGCGTTGCTCTGTGTTTGAAGTTTGGATTGAGCATCTTTTTTTTTTCTTTTTTTTTTCTCATGTGTTGTGTGTTTTAGGTGCCTATAATGCTCCGTTCGAGCTACTGTAGTTTGTTTCATCTGTCCGAGAAAGACTTGATGGAGATGGGAGAATGCCCTTATGATCAAGGTGGATACTTCATCATCAATGGGAGTGAGAAGGTCCTCATAGCTCAGGAGAAGATGAGCACTAACCATGTTTATGTGTTCAAGAAACGACAGCCGAATAAATATGCTTATGTGGCTGAGGTTAGGTCCATAGCCGAGGCGCAGAACAAGGCGCCTAGCGGCATGTTTGTGAGGATGCTTTCAAGGCCTGGTGCAAAAGGGGTAGCAGAAATTTGACATGATCATCATCTTCATCTTTTATTAGCTTTTTAGTTAGTTTAAACTTTTTTTTAATGTGTTTTTATGAATGTTTCTTGGATATGCAGGGGTCTTCTGGGCAGTACATACGCGCTACGCTCCCATATATAAGGACTGAAATTCCTATAATCATTGTTTTTCGCGCTTTAGGATTTGTTGCAGATAAAGAAATCTTGGAACACATTTGCTATGATTTCAATGATGCACAGATGATGGAGTTGCTTAGGCCATCACTTGAAGAAGCATTTGTGATTCAAAATCAACAGGTATTAATTACCATGAATTTCAGTGTTAATGCAGAGAGGACGAAGGGATAAAATCTTGAAGCGCGTATTTGTAGGTCGCGCTTGATTACATAGGCAAGAGAGGATCCACAGTTGGTGTTACAAAAGAGAAAAGAATTAAGTATGCATCAAATCAAATTTTCGCATGAGTGTTACTATATTCTGTCTGCTTCAATCATACAATGAATGCTTGTTTCTTTAACAGGTATGCTAGAGAAATACTCCAAAGAGAGATGCTTCCACATGTTGGTGTTGGTGAGGGGTATGAAACCAAGAAAGCTTTCTATTTCGGGTTAGTATTATCCCATCAAAGATCGATGATGCCTTCATGTATATACTTCTCAGCTGCATGGAGTTAAATAGGAACTTTTTTTTTTTTGTTTTTTGTGCAGATATGTTGTCCATAGGCTATTGCTTTGTGCACTTGGACGAAGGCCAGAAGATGATCGCGATCATTATGCAAATAAGAGGCTCGATCTTGCTGGTTCCTTACTAGGAGGTCTATTCAGAATGGTATGGTTGCTGTTCTTGAACATTTCTTTACATTATTGGATTTTACTCAAAGAAACTCCATCTCTCAATTTTTCCTTTTGCTTCTAGTGCAGCTATTCAGAAAACTAACGAGGGACGTGAGATCCTACGTTCAAAAGGTTTAAGGCATATCTTGTGGTTACTACTGATTTTAATTCCTCAGAGGTTTCCAACAGTCCAATGTCAAGCATTTTCTTGTACATAAACCACAGAGTGTCGATAATGGGAAGGACGTAAATTTGCAATTCGCAATCAAAGCAAAAACAATCACAAGTGGCCTCAAGTATTCGCTTGCTACTGGGAACTGGGGGCAAGCAAATTCAGCTGGAAGTAGAGCTGGAGTTTCTCAGGTAGCCTATGTTCTTGTTTTTTTTAATCTTTTTTTCTTCTTGAAAAAACAAAATGGTGATTCTGCATTGTTCTTGCATCTTTCTTTAGGTGCTCAATCGTCTAACATTCGCTTCAACACTTTCTCATCTAAGAAGATTGAACTCTCCTATTGGCCGCGAGGGTGAGAGCCTCTATCAAAATATAGCCCTTCTTTCCTTACCATTTGTAAATTTCTTCCCTCAAAATCTCCTTCTGATTCGAGTAGGTAAACTGGCTAAGCCGCGACAGCTGCATAATTCGCATTGGGGTATGATGTGCCCTGCAGAAACACCTGAAGGACAAGTAATATGTTACAGAACATTTGAGTGAATCTATATAACTATCTAACTCTGTAGATAATTCATAATGTTTTGATATTAGGCATGTGGCCTTGTCAAGAACCTTGCACTCATGGTGTACATAACAGTTGGATCAGCTCCGAACCCGATTCTGGAGTTCTTAGATGAGTGGGGTACTGAGAATTTTGAGGTCAGAAAATTGTTGAGTTTCACCATCATTGCAATTTTTTTGACATATTTACTTCACAACTAGGCTTACTTCTTCTTTCTTTGAAAAGGAAATTTCTCCAGCAGTGATTCCCCAAGCCACAAAAATATTTGTGAATGGTTGTTGGGTTGGCATTCACCGTAACCCGAAGCAGTTGGTTGAGACTCTCACTCAGCTAAGGAGACAGGTTGATGTGAATACAGAAGTTGGAATTGTTCGTGACATTCGCCTTAAAGAGCTTCGACTGTACACAGACTATGGCCGCTGCAGTCGGCCCTTATTCATCGTTGAAAAGCAAAGGCTGCAGATAAAGAAAAGAGACATTCTTGCCCTCCAGCAAAGGGTGAGTTTTCTTGACAAAAGTGAGTTCTTGATGACCTTTTTTTTTTTTTTTTTTTTTTTTCTGGCACTTTTATGCATTTTAGTGAGGCAGGAATCAGCCGAAGAGTATGGTTGGAACGATCTCATTAGGAGAGGATTCGTCGAGTATGTTGACACAGAAGAAGAGGAGACTACCATGATTTCAATGACAGTAAATGTAAACAGCCTCAGAAAACACAACACCTCTTATCATTTCAGCTGAAGTTGAATTATTTCTTGATGCCTTTGAATATTATTTCTATAGGATCTTATTCGTTCGAGGCGAAATCCGGATGATGCTTACTCTGAAACATACACACACTGTGAGATCCATCCTTCATTGATATTAGGTGTTTGTGCTTCAATCATACCATTTCCTGATCACAACCAGGTTTGGATTCTTCTAATTTTCTTGCATAACTAAATGAGATGAGATTCATAATCTTCCCTTCATCAATGCTATGCAGTCGCCTCGTAACACCTACCAATCTGCAATGGGAAAACAAGCAATGGGAATCTATGTTACAAATTACCAACTACGAATGGTGAGGAGCATCTTCATCGCGTTTCCATTGATGATCCGTTGTTAACTTCTCTGCAACGTATGCTCGTATTGTTCATGTAGGATACTCTAGCCTACGTACTCTACTATCCTCAGAAGCCTCTTGTCACAACTCGAGCTATGGAGCATTTGCATTTTAGGCAGCTTCCAGCAGGCATAGTAAGACTTTTTTTCTTTTTTTTTTGCATGAATTTATTAGCTTCAGCCTCTTTAGTTTCTTGATATCTTATTCTCCTCTCATTTTTCAAACAAGAACGCCATTGTTGCGATTGCTTGCTATTCTGGTTATAACCAAGAAGATTCTGTGATCATGAACCAGTCTTCAATAGACAGAGGATTATTTCGATCTTTATTCTACCGTTCATATAGGTAACTTATAACTTCCTCCTTCGGTTACTGCATTTCTTGTTTCCTCGCTTAAATTCATTTTTTTTAAAACAGAGACGAAGAGAAGAAGATGGGAACATTAGTGAAGGAGGATTTCGGGCGTCCGAATAGGGACAACACCATGGTAATTAGTGTTATCAATTTCTTTGAGTTTTTATTTATTTTTTATTTAGTCTTCATCTTGAAACTGCAATGGTGTTTGCAGGGAATGAGGCATGGATCTTATGACAAATTAGATGATGATGGTTTTGCACCTCCTGTGAGTATGAATGGGAAAAAAGAAGAAGTTATAGTTATGTTTCTGATTAGAAAAAAAGTAGAAATTTTGGCGTAATTTATGCTCGTATCAGGGGACTAGAGTCTCGGGGGACGACGTGATTATAGGGAAGACAACACCGGTTTCTCAAGAAGAAGCTCAAGGAAAATCAGCAAGATTCACTAGCAAGGATCATAGCACTAGCTTACGCCATAGTGAAACTGGCATTGTTGATCAAGTAAGTATTCATGCATGCACATATACATGAACACCTTGTGCTTCATTTATCACCATGACAGACACTCTCTCTCTCTCTCTATCTTATCTTGTTAGGTTTTGTTAACCACAAATGCCGATGGACTGAGGTTCGTGAAAATCCGGATGCGATCAGTCCGAATACCACAGATAGGAGATAAGTTCAGCAGTAGGCATGGCCAAAAGGGAACAATAGGAATGACTTACACACAAGAAGATATGCCATGGACGATTGAAGGAATCACACCAGACATTATAGTCAACCCTCACGCCATTCCTTCTCGAATGACAATCGGTCAGCTCATCGAATGCATCATGGGGAAAGTCGCCGCTCACATGGGGAAAGAAGGCGACGCCACCCCTTTCACTGATGTCACTGTAAGTCACCTCAAAGTAGTAGAAAGAACTTATGAAACAAACAAACAAACAATGGAGTTGAATGGATAATATGTTATATAGGTGGATAACATAAGTCAAGCTCTTCACAAATGTGGCTACCAAATGAGAGGTTTTGAGACTATGTACAACGGGCACACCGGGAAAATGCTAACTTCGATGGTATTCTTGGGGCCTACTTATTACCAGAGGCTGAAGCATATGGTGGATGATAAGATTCACTCGAGGGGACGAGGGCCGGTTCAGATACTGACGAGGCAGCCGGCTGAAGGGAGGTCGAGGGACGGAGGGTTGAGGTTCGGGGAGATGGAGAGGGACTGCATGATTGCTCATGGAGCAGCGCATTTTCTCAAGGAGAGGCTGTTTGATCAGAGTGATGCTTATAGGGTTCATGTTTGTGAGAGGTGTGGATTGGTCGCCATCGCGAATTTGAAGAAGCATAGCTTCGAGTGCAGGGGATGTAAGAACAAGACAGATATTGCTCAGGTAGGTTAAGACTTAAGAAAGATTCTTATCTTTGAGTTTTTGTTGAAGTGATATGTGGAAGTGATTGTTTTTTTTTTTTTTCTTGTTTGGTAGATAAATCTGCCTTATGCTTGTAAGCTTCTGCTTCAAGAGCTCATGTCTATGGCGATTTCTCCGAGGCTGCTGACGAAAGATGTGAGAACTGCTAAGGAAAAGAAGAGAGGAGGCTGAAATTTGGAGGTCATGTTTCTTATTGTCTTTTACAAATGTCTTGAATCATATTCTTTTATAAAGGGGAAATAAATTCATTTCAATAATCATATGCTTCATGATTTATTATTTCAATTCATTATTGAAAAGGGAAAGGAAATGGAAACATAGAATTATGAAATTGTGAAAACAAATTTTATTACTGGCTTCAAATCTTCATGCATGCTTCTTGAGGAATTTGATTAGGATCTCATTGACTTGATCAGGGAACTGTTCTTGAACAAAATGTGTCCCTTGAGGTATGAAAACAGTATCCAAATCAGGAACATAGTTCTTCACCATTCCACTTTTGATGTAATGTTCAAATCCTGCAAATTTCAAGGCATAATCCTTCTCCCCCATGATCAACAGCCCAGGCACTTCAATTTTCAGTTCATCAACTCCATACCCGTCCTCCCATGTCCTAGTTACATACACATAATGAACGTTGAAACACGAGATGCAACACAAAAATGCAATAAAACACGAGATGTTTCTATTTTCATTTACCTGTATGGAACTTGGAGTGCTGTCTGAAAGCCAGATCTCTCATACAATTCTGCATATGTCTGGAGATCCTCCTCACTAAACCAAGCAGGCAACGGAGCCGATTCGTCTACCAAATCCATGATTTCTTGATCATCTGAGGCTATCTGGAGCTCGCTATCTGTGAACATAGTGTAGATCTTCTTGATCACAGTTTTAACATCGAATCGTCCAAAGTCTTGCTCAGCTCTCCCTGGCTCCTGCACATTTTCTATGAATTTCAAATCCTTCCACTCATATTTGGTATAATTTCATTTGATCCAAACTAATATTTTGACTCAAGTTTCAGTCCATATTTTGAAAAGAGTAGTGGAACTTGCCCTCCATCTGAGCATGTAAAATCCTTTAGGGACATCTGGAGGGCCAGGGATAAGGAAGGGCACACCAAGTGTAGCAAGTGCAACCACTCTTAGAGGGTGGAGAAGGGCAAAATGGTAAACAACCTTTGCTCCAAAATCTTTCCCCACAACTAAAACCTGAAATATTTTGATCACATATATCAAGAGAAACATATGTTATAGTATATACCTAGACCTCTAAATCAACTGATCAGCTTCCAAGTACTATAACTTACCTTAGAAATCTGGAGAAGGTCCAGCATTGCCACCAGATCATCAACAAGGTCCTTGAAAGTTGTTTTCTCCGGCTCCGGAGGCTGTTGAGACAGTCCGTAGCCCCGGAAATCCGGCGCTATTGCCCGGAAACCGGCGTTGGCGATGGCTATCATCTGATGCCTCCATGAATACCAAATCTCTGGAAAACCATGCAGGAATACCACAGCAGGGCCTGATAGAAATATTTCAGATTAATTACCATATATCAGAGTATGTGTATATGATATATAAAAGGAGGAGGATGAGAGTGAAACCTGTTCCAATTTCTGCAATGTGAAGGTTGAGGCCTCTTATCTTTACAAAGCTATGTTGCATCTTATCCATGGAGAAGGAAAGTGGTGAGTTGTAAACTAAAACTCATGTGAGGCTGATTCATATAAAAATTCATTCACATATGTCACTTTCTCATTTTGTCATTAATTGTGTGTGTTGAGATTTTCACACAATGTAGAATAGTCCCCACAAACCTACTATATTTGACCACAGTTTATGGCAATAATTCATTATAGTTGAAATTTGTGATTTTCTTCTTCCTAGAAGATTATACAGTGGCCATAGGTAGGGGAAGAGAGTTACAACTCATTCCATCTGTGAATTGAGCTCAACTCTGCCCAAGTCCAACTAGATCTTAAATTCAAGCCGCATTAATTAATTCCCTTCCCCCAACTCAAGGATATTAGATATATAGTGGTATGTGACTTGACTGCTTCAGTAAATTAGAACACTTGATTGTAATAATTAGAATATTTCTCTTCATTAAGATTGTAAATTTGTCCATCATATGGTCTGATAACGAGTTTTGAAAAAGAAAAAAAAAAAAGCTTAGTCTTCACCTCAACCACAACTGTATTTATTTATTTATTTTTCTTCCTTTCATGTATATGTTCTTTTATTTATATTTTTTGATCGGAAAAACAAAAAATTTATTGAAATAAAACTACTTATGGTACAAGAGGTACCATTGCAGTTCAAGAGTAACCCAAATAATACAGCTACGACCAGTACTCTAGTAATCTACCTTTAGCCCACAATCCTTAACCCATGTATATGTTCTTTTAGATCGCACTGGCAGTAATTACGCGTGTTGCACGTATAACATCTTATTTACTATATGTATTATTTTTAATGAAAAACATTATTATTAATTTTTTATTTCTACAAAATACTTGTAAGTATATTAAAAATGAAACTGATATATAATTACTTAACCAAAATTTCAATCTTTTAAGTGATGAGATATCCTAAATTAATAAACTTGTTCACAATCTTTCATAATCAAATTAGTAGATAGAATTTAAGTCATCAAAATTTACCATCGAAATTTATTTTATCATCTAATAAATTCTTATGAGTTAGATATGTATCTAAAGAAAAGATGATACGGATAACAAAAATATCTTCGACATGAAAACTTATAAATGCATTAGTGAAAATATCAAATGGCATCAACCGTTAAAAGTGTCTTGTGGTTATTTTAGTAACTCTAATTTTATATTTATGGATTCTTCAAATTAGATTCTAATGTATGATACGATATTTGAGGAAATAGTAAATAATTTTTCATTAGTATATTATAAATATAGTTTCATTTTATGTAATAGTATTACTATTTTTTTATGTTTTTGGTTCATTTGGTGGGCAGTTTATCCAAAATTTTGAACATAATTATTTATAAATGTATAATATAAAGAATACAAAAAATATAAAACTACAAAGGAAATTTTTAGTTTCCCGTAAGTTTTACTTAATTTCTATAAGAATTATCTTATGGATATTGAAATGAGAAAGTCTCACACAAAACTCCCAAAATATAAATTTACATCAGTTTTCATTACTAATCTTATTTATATAATTTTATAGCTCAATATATATATAAATTATTGATCATTTTTTTTGTATACTCATGACCTAAAAATTAACATCTACTCCCTATGTTCCATCCAATTCGCCATGTTTTTTTATTTTACTACTCACATATATTCAAGAAACATGGCGAATTTAATGGAACAAAGAGAGTATAATATGTCAATATACATGTGATTCCTATTATAATAGTACTATATAATGTACCGTAAAAGAATAGAAAGACTCACTTTACATATTAAAGATATATCCTTATGGCATATACTTGAAGATGTATAAACATAAAATTAATAACTTACAAAAATATTTTAATATTCAAAAACCACTTCGGTGTACTTCATCAACATGTAAACTATCTTAAATTTCAAGTTAATATATTTTATTATAAAAAAATCTAAACTTAAAAATTTGATTAATGTATAAAACCCGTTTTGATTAATATAATTTTGTATTTGATTTAATGTGGCTGAGCGTATTTTGACTAAATAAGTATTTATACAAGAAAAATATTGGTGTAAACCATGAACAATTTTAAAAATTAAATATATATATATATATATATATATATATATATATATACTCCCTCCATTTCACTTAACTTGGCTCATTTGAATAGTGCCTTTTCTGGCACGCTTTTCCACGCTTCTTGATGATGGGTTTTAAAATGGATTTTTGAAGAATTATTTTTTTTACGGGATACTACGACAGTCGTAGTATCCCGTAAAAAAATTCAAAAATCCATTTTAAAACTCATCATCAAGAAGCGTGGAAAAGTGTGTCAGCACAAGCCAAAAAGTTTTGAGCCAAGTTAAGTGAAATGGAGGGAGTATATATTTATAGAGAATATGAGTTGATAGATAAGGTGAAATTTTTATGTGAAAGTCTCATTGAATCGTTAATCGCATTAAAATCAGAAAGAATATAAGATAATGAATTCTTCGAAAAATTGTTAGAATATACCATGGACTTCTTGTTTAATGAAAAATGCTAGCTAGGTAAAAAATATATTGTATTTAATAATGCTTACCTAAAATTAAAACATATATATAATGATCATTTAGTAAATTCTAAAAGTTCTTTTAGATGTTGGGTTAAAGGCTCAAGTTTTTGGCTAACTAAACAAAGTTATAATATACTCATTTATAAGTACTAGCAGAGATAACGTGCGTTGCACGTTGATTCACTTTTTAGTATGAGAAGAAAACATTAAATTTATCATTAAACTCAATATTTCCATAATGGTTCATAAATACACATATATGATGAAAAAATGATGATGTTGTTGATATTTGGAAGTTTAATTACTTAAAAAAAGAGTGAATAAAGAAACTCCCAAAGGACTATATATAGTACGGAGTAATGATGAAAAATATTTTATTTCGAAAAATTTACTTTGGAATGCATAATTTACTGTTATTTTTATATAATGATACTTTATTAATGATTACGTGCGTTGCACGTATAATCTCTATTGTATATGAGTAATTTATTTTAAATTGTAGTAATATAATGCGTATCAAATTTTTTTAAAAAATATTATTATATTAACTTCAACAATTTCGGCAAGTAAATGTGAAAAGTAGACAAAAAATGAGCCTTAGTAGACAAAATATATTTTCCATCGTATAACTCTCTACTACTTCAGCTCTAATGCAAAATAGAATTAGGGTTCAAAATCTAACATGTCATCTAACTTTATTAAGTACTATAATTGAATCAGATGTAATTCTTAGTTTCAAATTTATCGCATGGAAAAAAACACAAAATCTAATTTCTAATAAATTTAATATGAGAATTTAAAAATATCTATTATATATATTTTCAGATAACTAATAATTCTATGATTTTACTGAACTTTAATTATTCTGCGATCATATTCTATATCGTAAATTATATCATCTTAGTTATGTCTTCCTAGTGATAGATGACTATATATAGAGATATGTATGAGTATGAAATAAAAATGATTATATTTATTAAAATATAAATATTTTAAATATTTTAAAATATAGAATAATCTATTGAATAAATAAGAATATGATAATTTATAAATAACTCACTCATTCCTCGAAGATACTATGTATTGTATGCCATAATTTTTTTAACTATAAATATACTTCTCACACTCTTAGTGAACAAACCAAAATGGTTAAAATGTCACACTCTTAGAGGACGGATGGAGTACTATTTTACTAATATAATATTGAAATTTAAGATTCACTTTTTATTTTCCAATTTCTTTTTATCTTACGTCTTCATCATGTTTATCAAGGTTGTTTAGCTTAGAATATTGGAATAATGTTAATATATTCATATTTTTATGGTCTTAGTTAGCAAACATTTTCGAAGGAATAAGAACTTATATAATCAAAATTTCGAGATACAATATAGATAATTATTCAAAAGATTAAATTTTATTTTATTTTATTTTTACTCATAGATGAATATCAATTCGTGTGGATGCGAATTCTGTTGGAAATATAATACTATTAAAATGTAACACTAATGATTTTTAAAGACCTTATAGTTATAGTATACTACATCATTGCCCTTAAATTGAAGACATAGCCAAGGAAAAGAAAAACTATATTTGAAATTCAAATAAGAAATATAAGGGAAAATATAATTTAAATTCCAATATATCTTTTTACTGAGAATATGATAAGATGGATATTTATTGTCACATTATTATCAAAATAATTTTTTTAATAGTGGCAAGAGAAAAGTTTTGAAGACTTTAATTTAACAATCATTTATTTTGTGTTCAACTATATTTTTATAAGCTATATATACATATTTGTAGAGGCCATATTTATTTAAAAATTACATTGTCGGATCCTTTAATTTTTGTGGCGAGAAGTCCAAAAATACTGAAATACCTAACCTATTATGTCCAAACGTTGAAATAGCTATTTCCTTCATTTTTTAAATGTCTTCCTCATCAAATTATAGTCCTGACTTGGACATTTGTAACAAATCATCAAATTCGATAAGATAATAAGATAATATTTTTTTTGAAAAATCCCTTTATAAATATTAGATTACATTAAAACTCTAATTAATAACTCATAAATTAATCAATTACAAATATTATGGTAATTTGCTAAAATATGAATCTATTGTTACTTGATTTTCTTAAAAATTTAATCTCATTGGATTTCATCAACCCACTCTTGTGAATCTTTTTGAGTGCATGTGAGATGATCTCTCTTATACTCATATAATGTTTTACGTGTGATCATTCATGAATGATTTTGCGATGCCTTCTAGATAAGAAGACATGGCTGGGTGTTACAAATTATTTTATTTCCATATTGAGATTAATATAGTATGTGTTTCATTCATCATGCATGAATATCTTTAATTGACTATAATAGTTATTTAAGTGCAATAAATTAATGTAAGTATGTATATTTAAGTAATTCTAATGAATTGTAACATGCGTCCATGAAAATTATAGTTAATTATATACAATGAGTTGATATTGTACATGAATATATTTAATTAGTTACAAAGAATTAGTTGATGCATGAATATAATCAATGAAACATATATGAATTCATTTATTTTCAATACATATGTACTAAATTTGTTGAATTGAAAAAGTCTATCTTTTAATTAATAAAATATTAATTTATCGATATATTAATATATCTCTAGATTAATAAAAATTCATGGTCCCAAGGTTATTAATTTATAGAGATTTTACTGTACACATACCAAAGAAGTGTGTAAATTTATTTTTGTAACATTATTTTATTTTTATGAGCACCAACTTATATAAAACATTAATTATAAGCGTAAAATGGGAAAACAAATAGCTATTTTATTATCAAATTCCGAAATGAAATATTTAAAAGGAAACAAAAACAAAAACTAAATATGACATTTGAAAAAGAAAAAAAAACGGAGAGAGTAAACAATTACGTCCAAACGTACAAAAGACAGTTTATTTATTATCAAGAATTTAATGTTTTTTGTTATGAAAATTATAATATGCATGAGTACACTATTGATATGATTATATTTTAAAAATAATAATTGAGTTGATTATTCATTGATTGATATGATTATATTTTAAAAAATAATAATTGAATTGATTATTATTTGATGGAGTATTAAAGTATACAATTTTTTAGTGTGTACATATATAATAAAAACAAATTAGATAAACTAAAATTTGTTAAAACAAAAGGACTCTTTGTAATAGGTATATAAATTTTACTCTATATTATGTGCATGGATTCGATGTATAAATCGTTATATTTTATTATAATTAACCTCAAGAATGTTGATCGTCAATACCCGTCCTAGTGCCTCAAGTAATTTTTTTTCACATCTTAGAATTAAATAATATTCTATCATAATACGGATAGAGTTTTACTCCTATTAAAGTACTTCAGATAATAATAATTATTTATAATGTTATATTACAATATTGCCCTTAGTATTAAATATATAATAAGGATATAATAGGTAATCCAAAATTTGTAAAACAAGATACTTTTATAATAGGGTATAGATATCATAAAAATGGAATTATAATATAGAGATTAGAAGAAAGAGAAAAAAAAAAAATCAATCTCCAACTATTTCTTTTTGTTTGACTTAGCTAGGCACAAAGAAATCCTAGAGTATTTTCATAATTAATCATAAAATAATTAACATGCGTCAAACTGGGAGGAACGGAGAGAGTATATCGCAATATATTTGAATTTTTGTTCGGCAAATTAATCATTTGTCTTCTTGAAACAAAAATAAACAAATGAAATCATAATATGTAATTAAACACCAATATCAATTAACACAAGTTATTGATGAATCATACATAGTATTGAAATTTAAAAATAAAAAAAAAGGAAAAAAAAAAAAGAACATATCAAATATATATATACATGTAAGTGTGTGTTGTGTATATATAAGAAATTGAAGATATTGTATGTAACATTATTTACTCTTAATTATGTCAAAGAAGTGTGTACATAATCAAACATTCTTCACACACACACACACACACACATATATAGGGAAGGATTCGTGTGTTAATAAATTCTGAGGTGTTAAAATGTTAAAAATGCTTAAAGGTCTACAAAATTATGCTTAAAATGTGCATAAAATTGTGCTTATTATATAATTATTCTTTTAAATGTACCAATTCATGCTTAAATGAAATCATGCTTATTGTACATTGAAACCATGCTTAAATCAATGACAATCATAGATTTGATTAAGATCAATAGTCCAGATTTATTCCTATTTAACACACCAGGATTTATTAACATATGAACCAAACTCTACATATATATATATATATATAGGGATGAGATCACATGAAAAACACTACTAGTGTGAGAAATAAGAAACAATCTAGTTCCTTGATTTTTTATAATTGGACGATTAGATCATAATAATCATAAATTGCAAAATTAATGTATTAATACGTGGCAATTGAGATTCAAGGGTAAAATAGTACAAAAGCTTTACTATATCCATTAGCATCGTCATTATGGTCAGCGAAATTTTAGGGATTTGAGAAAACTATCCAAATAAATCTCAAAGTTTTATGTTTGGTCATAATAAATTCATTTCAAAGAAAATGTGTTATTATATTTCTTTATTTTTTTAATTCGTTTATCCAAATAAACATCTATTTTAGTGTTAGCAAAATGCATTGTTATATTCTAAGTTATTCATTACAAAAGTTAAATCAATATGCATCGTTTAATCACACATCAAGTTCCATTTTTTTTTTGGACTGCATTATAAAAAAGAAACTGATATATTATAGATTGTAGCACATCTCAAAATGCATTTAATCTTTTGTCAATGATCATGTTGTGGATGAATTTCACAACTATTTATTCTCATATTTAATACTTTTGTAATGCATTGTAACACACAAACTAATGCATTATACTAAATTTTACATATTTCATTTTTTCTATTTGTAATGCACTAAAAACATAAACTAATGCATTATACAACATTTCACATATTTCATTCTCTATTTTGTAATGCATTATAAAACACAAACTAATGCATTGTACAACATTTCACGTATTTCATTGTCTCTATTTTGTAATGCATTATAAAACACAAACTAATGCATTATGGAGTGCATTTCACATATTTCGTTGTATCTATTTGTAATGCATTGCAAAACACAAATTAATGCATTATATTACATCTCACAGTGCATTACGAAAATTTCACAATCCTTTATCCTCGTATCATTTTGATTTTGAGTGGGGTAAGCTTATGAGATATATGCACTAATAATGATCTAAAACAATAGTCAAGAAATTTATTTCGAATACAACGGCAAATCTAATACAATCGGCTTGCCGTGCCATAACTAGCAAACGACTTGCGTTTTTTATTCTATCATCATCATCATCATCATAAT
This sequence comes from Mentha longifolia, assembly GCA_001642375.2. NCBI lineage: Eukaryota > Viridiplantae > Streptophyta > Magnoliopsida > Lamiales > Lamiaceae > Mentha > Mentha longifolia. Next base: position 13,443,596 of record CM038112.1, read on the forward strand.
CATCATCATCATCATCATCATCATCATATCTTCATATTCAATAACCATGAATAAATTAAGCAAAAGAAAATGAAGAGGAAAGCACGTAGAATAGAATAGGAAAATAAATTACCTTAAATTAATTCAAAAGATTACCATGATTTGAGGATCACGGTGGTTACAAAATAAAAGTAAATTACACTCTTATCCCTAAGTAATGGAAAAGATGTTTTTTTAAGTTATAAAATCTATTTAATCTTAACCGTAGATCATGTGAAATAAAAGGTGTAGATCACTTCTTATTTCTTACAGAATGTAACTTTTGTATATGATCTCTCACCTATATATATAGAGGAGATAGATCAGGTGAAAACTAAATATATGGTGAAAGCTAGAAATTTTTTCCAGCCCTTGATTATAATAATCTAAGGGTTACGATCAAATTGGGATTAATTATCTTTTAAATATAAATTTGATATTTGTTAGGGTAATTACGTCCTTTTAAATATATTGTAACCGCCACTTTCCTATTTTCATGCGATTTTGTAGATCACGTATTTTATTTCTCTCTCCATGACCATGTCTTTCAAATTATTATCTTTTGTTACTTTAGAAGAAATATTATCGTTTGAATTAATAGGAATTGCTAATTATACCATATTTTGCGTTTTTTGTATCATTTATGCATAATATTTTGTACTTAAATGCATAATTATAAATGTCAAAATGCAAACCTTTTAATGTATTAACAACTATGGTTTAGTTATCAACGACTATGGTTTACTTTATTAACTAGGGTTTAATTTTCAATGACGAGGGTTTAATTTTCTTTACTTGGGTTTAATTTATTATATAAATGCATAAGAAAATATCACAATAAAGAATTATGTTTTAAAGTTACTCCGTATTATATATAAGATGCATTATTATTGTAAACTGAATGCATTATCATTTTAAATTTTTACCAGCAATTTGTTGTACTATTTTATATAATGCATTATTGTAGTAAAATAAATGTTTTTATTTGCAAACTAATGTATATATAATTAGACAATTCTATGAATAAAAAAATGTGATTATCAAATTAATGCATGTTGGAATAACAAAAGAGGTATTATACTCAAGAGAAATGATATGCTACTCACCTCCCGGTGGGCACCTCGTCGTTTTATCACGTTTGCATTGCTTTTTTTTAATTTTTATTTTTATTCTATATTCTAGTATCTTAGAAATTAATTTACAAATCATAAAATCTAAAAAATCAATGTTCAATTTATTTTTTTTATTTTTAACTTCAAAAAATGAGTAATAAAATAAATCGAGCTTCGATTTTTATGTATTTTTTAGATTTTATGATTTGTAAATTAATTTCTAAGATACTAGAATATAGAATAAAAATAAAAATTAAAAAAAAACAATGCAAACGTGATAAAACGACGAGGTGCCCACGAAGGTGCCCACCGGGAGGTGAGTAGCATATCATTTCTCTTATACTCAAATACCCAACCTCCCATAAAAGACAATAAATCTACCCACCCCTTTTAATCTACTATCCAAATACTCAATCTTTCAAAATAGGACTAAAATACCCCAAAATCCCCAAATCAAATTCAAAATCAAAATCTCATTCTCTCACACACGAATACACAATTCTCTCTTCTTCTTCTTCTCATACAATTCTCTCTCATTCTTCATCCGCCATCTTCATCACCTTCTCCAGCCCCGGCAGCAGCCCATTCAGCGCCGCCTCCACCTGCACCGCCGCTGCTGCGTCTCCGCTCCACCGTGCCAGCCCCTCCAGCATCCTCCACCTGATGCCGACGCCCCTCTCGAGACCCCGACGCCGTAAATCTCCCCCCACCACCGCCGATGTATCGCTGCTCCAGCCGCCAAGCCGCTGCCCCCGGGTTCTGCATCCATTGTTTCACCACCTTGTAGAGATCCGCTGTGTCGGAAACATCTTCAAGCGCCGCCGCCATTTGGGACGGCGGCTCTACCCTACTCGCTGACGTCTCCCCTGGACTGCGCCAGACCTTGGAGGAGCAGCCTCTCCAAGTTTTCCGATCCATAGGTTTTTTGGATTTTAGATTTCGATTTTCGATTCTTAGATTTTGATTTTTAGATTTTTAGATCTGTGGATTTTTATAGTTTTATTTTTAATTTTACTAGTGTTGTGTGGCCCATTTTGCTATTGGCAATCGTCAGTTGCAAAAGGGGAGATAATAATAATGTTGGTATGAGGTTTCTGTAGTTGCCTTGTTGATTGGTATTTTACAGATCCTGCTCTCTAATGATATTATATCAACATAAATGATATGCTACTCACCTCCCGGTGGGCACTTTCGTGGGCACCTCGTCGTTTTATCACGTTTGCATTGCTTTTTTTTAATTTTTATTTTTATTCTATATTCTAGTATCTTAGAAATTAATTTACAAATCATAAAATCTAAAAAATACATAAAAATCGAAGCTCGATTTATTTTATTACTCATTTTTTGAAGTTAAAAATAAAAATAAATAAATTGAACATTGATTTTTTAGATTTTATGATTTGTAAATTAATTTCTAAGATACTAGAATATAGAATAAAAATAAAAATTAAAAAAAAACAATGCAAACGTGATAAAACGACGAGGTGCCCACGAAGGTGCCCACCGGGAGGTGAGTAGCATATCATTTCTCATTATATCAATACTGTCGTTTTGTTTGAAAAACTTCTTTCTTTTTATAACTAGTTTAGTGTGCCAAACAATGTGTTAGTTTGAATGTGATGCAAAAATAAAAATAACTTGTCGAGATTGTTTAGAAAGTAATGAAAAGTTACGATACGTATTCATAATTTTTTTTCTTTGTAATGGAAAGTTACGATGCGAATTAATAATACCGTATCGTAACGGTACGAATTTATAATATTGTACCGTAACTTGTCGAGATTGTTTAGAAAGTAATGGAAAGTTACGGTACCAATTCATAATTTTTTTCTCTTTGTAATGGAAAGTTATGGTACGAATTCATGATATCGTACCATAACGGTACGAATTCATAATATCGTACCGTAACTTGTCAAGATTGTTTAAAAAGTAGGATAACAAATATTCATTCATTCATATCATTAATGAATGGTACGAATTCGTCTCAGTCTTTTTGAGTACCGAGCAATTTTTTATGAATTTTGTATTGTTGTTTATATTTTTTATTCCCACGTCATGGTACGATTTTGCTAAATTCGTACTTTGAACTCTAAAAATGCATGAAATCTTTTTTACCTCTGTTCGATTTTCAAGAGATCGTACTTCCTATTGCTACATTGTACACGTCTTTTACCTGAAAATTATGATATATTTTTTGCCTTGTGTGCAAGTAAAGGATCGATGTAAACATATCTTACTTCTTGTTCGATACTAGCACGAATTTGCATGAATCTTACTTTACGTTGCGAAAGGTATTTGTTATCTTTTCTATGTAGTTTTAAGAAGTTGATTGGAATCTTTTTCTTCGATAGTGGTACGAATATGTGTTTTGTTATTAGAAGTCGGTACGAACAGTTCAGCCGTACTTCGTACCGTTCCTTAGTTACGGTACGAAATTTAAATATCGTAAGTCGTTCTAAGTAAAAATTGAATAAAATAAAAAATAAAAAAGAAAGTGGAAAAAGGCTGAAAATGATGAAAAAAAGGGGAAAAAAGGGGAAAAAAAGTTGAAAAAAAATATATATAAAAAACAAAAAAATAAAAAAGTCTAAAAAACAAAAATAAAGAAAAATAAAAAAACGAAAATGAAAAAAAAAACTGAAAAAACAAATGAAAAACCAAAAAAAAAGATAAAGGAAATGAAGAAAAAGGAAAAAAACATAAAAGAAAGAGATGAGGGAATGCATGTGCATTAAGGGCAAATTTGTCCAAATTTGAAAATGTGGGTAGATGGAATGTAAATTAAAGGGGGTGGGTAACTTTTGATTTTCTTATATGAAGTATGGTAGTTTAAGATTTGCCCCATAACAAAATGTGCATTAACTTATCAAGTAAATGCATGATAAAAGATTTCAAAATGCACGATATAATAAATAGCATTGATACAAGCAAGAAGGCATGATAATATATATAATAATGCATAATAAGTTAATAGAATATGCATCAAGAAAAGTATTCAATGCATAATAATATTTTTCAAAACAAAAAAATAAAAAATAATTTGATTCTCTCTGCATTACATTTTATTTCATCTCTAGCGATGAAAAATACAAATATAAATAATATGGTAATAGCAGAAAGTATGTTTATTAAACTAAAGGAAGATGAGAAAGATAAAATGATTAGAAATGCAAACAAAGGTAAAAAAAAAATGCAGCAAAAAAAATATCATATGCAATTTTTTGTTGCACAAGAATATTATGCATAATATTATGTAATTATCTGCATAAAATTGCTTAATAATATGCATAAGTAAGATGAAGAAAAAGTGTAGACTAATCAAGAATGCAATAAACATAAAAATAAATGAAGATTGCCGAGATTAGCATAAAAAATTCTAAGAAAACTTGTAATAGACATATTTTTATTTTAGAATGATTTGTGTGAATCCCAATAAATCAGCGGACTGCTATATTTGAGAGGCTATCAAAAAACAATTAAGTTGACTTTATTGCCCTCAATAGTATGGAATTATAATTAATATAATTAATATGCATTGATTTTAAGGAAATTTATTAAGATTGAATTTAATCTTAGCCTATACTATAAGGTGTGAAAAGTTTAACATATAGTTAATCTAAGAATTTGAAAAATAATATATTTAATTGTAAGAAATTAGGAAGATGAAGGAATTAATATCATTATAGTCAAAATATATTGAGCTAAGACTTCTAATTCTATGAAACAACTAAGATAATTATTAAATACAATATTTATATTTTAATATATTTTTTAAATTAAATATATAGTAGGGGTATAATAGGCAAAATAAATTTTGTAAACAAAAACACTTTTTATAATACTCCAGCATATTTTGGGGTGCACCAGCAAAGCGAGTCAGGGGCAGAGTAGTGGTGGTGGTGTCTGTGCGGCGGTACAAGCTGCCGCCAACAAGGAGAGAAGAAACGCCTGAGGAGATGGAGAGCGATGAGAGATATAGAGAGAAGGCAGCAATGGGAGAAAAAATGAGGGTATGAAAAAAGAAAATTTTAGTCGGCCAATTTTGGAGTGAACCACCACATAATTAGTGAAAAATTAAACATAATAAGAGCACCCCAACACGCTTGCATCGGCCTGCGCGCCGCCGCAAGCGATCCCGGGACCGATTCCGGGCGCGCGTTGGGTACGGTGGGATCGGAGAGGAGAGATTGCTGTAGCGCGCGGGGTGCGATCTCGGTGTTGACGTCATTATAATGTCAGCCACCCCATTTTTTTTTAAAAAAATTGATTTTCCAAAACAAAAAAAAAATAAAATTAAAATTAAATTAAAATCAAAAGAGCCATTTGGATCACCAACAGCTATTAATCTTCATTTTTCTTCTTCTTCACCCCTCTTTACTCAATTTCTTCCTCATTTTTCTTTAAGTTTTTGAAATTTTTACATCAAATTCAAGCAAAAAAAAATAAAAAAATTGACGGATCTCATGGAGAACGAATTCAACACTTGGTACGGAGATTACGCCGCCAACTACAGAGCGCCGCTGCCGCCGCCTCCCACAAATCTGGAGGATCCTCCGACTCCAAGGGTTTTTGTGCATTTGCCAACTCTCCGGCGCCATTCATGGGCTATTCCGGTGAAGCCTATAGGCCCTCTCCGCCCGATAGTCAACGATTCGGTCGATTTTCAACCCCTTCCATTAATTCCGGCGAAGCTCGCTTCGCAACGCAAGGCTTGGAGTCCATGAATCTCACCGCCTCATTTGAGAGTGTCTCCAATGTTCCCGCTCCGTTACCGTCGAAAGGAAAAGGGAAAGGGAACAACAAGCAGTACTTCATTCTTAAGGTTTCAAGGCGTCGGCTCGAAGGATGACACGAGTGGCTCTGATAAGTGACAAAATGGCCTTGATGGGTCATCCAACTCAAGTCGATCCGAGGATGATGCTGGTTTTTATAGTCATGACCGGCCGATTGGACAGAAGCAAGCAAATAACAAAGCTCGCAACAAGGGGAAAGCGACGGCAAATGCCACACTAGAAGACGTCCCCGAGGAAATGAATGTCAATCTAGTCCAAACAACGACCGAATCAAATCGAGAATTCGTCGAGTGGGCAAAGGCTGAAGCTCGCGAATCAGTTTCAAAAGCGATAAGGAATTATCAGAAGGCATTGGCGACAAATACGAGCAAAATGACTCTGGCGCAATTAGAAGAACATCTTGAGCTATACAATGAATCGAAGAGCTTGATTTGAATTTTTTTTATCATCTAAATTTAGATGTTTCTTTAATTTAGATGTTTTTTAAATTTTATGTAATGTATATTATTTGAATTCAATAAATAAAATTAGTTTCAAATAATTTGGTTTAGAGACAAATCAAAATCATAACAAAACAAAAATCAAAAATATAAATTAAAATAAAATAACAAGAAAATAAAACAAATCGGAGAGATCCCAAGAGAGATCTCATGTATTGGGGCAGTTTTCGGGTGTGGGATCTCTCCGACCTTCAAGATCTACATTGAGGAATGAGGGTGCTCTAAGGGCCCTGATTTTTTTCATAATTTTTACTTTTTTAGAAAGATGACTATTATGTGGGACAAACTAATAAATAAATGTGAACTATTTAAGTGGGATGGATGAAAGAGTATATAGATAAAAACATAATTTTACAATTTGTTTCAATAATATTACTTGATGATTTAAATTGCTGCACAGCTACAGTGATTGACAACTCATTATGGGAAATAGGAACAATTGAAAACAAATTTGTGATTAGCTTCACTGATCACTTATTATTATTATATTGCTTTTTTATTTTATTTAGGATATTCATATACTTCGATTATAGTGATCATCGATCATCAGTTTCTGTATAAGATTTCGTATGTTAATGTCTGTCGACATTAATCTTCACATTTTTGTGTTATTTAAATAGCATAACTCCCCCCCCCCCCAACCAAAGGATCGCAAGGCAAATTAAGATGTTATAAATTATGAGTAGTATAATTTGAAATTTCAAATAGAGTTAGAATTATTTAACCAATTTTTTTCTATATTGTTATGTTTTTGGATGAAAATGAATGATGGATAGAAATGTAGAGCTTGGTACACAACTATTCCCAAAAATCACAAACAAGAACTACAGTAACAATTAACTAAAGAAATAGTAACACTAAAATAAAAATCGATAATGAGAAATAAAAAAAACAAAAAAATTAAACTGTGCAGCTATCTCTCTCTCTCTCTCATCATCTAGAATCAGCCAAAGAAATCCTGCACCCCCTTCCCAGCAAAAACCCTATCGGAAATCTCGGCCAAAACGGCATTGACAGTTAGCAAAACGACACTGGAGCCGACGATGACCCCCAGCACCACCCCTGTGGTCCCCAGGACTTTATTGAAGGCAGGCCACTCAATTTCTCTTATTTCCTCAACTACCCCGCTCACGAATCCCGACTCCTTCTCCTCCCTCTCCTTCATCGCTTGCTTGATTTCCTTCCCCAACTCCGTCATTTCATCCTTCGCCGGAACGCTCTCCTCCGCCGCCGCCGCCGCCGCCGCGTTTTCGTCCTCGGAGGCTTTTCGGATGCTAGCAAGTTTGCGTGGATTGGATGAGAACCGCGGCGATCTGGATGAAATTGTTACCGGATTTACTACGGCGGTGATTGGACGGGAGGTGACCGTGGAGGGGAAGGGTGAGAATTGGGAAATTGGAAGATTCATTTTGTGCGGGGACTGTGTGATGGGGGTGAAGATTTTTTTTTATTAAAAGAAAATGCAGAATATGTGCGAGTATATGTATAATGAAATTCAAGTATTTCCTTTTTTTTTTGGACAAATTCTAGTATTTAAATCTATCAAATCTCATTTTACTCAAAAAACTTGGCACATTTTACTCAAATTGGTTTTTTTTTTTTAAATTTTTACTCAAATTGTTTGTTCATTAAAAACTCCACATAAAATGGTACTCCATAATGTAATTTTACATTTATACAATTCTTTTTCTTTAAAAAATAATCCAATATTTTTTCACAAAAAAAAAAAAGTCCAATATTACAAGCACATCTATCTAAATAAAATTCTAACAAATTCATGTACTCATTTAACATTTTTTTTTGGGGGTAATTTAACATGGTTTTTTTCCTTAATTTTTTTAAAATGATAAATTCTGATAAAATTAAAAAAGAAAAAAGAAAAAGAAAAATACAAAGGAGGCTCAGATCTGTAAAGAATAGAACAGGCAAAGAGAATCCGACCACGCCATGGCTGCAGAAGCACCGGTTGCAGTAAAGCGCCATCCGGGTCGCCCCGCCAAGATACGGGTCGGGTAGTCTCATTACCCGATTCAGGCGGAACCAAGAAGATTTATTATTATTATCTTCACAGCCTCTGGTAATCGGAAAAAGGGACTGAGCTGAGTAAGAAATGGGGGCTATGTATAGAGTAAACAGTACTACTTCCCAAACAGTTTTCAGAGTTTGGATTTGAGAAATGAAGGGCTGTTTCTATTTCTCTTTCTCTCTTCATGGAAGAAATCATGGGGTTTGATGGAGAGAGATTTTGAGAGAGGGGGAAACCGCCCTTTGAAGAATACCCTGTTTCTCTCTCTACCCTCATTCTTCGGTTCCGCCCAACAACAAATGAATCCAGCGATACAATATATGTTGAGTTCCACTTTTCAAACTACACCGATTCCAATAATATACTAACTTCATCCGTCTTTAATATTTTATATCTCACATATATTCTTCCTTATAAATAATTACCGCAGGACGGAGAGAATACTACCGTTAAGAAATTACAATTTCTTCTTGAATTTCTTCAATTGAGTAATGAAAATAAATGAAATTAAGTCAAATAAAATAATAATAATAATAATAGTTATTTTTATTAAATGTTTGATTTAATAATTAAAAATAGTCACTTGTAAATAATTTATTTTCTCCTTATTTTTCCAGCTTGAAAGAAAACAATTTGATAAATTGAATTACCAAACAAGAAAAATAAATAACTTATTATTCAAACTATATATAATCAATTGATTGTTTCTTTTTCCAATTAAAAAAGAAGTGAACCAAATAAGAGTTAAATACAAATACGAGTTAAATACGTTTGATTTATAAATTTTAGACATGATTGTGAATTTTAAAAATTGATTTCTTGGGTGGAGAATTAAAAACAATGTACAAATCGAAACTAATGCAACATCAAAACAATGTTCAGATAAAACGTACAATTAAAAATGGATAAATTATTAAAACGATAGTCGTTTTAAATAGAAATAAAAAAAATAAATGCGAAATATTACTCCACTGTATAACTTCAGTTATTAGTAGTATTTTTGTTATATTAGTATTTTTTGTTCTGACTGTATTTATACTACTGAACATACACTGCTTCAGTTAGTCGGAATTCATAATAAAAATTCAGGTATTAAATAATAAGATTAACTAGATTTTTTAATCTGAACAATTTGTTAACGATCCGGATAATCACATCCTGTGGAGATGTTTACGACGTCGTTCTTATCCATTTTCGTCGTCTCCGACTGGAGATGCGACGGTGATGAAATTAATCCAGCAAAATTCCAGAAATTAAAAAAAAAAACAAAAACTGAGTGTCCAATGGTTTAACATAAAGACAAACTGCGGAAAAAGAAGTAAGAAATTGAAGAAATTCATTTGAGAAAAAAGTTTGTGGAGGCTCAGATCTATAATAGTAGCAAAGATCGGGCGCAAGAGGATCGAGCACCGCCATGGCTGCGAAACCAGCGGTTGCAACGGATGCCGTCCGGGTCGCCCCGCCATGATGCGGGTCGTCTCTCCTGCCCCGATCCATTAGCTCAGAAGAATCCAGAACCATTATCGTCACAGCCTCTTATTTACGCGCTAGTAAATGGGATGGAGATAGTAATAGATATATATATATATATATATATATATATATGTAGAGAGAGAGAGAGAGAGAGTTCCTTGTTCAGTATTCCATGAGAAATCATTGAGTTCACAGAGAAGGGCAAGCGCCCCAATTTTCTCAGTGTGAACCCTCATTCTTTTTTCTTCTGAGCATCAATAGAGAGAAGATGGAGAATCCCCATCGTTTTCTCCCAAGATCTTTCAAATAAGCTTAGCCAAACACCCCCCTTCATTCGAAGAAGAAGAAGAAGAAGCGGCGGCGGCTGTTGCTGTGAGAAAAAAGTCCTAGGGCTTTCTGTCTTTTTATTGCTTTTCTTAATTTCATTTTTTATTTTACTTTTATTTTAATTCATTATTTTATGAAAGTGTGGGCTGGGTGTTTGGCATTTTTGCATTTCATTTATGGGACCGAAATTGTAATATGGGCTTCTTTCTTTTGCTCTTCCATTGAACTTATCATTAATATTTATGCATGTTTTGATTTTAACTTAGGTTAATTATCACTTATGGTACTTTATGGTGCGATCTTTCAAAAATTACAAAAATATGATCTGAACAATATTCCATAATTTTTCCAATTCTTATTGTCAATCATTCTCGTATTTTTAATGTTATATAAATATTCAACTAGATTGGTGCCTAGTAAGATTTCTCAAAATAGGAATGTATATGATTGCGACACAAATTTTCTTTTACAGAGAGACCCTCCCAAAAAAAACAAAAAATATATATATATTGCTAGTTAAATCTCATTCATATATATTCTCCTTCTGTTAAACAAAAAAAAACTATACTCCCTCCGTCCCCTTGAAGATGTCCCATTTGCCAATTTGGGATGTCCTATAGAAGAAGTCTCATTTCCTATTTTGGCATAAATTAGCCCAAACCCAATTGTGTTTAGGAGGCCAATTAATTAAATTAAATTAAACCTAATCCACCAACTCCACCCTATCTCAGCCGATTCCTCCTCATTTCATTTCTGTAATCTCTCTCTACACGCTTTCTCCCTCTCTCTCTCTCTCTCTCTCGAGATTTATCTCCACTTCTCATCTATGTGGATTACATTTTGCATTGGCTTGAATTTCAAAATGTTAAGCATCCTATCATACTGAATTGCTTGTAAACTGAAAGATAACCTATTCAATTTGTTTGGAGCTGTCAAAAGAGGTTTGATTGCATTAGTGTGTGCTCTGATCAGCCTTCGTTTTGCCCATCTTCCCACCACAGATTTTGGAACATGAATTGCCTTAGCAAGTTTTCTAATTGTACCTCTTTTTTGGTATTGAACATTTTGAATCTGCTCATTGTCTACTTCATGTTTTCTCTTCCTGCCCTTTCGATTCATTGGAACGTGAATGACTTCACCTTTTTCCATTTGTTGTTTTGCAGTAGCCCAGATTCTTGAAACTGTCTTTCTGCAGATGTTGAAAAGTGTGGCGGCTTCATTGATCTTCCCATGTGCTGGCTTTCCATTTGTCGAGCTTGAAAGAAGAAACTGCAGCAGCTGCTCCTTCTCTGTCTTCGGCAATTCTGGAGCTCCCATGGAAGACCTCTTGCTATATTTTTAATTTTTTTAGTGTTATGAGTTGAAGTGTAAAGATGAGTTGGTAGTGTGCTGATACTTATAGCATGTTTTTAAATTCTGCACAAATAAATTAGAGGGAAATTTTGAATTTGGTTGAATTTTGGATTTGGCACCACTTTTTTGGCGAAAAATTGAATGAAAAGTTTTGGCCCCAAATTTTAAATTGTCCTTATTTTGTACAGCTGTTTTTTTGTCTTATTCAATAACTTGAAGAATAAAAAAAGTCGGACCGTGCTCTCTCTCTTGTACAGCTGCTAATTCACACTTAATAACCCTAATAGAGTTATCCTTGGTTGTTGTGCCCAAACTAAATGTGACATCTTTAAGGGGACGGAGGGAGTATATTGCTAGTTAAATCTCATTTATATATACTCTCCTTTCTGTTTATCTCGCCTTAACACCTTTGTATATTTATATACTAACATTATAAATGCTCCCCTATTCATGGTGGACATACTTAATATGTCCACCGGTGATATGGTAATGTCACATCTGCAATTTTTTCTTTTAGAATTTAATTTTTTATAGTAGGATTTAATTATTTTTTGTAGGATTTTTATTAACTTCCTTATATATTTCAATATCACGTCATACGTGAGCACATTAAGCATGCCCACAGTGGGCATTGGAGCATTACTCATACTAACATATTGAATATAAAAGGGCCAATTTGATAAATACGGAGTAGTAAATTTGCATAGTAGTTTTTTGCTCAATTTATCCGAATACGAAAATCGCAGTTCGCAATTCAAATAAATGGGAGTAAATTCAATTCAATTATTTAAAAATAAAAAATAAAAAAATCAATTTGACAAAGAAGATTAAAAAAAAGGAGGCTCAGATCTGGTTAGTGAGGGAACAGGCAAAGAGAATCCGAGCACGCCATGGCTGCAAAAGCACCGGTTGCGAGCACGCCGTCCGGGTCGCCCCGCCAAGATACGGGTCGGGCATTCTCAGTGCCCGTTTCAGCTCAGATCGGAATTACTAAGAGACAATAATCATCATAGCCTCGGCGATAGATACACACAATACAACTGCGGTGTTCATAATCATAGTAGCGCTTGAATAGTAGTAGAAATTAAACAGAAAGAAGCGTGGAAAAGGATCTAAAACAGAGGGAGTAAGTAGATTATATAGATGGATATATACTGTTTCCTGCTTGTTTCCCAAGGGCTGTTGACATTTTATTAGTTTGATAATTGAAGAAATCATGGGGTGTGGAGAGAGGGGCAACGGCCCTTTCCAAATTCCCTTCTTCAAACCCTCATTCTTCCCGATCTGAGTCTGAGTCTGAGTTTGTGAGTCTGAGAAGATGAAGATGATTATTTATATTTAAACAATTACAAGGATATTTGTGTCTCCACTTGATTTGACTTGTTTGCCCCTGCTGCTGCTTACATAGTGTTAGTGTCATTAGTGTGTCTTCTTTTCACACATGAAAAGAAAATTCACCAAAATTGGGATTGTGGATTGATCCATTGTCGAATTTGTATCGGCTTCAAAAACATTTAGTCTATACGTCCACCACGTAATATGCCCACTTATTACTCATTTGTGAATTCACAATTTATATACATAGTTATTTTTAGACATAAATTCCACATGGAAATTTATATTTTTACCTTTGAATTGCACAATTATTTACAAAAGAATCATATTGGGCCGCACTTAATAAATTAAAAGTCATTTTATTAACCAAAAAGTGAGACTCAAAAGATTCTATGAATATTTTTTTGGACAGAGGGAGTAGTTTATTTTGAAATTTAGATAGAATATTACTCTATCTGTCACACATTATTATTTTTTGATATGAAATTTTAAGAGAATATATTTTAAGATAAAGTGTAGTGTTTACTACTCCCTTCATTTCGTCGAATAGGCTGCCATTTATTTTTGGCAATTTTGGCACACGCTTTTTCACGTTTCATGATGATGAGTTTTAAAATAAATTTTTGAAGATTTTTTTTTCTTTTATAGGATACTCTGACAGTCGTAGTATCCCGTAAAAGAAAAAAAATCTTCAAAAATCCATTTAATACCCATCATCAAGAAGCGTGGAAAAACATGCCAGAATTGCCAAAAACAAATGGTAGCCCATTCGACGAAATGGAGATAATATTTTAATAAAAATTTTAAACTAGAGCATCATATGTATAAAAACATATTGATATTTGATCTTAAATAAAATATCGCATATCAATACCTTTAATTTAATATTAAAATTGTAAAAATCGGAAAACCAACAATCAAATTATGATAATTCAAACTTTACAACTTAAATTATATTGAGATAGATGCTTAGAGGTTAGTGAATGATTGGATAGTTAGTGATATATTTAATTGGTCAATTCTTTCTATTTAAAAAAAAAAACTATTGAAGTGGGACAACCCAATATAATTTAGAGAATATTGAATTAGAATGGATGGACTATAAATTAAAAATCTAGATAGATAGATAGATAGAGTACAAAAATTCACAAGTTTCAATTAAAGTCGCTAGTTTCGAAAGGTTGGAAAAATGAGCGATTGCGTGTTGTATTATGTGTAGTGAGCAATGTTTTAAAAACCGGACAAAGGTCAAACCGGGGTTGAACCGGAATTGAACCGGTCAAAATGGGATCGAACCGGGATTGAACCAGCCAAAATCGGGAAAAACCGGTCCGGTCCGGTCCGGTTTTTAAAACACTGGTAGTGAGTGCGTCAGAATGCGGAGACTATTTATCTATTGGGCAGTTTGGTCGGTAGCGTTGGACGTGTGTTTTACCAGCTCTTTCTTCGCAATTCAATTTATTTTTTTGATAGTTTCGCATATTTACATATACGTATATTTGTTTTGGTTAAATTATGATTTGGACATTTGATCTAATTTGTAAAAATGTGATGCAGCGTAAATGCGTGACAGGAAGAAAACTCATAAAATACGAGAGAGATAAATCTCAGATTCAATAATATTCAAAACTGTCGTCCACCATTGTCCAACAATGCATAAATACGAAACCCTAATCACTGAAAAACAAGAAATAACAAAAGGACCCCAAACAAAAATCTAAAAATACGAAATAACCCGAAAAAACTATAAAATTGTAGTTTTGACCCTCTAAACGATGGAATTTACCCGAAATCCATCACACATCATGGCAAAGCAATGTGTATTGCTCAGCACATCGTTTCCACCCGAAAAACACTAGGATTTCGCCAAATTCTGAAACTTGCGCGAATTCTTCGGATGATCAAGACGTTGCATAAATCGTGCCACATCATGCTCCCCGGGGTAGAGAAGATTCGCCCTCGAATCTGGAATAACATCATCGCCGGACGAGGAGTCACCAACAAAAGGCACGAGGTGTTTGACGTTGAACACGTCAGAAGTATGTATATGACTCGGCAAAAGGAGACGATAGGCGTTAGAGTTGATCTTCTCAACAATCTCAACAGGGCCGATCTTCTTGGAAGCAAGCTTTGAGTATTCTCGAGCTGGAAAACGATCCTTGGTTAAAATAGCCCACACAAAATCACCGACCTTGAAGTCAACTGCACGACACTTAAGGTCAGCATCAACTTTATACTTCTCTGTAGTGGTAACCAACTGAGAGTGTGTCTGTTGACGAACCTGTTGCAGGTGGCCAATAAAGTCATCAGCAGTAGCGTGGGGACGAACCTTACTGGGCAACGCAAGCAAATCGAGGGGACCACGAGGGGCTAGACCATATACCACGTAGAATGGACTAAAACGAGTAGAGCGGTTCACAGCGTGATTATGAGCGAATTCAGCTTGAGGGAGCTTGAGGTCCCACGCCTTGGGATGATCGCCTACCAAACAGCGCAAGAGGTTACTGAGAGAACGGTTGACAACCTCTGTCTGTCCGTCGGTCTGCGGATGATAAGCACTACTGAAATTCAATTGAGTATTGACAGTTCGCCACAAACTCCGCCAAAAGTGGCTCACAAAGCGAGTATCCCGATCTGACACTATAGAGGTAGACAGACCATGTAGATGATAAACATCGCGAAAATATAGCTGAGCAACAGAGATAGCATCAGAAGTCTTCTTGCAGGGAATGAAATGAACCATCTTCGAAAAACGATCAACCACGACATAAATAGAGTCATTCCCGCGTTGGGTACGAGGGAGACCAAGAACAAAATCTATACTGACATCGGACCACGACTGAGTAGGAATAGGTAAAGGCATGTATAAGCCAGCATTAGTAGCAGCGCCCTTGGCAAGCTGACAGACATGGCAGCGTGCCACAAATTTACCAACCTCTCGACGCATAGAAGGTCAAAAGTAAGAGGCAGCCAACAACTGGAGGGTCCGATCACGACCCATGTGACCCTCATTGTGAAGCTCCTGTATAATCTTCAACCGCAGGCTGCATGCGGGAATACACAGTTGGGTTCCTCGAAAGAGAAAACCGTCCTCCAATAGAAACTTCGTCGGTTCGCCCTGCTGAATCTGAGTAAGAACATGGGAAAAATAAGGGTCATCCACGTACAAATCCATGAAAGAGTCAAAACCAGGGACGTGTACACGCAATTCCATAAGAAGACCATGATGCCGGCTGAGGGCATCAGCGACACGGTTACATACACCAGCCTTATGCTTGATGACGAACGTGAACTGCTGAAGATAAGATATCCAAGAAGCATGACGATGAGAAATCTTATCTTGACTGCCAAGGTGCTTAAGAGAGTCATGATCCGTGTACAGGACGAACTCCCGCTGGAAGAGATAGTGGCGCCAGTGTTTGATCGCTTGCACAATTGCGTAGAATTCAACATCATAAGTACTGAACCGAAGCTTGGCACCAGAAAGCTTCTCACTAAAATAGGCAACGGGACGACCACACTGGCTGAGAACAACGCCCACACCAGTATGGGAGGCATCACAGTGGAGTTCAAACGGTAGAGAAAAATCTGGCAGCACAAGAATCGGGGCTGAGATGAGGCGCTGTTTGACCTCAAGAAAAGCAGCTTCGGCCTCAGCAGTCCACTGAAACTTAGTCCCCTTCATGCAGTCCGTGAGAGGAGCCATGATACCACTAAAGTGGGGTATAAAACGCCTGTAAAAGGAAGCCAATCCATGAAAACTGCGCACCTCTGTAATAGAAGAGGGAATCGGCCAATTGGAGACAGCGTAGACTTTCGCGGGGTCAACCATGAGACCGTCTCGCGAGATGACATAACCAAGGAACTGAATGGACGTCGTCAAGAAGGCACAGTTCGCAGGGGCCGCATAAAACTGATCACGGCAGAGGACAAGCAAGACCTCACGAAGGTACTGAATATGTTGAATGGGGTCGGAGCTATAAATAAGGATGTCATCGAAATAAACGACGACAAACTTGCCGATAAAGGGACGGAGCGCCTGATTCATAACACGCATAAATGTGCTGGGTGCATTGGAAAGACCGAACGGCATCACCAACCACTCATATAGGCCTTCACTCGTCTTAAACGCCGTCTTCCACTCATCGCCCGTGCGAATACGAATCTGATGATAGCCGCTCTTCAGATCTAGTTTGCTAAAATACACAAGCACCACCCAACTGATCCAACAAGTCATCCAAACGTAGAATTGGAAAACGATAGCGCACCGTAATCTTGTTGATAGCTCGGTTGTCCACACACATACGCCATGTGCCATCCTTCTTAGGAGTAAGGAGGGCGGGGACGGCACAAGGGCTGAGGCTCTCCCGGATGTGTCCGCGGGCAAGGAGTTCTTCAACCTGTCGCCGCAACTCCTCATGCTCTTTCGGACTCATCCGATAGTGAGGTCGATTTGGCAACGCAGCACCGGGCACCAAATCAATGTGGTGCTAAATATCTCGTAGAGGAGGCAGAGCAGAGGGCAGGGACTCGGGAAACACATCTGCAAACTCCTGCAATAAAGGTTGCACCTCCACTGGTGGAGTAGGTGAAGTAGAGTTACCCAATGGTTGGGCCAGCAACACAAATACAAGGCCAGATTCCTCCATGGCGGTCTGGAAAGGAACGCGGGGCAGGAGGGTCGCCGTGGGTGGCAGATCAGCTGTAGGCGAGGACGTCTTGGGCTTGGTAGGAACCAACACAATCTTCTTGCCACGGAACAGAAAAGAGTAGGTGTTGCAGCGGCCATCGTGCTGAACAGTATTATCATATTGCCATGGACGCCCAAGCAACAAATGACACGCATCCATGGGAACCACATCACAGTATATAAAGTCCTGATATGTAGGGCCAATAGAGAAATTCACCAAGACACGCTTGGAGACCATCACATCCGTGCCTTGACTGAGCCAAGAGAGTCGATAAGGCTTGGGGTGTGACTCAGTCGTAAGGTTCAGCTTGGAGACAGCCACCTCAGAGATAACATTCTCACAACTGTCTGCATCAATAATAAAAGTGCAAACCTTCCCACCAATAGTGCACGTAGATTGAAACAAGTTATTTCGCAGCCACTCATTCTCGAGTGCACGAGGAGATAAAAAGGTTCGGCGTAACATCAACATGGGACCAACATCCCCCGAAACATATTCTGCATCCACATCATCAGCGTCAGCATCATAGATAGGCGTGTCAAACAAAGGATGAAACTCAGACTCAACAACACCAGTAAAAAGACCACGACTACCTGTAGGGAGTTTCGGACAGTCCACCTGTCGGTGGCCAAGATCACCACAGTTGAAGCATCCTCGGAAACCCGGACGACCCTGGCCAGTGTTGGAATATCCACGAGGAGGGGCTGACTGCGGCGCAGGGGCAGGAGGCTGCGGAACAGTAAGCGACGAACTAGAACCAACGGAAGGGTTCGAATTCAGCCGAACGTTGGTATTGACTCGTCGGGCAGCTTGCTTTTCCGTCTGGGAAGCGTGCTGGTGTGCTTCTGCAACGGTCAATGGATCGAACATGTTGAGAACATCCTGCAACTGGAGGCGCAAGCCACCAATATACCGAGAAACAAGTTGAGTGGGGGAGTCGTTAACATCAACACGGGCAAGAAATTCATAGAACTCGTTCGAATAGTCATCAACAGATCGGGAACCGTGGCGGAGGTTCTGAAAATGCTGGTATAATTCTCTGTCAAAGTTGTATGGCAAAAAGGCACTCCGAATATGCTTTTTGAACTTGTCCCAATAGGTGATTTTGGACTTGCCGTGACGGACACGGCTGACTTTCAGTTGTTGCCACCACGCTTGTGCAAGGCCAGTCAAACGCATCGTGACGAGGGATGCACGACGGTCATCCGGAACCTCCTTGAAGTCCAAGATCTTGTCAACCTGGGATAGCCAATCAATGAGCTCTTCCGGTTTGAGGTTGCCGTTGAAGGTGGGGATCTCCACACGAAAACCCTGCTCCCAGCGCTGGTTAGGGTTTGGGCGTGGGGGGGGGGGGGCGCCAAAAAGATTGTCGTCCGAGACAGTAACGTCGTCCTCCTCCATGTGACGGAACTGTGCGGCTGCATCTAGTTGTCGCTCCAATTGTTCGACCTGTGCTCGCAGTTCGGCATTCTCGCGGCGTAGATCACCAATCTTTGGCGGCATGACGAAGGATCGTCTGTCTCTGAATACCACTTTGATGCAGCGTAAATGCGTGACAGGAAGAAAACTCGTAAAATACGAGAGAGATAAATCTCAGATTCAATAATATTCAAAACTGTCGTCCACCATTGTCCAACAATGCATAAATACAAAACCTTAATCACCAAAAAACAAGAAATAACAAAAGGACCCCAAACAAAAATCCAAAAATACGAAATAACCCGAAAAAACTATAAAATTGCAGTTTTGACCCTCTAAATGATAGTATTGCTCAGCACATCGTTTCCACCCAAAAAACATTAGGATTTTGCCAAATTCTGAAACTTGCGTGAATTCTTCGGATGATCAAGACGTTGCATAAATCGTGCCACATCAAAATGGTTCCACTTTAAAAAAAATTGCGACACATTTACACACACACATATATATATATATTGCAAAAATAGTTTTATTTTTATTTTTATTTACAAAAATGGCATGAGTTTCATCAATTTTTTGTAAGTGTAAAACATCAAAAGTTTTTAAATGTAAAATTTGATCACAACACTTGTCGGATTGAGAACGACATATAAATGTATAATAAATTAGACTTTAATTTCATGACGATCGGTGATTGATCTAATCATAAAATAAGAAAATAATTATATTGCAACATTTAACTTTTAGAATAAAATTTGGACAACTTCGAAAGCCAATCGACGACGATAACCACGCAATTCGACACGTATGACATAATATTTTTATGGGAGGTTCAATTTCACATTTGATCTATAATTAGATTATCAATTAAATTGAAATCATACCATTTATGCAAATTACACCAAAAGTTGATTTAGCATATTTATTTTTCTAACCAATTTCTTAAAAAGGTTTTGAATACTACCTCCGTCCTTTTCAAGTTGTTACACTTTTTCAGCAATTTTTTCAAACGTTTTCGAGCGTCTTGATGATGATTTTTTTTTTTTGAGGGAATTTGATGATGAGTATTAAAAATACTAACATCTTAAAGAATTTTTTCTTTTACGGGATACTACAAGTGTTGATGTCTTCCATAAAAGAAAAAAATATTTAAAAAATTATTTTAAAACTCATCATCAAGACGCTCGAAAACGCTTTAAAAAATTGTTGAAAAAAATATAACAACTTAAAAAAGACGGAAATAGTATTACCAATTGCTAGTTTCTTGAGTTGACGATGCAGAGTTAACACTCGTACCCTTATTTCTCACTCTTATTCTTACTCTTGTACAGAGGTTTGCATCTTTTACTCGGAGTTTTGTCGAGTAGAAACACACAACTAAAGTAATGACCAACACATCCCTTTTCTCATTTGAATTCAATCTTTTTTAAAATTAGTATAATAGGAATTTAGCAAGTAAATTGAAAAGAAAAAAAAAATCCACCTTAAAATTTCGTTCAAAGGGAGATGTCACATAAAGAAACTCTAAAAATCGGAATGTCACAACAAATACGGAGTATACAAAACCGAATGCTTCATCTCAATTCTTTTGAGCAGATATCAACGTAAGAAACACACAAGTAGTGCTGTTACAAAAACTTAAGCCATCAAAAATCCTAATCTCACACAAGGCTTAAAAATAAATAATTAAGGGCGTAAGGGTGAGGATGAAATAGAGATGCCATATCCGGGTTGCCCCGCCGTACGGGTCGGATTATTTTTGCCAAAACCACAATCATCATCATCATCATCATTATAATTGCCCTTCCACTTTCCATCAACTCTCAAGCTATATGTCCAAGCCTGTGGTAAATAAATGAATAGATTCAACACCTCCTCTCGGTGGTAGATTTAAATCCCAGAGAATTCTTTCAATAAACCATTAATGGGATGCTTGGTATGAAATAAATGAATAGATTCAACACCTTCTCTCGGTCATGGATTTAAATCCGAGAGAATTCTTTCAATAAACCATTAATGGAATGCTTGGTATGATGGAATTCCAATTTTTACGTTCATTCCATTCCACCTCATTCCATTCTATCATACCAAACAAACCATAAGGGATGATTGGTATGATCATTTCTACATCATTTCTGATCATTTCTACATCATTTATACCTCAATTTCATTCCATCTCATTCAATTCCATCATACCAAGCAAGCCATAAGAGTGTTAATATGGGCGGGATCACACCCATAACCCATTGCCAATAAATCAAGATTTCAAGTTACTTGGCTCAGATAAATAAACATCAGAACAACCGGTTGCATTTGCATTTGCACATGCCATCCAGGCTGCTCCTCAGCAGGGGAATTATCATCATTGCCTCCACCTTCACCAACCTACCTCCACATCACCATCCATCATTATTATTATTATTATTACAAAGAAAGAAAGAAAGAAAGAATTCAAGGCTCAGATCAGGAAACAAACAAGCAGGCAAAGAGAGAGCCATGGCTGCGAACCTCCAGTCGCCCCGCCAAGATACGGGACGCATCATTCTCGGTGCCCGACCCAAATTTAAAGAATTTCATCATCACAGCCTTCGCATACTTGAATTAAGGTCCCAGGATCGAAGCGTAAAACATGGATTCATGGAAACAGAAGCAAAGCATCATCAGTACAAGGGTGGAAATTCGAGAGAGAGAAAGATGCAGTGGAAATCACGGGCAAGAAGAGAAGAGGACCACCCTTTAAACATTCATCTCTTTCTCTCTCTGCCTCATTCCTCACTTGGGATTTCCGTACTCTCATCACCTCTCAATATATATATATGCCCACAACTTTTAGGTTTTCACCCCTAAGGGTAGTTTGGTCATTACCCAGTCTTTGGAGTTGGAAAAAGTTTAAATTATTACTCGAGCATCTAGTTTTTCAGCAAATGGACAAACAATAATAAAAAAGCTTATAAGTGGTGAACATGTCTACTGAAAACCAACTAAAATGAACTCAACTTGCTACTCTACACCACAACACCCTCTCTACTTACTAGTTAGACATGAACACAAGCATGCCTATTTGCGAGTTTCAATCGGGCCCGCCGCGATCGAGCATGTCGACCAAAGTCATCCTCCTTGGAAACCTCGGCGGCAGCCTTAAAACCATAGGATCCTCCATCGCAATCGGAAGATGTGTAGCTACGATCACAATCCCCCCTTTCTTCCTATGCTGGTGTATAATATACTCGAGCAACTTCACGCCTTCAACATCCAACGCGACTGAGGGCTCGTCTAGCAACCAAATCGGCCTATCCATGGCTAGTAGCCTTGCTAGCTGCAGCCTCTTCCTCTGCCCCATGGAAAGCATTCTTGCCTTCTCCTTCACCAGTTTCCCCAGCCCCATCAGCTCTAGAGCAGGAATTGAGTTCCCTTCCTTCCCTTCAAGAAGCTCGTACCATTGTACATTATCGAGGACTGTGAATTTGTCCTTGATTGCGTCTTTGAGTGCTAGCCAGTTTAGTTGGAGCTTGTACTGATGGAAAACGCCAGAGTTTGTGATGTCGTGGCCATTCCAGAGGACTTGGCCTGCGGTGGGTTTGTTGAAGCCGGCTAGCATGCGGAGGAGAGTGGTTTTGCCGGAGCCATTGGTGCCGGAGAGGATGAGGGCGCTGCCATCGTGGAGAGAGGCGTTAACATGGCGGAGAATTTGTTGTGCATTTCTCATGCATGAGACGTTGTCGAGGAGGAGACGAGGGAGATGGGGTTTCCGGAGTGGCATCGAGGGTGAAGGAGTTTGTCTGTGTTGGAGAAGAGCACCAGATTTTTTTAGAGATTGTAGCTGCCAAGTGAAATTACCAAGGAGTTAGTTATTCAATCTGAAATTGAAATAGCATGTGTAGGTGTAGTAATATATATGACATATTCTGAAAGAAAGAAACTAGTCCATTTAGGGGCAGAAAAATTTTGCTGACTGGACTTTATGCAGTTTTGCATTTTCACATCTGAATTTCTCTGTTCAGAAACTCAAATGGCTAAATTATCTCTCTCGTGTCAATTTCTCATCTACAGAACAATAGTCGTGGAATCTATGTTCTACATAACAAGCTTTTGCATGTTCTAGTGTATAAAAAGCCATCAATTGTAACCTTGTTCTTCATCTTACTTATCGTAGGTTACTTATTCTTTCTATAGTTCAGATATTCTAGTGCCACAAAACAAAGTCTACAATGCAAAGTGTAAAAGCATGCACAGTTCCGATAGCAAAATGTTTTTCCACCACAGGTCGGCGCACGTTCAAAAGAAAGCGAAAAATAACCAAAGCAAAACTGATAACTCATAGTATATTTTTATCAAATGAACGAAGAAGAGGCAACAGAGACTCGCTTTCAATTTTTTAATAAATTATGCATCAAACGTCTACTGAAGTAAAGTACGATTAGTACACAGATCATAGATACTGAGCAAAAGTTAGCCATCACAGAATCCATAACTATTTTCACAGAGCTCCCACCATCTGTTTTACGCGCGAAAGCAAGATCCTCGATCTTTCCTTCCCTGCCCCTATTCATATCATCACTAGACATTCGAGTTTAGACATTTTATCAACAACTGAGGACAACTTCTCTTTGTAAGCTTCTGGAGGAAGTTCAATTTCATGAAGAGATTTATCACTTTTATACTGCAAAATCCTTCAGTTCGTTAGAAATTTGACATCCAAAATCCATTTCTGCCAACATATTGTGTCTCAAGATAAATAAATACATAGTGGGGTGTGTTGTGTTTATCACCTCCCGCAGTTCTGTTGAATTTGAATCTATTTTAATTCATACTTCCTATATACAAAATATTGAACCCCTCCACCAGCATATTCAAATGCAGTACCCAAATCAAGTGAGAGAGTAAATGGTTCTCATTCAGGTCACGATACAGTGCATATAAATCCAGTAATCAGATCAAAACTAATTGCTAAAATTGTTCAATAACAATGATGATCTGAAATGATAAATCATGAGAATTGTATGTGTATTGGGATCAACAATTTCTGCGAAATACAAAGATCATTTAATTCCCAAAGTACATTTCAAGAGTTTCCACCTTCGACGCAATCTTAATTCTAATTCAGCAACAAATATCATAATGGAGAAATTGAATTCAGAACCCAACTCAAGCTCATAAGTAGTTAAGGATCATTAGAATACCGGGGAGAAAACCTTAATTACCCGGAGGGTCGGCGGTAGGCCTGGATGGCGGCGGCGGTAGGGCTGAGCTGGTATAGTCGAAGAAACAGAGTGAGAGTCGTCGTTAAAAGAGGGAGTGAGAAAACGCAGGGTTGGATTAGGGAATGAAGGAAGCAAAGATGATGCGTAGATAGACGATTTACAGTATAACTGCCGCGGCGGCGGGAAAACGGTGTGGTCAGTGAAGGCTACGGCGGCGGCGGCGGCGGCCTCGTGAGCGTATTTGCCGCGGCGATGGACGCTGAGGTTTTTGTTCTGGTGAGGTTTTGGTGAAGAAGAAGTCGCACTTGAGCCACCACGATTTAACGATTGAGCTATTTGAATTAAAATATTTTGAGTATTAATAATTAAGTTATTTTGAGTATTATTAATATATACTTCGTACTATATTCCTTGAAACCGATTCAAGAAAAAAGAGTATCGCAGCTCAAAGTCTCAAACAGACTCCAGTGTTCAGTGCGGAAGTTGTAGATCAGAGAGAGAGAGAGAGAGATGATAAGTGTAGGTAAAATCAAGCAATATGCGAACGTGCTCGATAGGCCTATCGGCAAAGGGAAGCAAGAGGTATCTCTAACATTCAGATCTTCAATCATTCTAATTTTCTGCACCTCCATTACCTCGTTAAGATTCGTTTCGTGAATCGATTTTTCCTAATAGAGGTGCACGGTCGAATTGATGAAGTACGTCGGAAAAATTACGAATCAATTTGTGTAATTTCTTTCATTTCTGCTCGAAATGCTGGAAAATGTTCCTCTCTTTCGCTTTTTATTTTATTTTTTTTAAAATAATAATTTATGATTTCAATAGTCAGTCACGTCGATCGTTTTGGAAATTGGAATTGGGGATCGCAGTAGCATTTGACAAAATAACATGGTGCAGTGCTTAAATTTGTATCATAATCTGATAAATGGTTCAGTTTTAGATTAAATAGTGTGGAGAAGATTTTGGATTTGGATTTTGAACTAAGGACATTTCTGTAGGTTGGTCTGAGTGGCTTTTCTTTCTTGTTCTCGGAGCTCGTTCAGTACAATCAGACACAAGTCGACAACATAGCAGAATTGGAACGAAGGTGATCTTCGTTCACTAGTTTTTTTTTAATGTTTTAGTATGAACTTAATGCCATTATATGTTTATTTTAAAAGAACTCTATGAATCTGTATATGATGAACAATCTTTGCATGCTTAAACATGAACCATTTGTGCAGATGGAAACTAGAAAACTTCCTTCTTGTCTCAGGTTAGAGGATGCTGGTATTTCTGTGGGAGCTAGGGTTCTGGAACTTCTCTGCCACAGGGAGAAGGTGGGGAGCTTTTCTATTAGAAAAAAAACTTGGCATGATTTCACTTTTGTTATCTTCATAATAGAATGCTGGATTTGTATGTTTTGTTTTGTATAATCATGCATTATGACTGTGCTTTGCTTCATTAGTATGTATCTCTGCTGGTGCTACTCAAATTGATACTATTACTCTAAAAGAATTTAATGAATAGATGAAAAATATATAAAAGTGTTCTCTTTTTACTAGTCAAGCAGTCATTATTCAACTCGTTTATGGACCTACAAATTGTCATTCATGTTTAAATATTATTGCAGTATATTGAGATAATGCTACTTAGTTGTCTGTTTGTTGTTGTTTCCAACTTTCTAAAGATAATAGAAAACAATTGTTAAGGTTTGATTACATTTCGATGCTGTAGGGTAACAGAAGAGAGACACGATTGTTGGGTATTTTATCCTTCATACACAGTACGGTGTGGAAGGTCTTGTTTGGAAAGGTTAGTACGCATTGCACACTCCCTCTGATTCCATAAAGTACGCTGGAAATTGTTTTAATAGATTTGAACTGTTATCAATCATCTTAAAGAGTTATATTTTCTTCCATGATAAACCTTAACCATAAAGCTGATATATTACGCCTATGAACAGCATCGTAAAGAATAAGCTCACAACAGATTCAATTGTTGATTATTGTATGCTCAGGTGGCTGACTCTCTTGAAAAAGGCACTGAACATGAAGATGAGTACATGATCAGCGAGAAAGAACTCTTGGTCAACAGGTTTTGTTCAATTTGGGCTCTAATAATTATTGCGAATTATTTTTCTTAGCTATTTTTATTGCAATTTCCTGCTGACTTGTGATTTAAATATTTTAGATTTATCTCCATCCCCAAAGATATGGGCGCCTTCAACTGTGGAGCTTTTGTTGCTGGAATAGTGAAGGTATATTTACTACATTCTGCAGTGCTTTCAAGTGATATTTTCTTTGTTAAATCTCTAATAGCTGGTTTTTCCACGTCTTGAAGGGAGTCTTGGATAATGCCGGTTTTCCGGCTGTTGTAACGGCTCATTTTGTACCTGTTGATGGGCAACAACGCCCTCGGACAACTATCTTGATTAAATTTGCGGAAGAGGTACTTCCTAAACTATGCGACACGTATATAATGCTCTACATATGCTAAAACACAACCATGTATTTGTCTCTGCACTTTGATTGAGTTATGAGCTATTCTTGTTGCACTTGAACGAAGTCATGATTTAAAGTAAATTAGTGAGACGAGCTTCGTGTAACTAGGGAAAAGTAGGTAAATGTTGGAGCTAGCAACTGCTGTCATCTGTTTCACTTCTGCTTTTGTTCAAAAGCCTTCTTTGTGAACGAATCTAAAGTACATTTGTTGCTTCAATTTCTTTGAAGGTATTGCGAAGAGAAGCCATATTAGGTTGATGCCATTGCCAAAGCTGTTACTTTCTGGAGTCGATTTTCTGAAGAAATTACCAAGCAGTCTTATCTTTGACACATTGTTTTTATGCATTTTCATCTTACAGTGATGCAATTCATACGTTCTCACTCTATACAGCATGATATTCAGATGCTCCTCGTATGATTATCTAATCTCTCCAATGTATTGATAGAAAAGAATATTCATACTATTAAAAGAATCGAGAAGAGTTCGACACGATGTCCCATCTCTTTACTCACTTGAAAGTGGGATGTATGAATGGAAATTTCAATCGTTTATAGAAAAACGTAGATCTACTCTATTATGCAGGTCTGTTTGAGCATATAAAATTGACGATATCTCACGCCTCGATGTATATACAGATTAGGTCTTTGCACTTGCCACACTTTGTATTTCACTCACCAAATTATTGATGTAAAAAGCAAAGGATCATCGTACGCTAATAAAAGTGCAAATACCAAGTTTACATACAATTGAAAATAACTGTGATCTATGGACCAGTGTTGCGTTCTTTGATCTTGTTCTAAGGTTCAGGCGTGATGCTAGTTCGAAGAGTCGAAGAATAGTAATGGTGCTCAAGCTCTTTCAGGCTAGCAGCAGTCTCTTCTCCGATTCTAGTCAACTTGCTATTCGTATCTTCTGTCAGTTTATTGAACTCCTCAGTTCTTTGATCAACATGATCGTTAAGAGATGCAAAACCTGAGAAAACTGCTGTTTGTTTCAGCTCCGACACCAGCTTCAGCAGTGAGTCCGCCGCTTGAACCTGGATTTTATCCAGTCAAACATACAGCATATGCAAGAGAATATAAAGAGCAAAGAAACTGAAATACAGATGCATTTCGTACTTGACTGCAGTGTGAACTTAGGACATCGCAAACTTAATGAGGTCGTTTGTTTCATGGGAGGCTAAGAAAAATGACCGAATAGATAGAATTAATGGACCAGACACACATTTGTGAGAGAAAGAGAGAGAGAAGCAGATTAATGCCTGAAAATTTTTGTCGTTTATGTTTTTGCTTGCGGATTGAAAAGTAATTTACCAAGTATACCATGCTCTCTCATATAAGTAGCAGAATTAGAAAGAAAATATTTATAAACAGAGGGTATTGAAAAGAACAAATTTCAAGAACACCCCTTACCATTCTCGCAGCGCGCACCTCCATCATGAAGGATTCTTGGGAGTTTCGCACAGGTGGATCAGTAACCTAAAATATATGTATTCTCGTCACATTGACATTCATCGCGAAAGCTAGTTACGTGGACAGAGCAGATGCTCAAATATCATATGTACTTATTCAAGAGGGATGCCTGAGAAGATATAAAATAACTTACAAAACGGGAGAAAGTAGTTCATGAATGAATCAAGCTATGAAGTTAAGTCTGCATAAACCTCCTTTTAAGTGAACGTGCTGAGCCTCATTAGATTTCCAAAACCGTATTTTCATTTCCCTTAAAACGAAACAAAGATTCCTAAAACTTTGAAAATTTCGATATTGTCCATTTACTGCTTTAAGAGTCATCCCAACACACAAATTATTTCTAGAGAGAATGAAAGAAGAAAATGCGATGCTTAATAAACTACAAATGTGCATCAATCCATTTATTGCAGCTTGCCGTCACTAATAGTAGATTGGTTATACATATACATATATCGATGAGGGGTATTAGTTTCATCTTTATCTTTTTCGAGATTCGGCCTAAAAATCTAGAAGAGGAGTGTGAAGAACAACTGCAAAAAAAAACATTAATCTGAGTCCTTAAGAATCGACAACAAATTGAAATGCACCTAAATATATGCAAGATGCATCAGCTGACAAAATCCTGTTTCAGTCTCTATCATCAATAACAAGTACTACTATAATAATAATAATACTCATAATTTTATCTCAAACGACAAAGAACGGATGATGATAATCAGCTCTGCAATAATAGAACAGTCAATTGCCATTACTCTTTGTATAGTTTCTAAAATAGTTTAGAGATCATTGCCATTCTGGAGGGGAAGCAAATTAATCTATATCCATAGTTCTATTCCACATGATGTTCAATATATTCCTTAGTAATTGATTAACTTAGGATAAACTTAGAAAGATCAATAAGATAATTATTTTCTGAATTGAACCACAACCAGCATTGGCAACTCTTGAATAGCAAAAATATATAGTGAAAAAGAAAAAAAAAAGGCACACAAATGCATACACATCCATGAACAGAGGGAAGAGTGACTATACCCGAGCTCCATTAATCATGAATCCGAAATTATCGACGAGACTTCCTACGTCGGTCTCCATCCTCTGCAAAAGCGTTTTCTGTTTCTGCGCAGCTGAGGCTGCGGCGGCAGCAGTCGGCCCAGCGGCGCCGCCGCTTCCACCACCCATCCCCGCTCCTCCTTTGTTCATTTCAAACAACTAGAGGAAATTCCGATTAATCTGTATATTTGGAGCCGGAGATAATTTTGTTCAATTGAAAAACCCGCAGTGAAAAATCTCACAATTGGAAAGAAAAACCCTAATTACGGAAGGAAAAAAAATAAAAAAAAATTTGGACCATTTCTCGATTTATGCGTGTCATCCTTGCGCAGGGGCCATGCTAATCTTCTCTGTATCGTTCCAATTTTATCGGATGTCCCCGAAGGGACGATGTTAGCAGCAGCGCAATGCTATATATACAGCAACAGTAAGTTGTCAGAAACCGGTGTGGGATGAATGTAGAAGATGGGCTCTTTCTTGGGCTCAAAGTAGCCAACTCTTGGCCCAACTTTAAATTAAACTGTCGCGAAGTCTATTACATATACGAGAACATAAATTGATCGTCGTCAAAAGCAAAATGTTCCATTACAAACAAATGCAAAAGGTTAAAGCTGAAGAAATTTAAGAAGCTGAAAATTTAGGAAATTGGGAAAGACTTATACTGCTAAATTGAAACCTTTACTCTTTAGATAAATAATTATAATTATCAATCTATTTATTATACACTTTGATAAATCTAATATAATAAGCATGCTCTAAAGAAATTCAACTAATTTATGTGTCCCGATTAATGTAGAGAGAGATATTGTGTAATGAAATTCAATATATTGTACAAATTCAAAAGAGAGAGAGTGATTAAGATAAACTTTTGAAAAGATAACAATATAAAAATATTGGCAAAAGAAAAGAAAAGAAAAGAAAAAAGAAGAAGAAGCTGAATGTATAAACTATAAACTATAAAGAGAGAGAGATTCCTGACTTCCGCCCTCTCTCATCATTCCCTACTGAAATTTTCGCCGATTATCTCTCACCGGCGAATTCTCCCGCCATGAACAATCTAAACTCACATCTCAACCAGGATATTCACGACCATTCCCAATTCGATCCGCCGTCGTCGCACGACGAATTCCTCCACCACATGATGTCCCTCACTTCCGCCTTCCCTTGGGCCGACGACCAGACGTCGGGGCAGCACCAGATCAGCGGCAGAGCAACGATGTTTCAGCAGCAGCTGATGCTCTCCCGCAGCCCCACCGCCGCGAGCGATCGAGACGGCGTCGTCGACCGCCACTCCTTGAAGCCTGATATCACGGTCGGTTTTTTACTCTCTACGATTATTCTAGTAGATTGTACTCCTGTGCTAATCAATTGGCGATTAATGCAGGAAAATGATGCGTCGATTGAAGCTCTCTTCAATGACTTCACTGATTCGCTAGGTCAAACAACAAATCAAGCCCCGCATTTCCGTCACTCTCAGGTTTAATTCCTTCTGCACTCTCCTTTTCTCGATCCTAGTTTTTCTTCCCTAAATTTTTAAAAAAGAAATGGATAATTTCAGGCCGATAGTTTTGGAGTCTCTGCGGCGGCGACGGCGGCGGCGGCGGCCGGACAGCCTAGACAGCGGGTGAGGGCCAGGCGTGGGCAGGCCACCGACCCTCACAGTATTGCTGAAAGGGTCAGTTAGTCCATTTTTTCATTTTTGCTACTTTGAAAATTCTTTTTTGCTCCTTTAAAAAAAATAAACTATTTTTTATTTTTTTGCTTATAATTCATAAGTATCACTTTTTTTTTTTTTTTTTAAGTATTACTAATATTAAAAAAATGATGATTCCTATTATTATATTTGTGATTCGGTACTGTTATTTGTTGAGCGAATATTTGGTTTTGATTTTCGCTTTCCGGTGAAAATGAACTTTGGGCAGTTGAGAAGGGAGCGAATTGCGGAGAGAATGAAGGCTTTACAAGAGCTTGTACCCAATGCTAATCGGGTAATACTTTCGCCACACCACTTCTTTTTTCTTTTTCTTTTTCTTTTTCTTTGTAAGCAAAAAATTATTTTTTTTCTAGTGTAAAATCAAATCTTTCTATATGCTGGCAATAACTAAATGATCCAATTAGGGACTTAGATCGACTGCTACATTAAATATTATCATAATATTCATAAATAAATTCTGAAACTTCGCTGTGGAGCTGGTGTGGCGAATGACAAGCTGACAGCTTAGCTTGTTTTTTTATTTTTTATTTTTATTAACTTAGTATTTACTTTAGACAAGATTAATAAGGGTTAATTTGGTGCTTAAATCCAGCAGCACGTGCTGTTTTGCGAATCATTAGTATAGAATGAATAAGGGTTACTTTAGACAAGATTAATAAGGGTTAATTTGGTGCTTAAATCCAGCAGCACGTGCTGTTTTGCGAATCATTAGTATAGAATGAAAGGAGTGTCGCATGTGGCACGTGTCGGTGTGAGAGTGTTTGGCAGAGAAAAAGTAAAGGGGTTGCGGTACATATCATAATCAGCTGAGAGCTGACTCACTATGATTTGTTAAAAGATTAATCACTTTCATAATGATGGGGCTTAGTATAATTTAATACTACTATGTGTGAAGAAAGAATTTTTTTTAATTCGATATGGTATTTTTTTGGAATATATTGAAAGATTGAATAGTTTATGAGATTGTAATCCTTGGGATATTGAAGAGGTTAGTGATATTAATATTGAGTTTCATTATTGTTTGACAGACAGACAAAGCCTCGATGTTGGATGAGATCATCGACTATGTTAAATTTCTACGGCTCCAAGTCAAAGTACTCTCTCTATCTCTTTTCATTTTTATTTTCTATATATAAAAAAAATAGATGATGCTTCTTAAATATACATGAAATCATGCTTATATTATAGTGGGTTAATCCTTAAAAGTAGTCATTCTGATATAACAAACTCAAATATTAACCACTTGGTTTAGGAATGGTACCCCTTGTACCATCTCCTCTTAATAAAAATTCTCTTTTTCTGACCAAAAAAAATATATAAAAAACACAAATAATAGTCACTTTTACCGAATACATCATGAATACATGAGTTGTGTATTCATTTATTCAGGGTTAATTTTCACGAATACATGAGTCGTATGTTCATGTATTCGTGTATTCAATGTTAATTTTTACGAATATACGAGTCGTGTATTCATATATTCGTGTATTCAATGTTAATTTTTCACGAATACACGAGTCGTGTATTCATGGGTAATTTGGTAAGAGTGACTAGTTTTTGTGTTTTTTATATGAGTGACTAGTATTTGAGTTTACTATATCAAAGTGACTACTTTAAGGGTTGCCCCTATTATAGTCATGCTTAGTTATATGTAATTTGATGATCAAGTATTATTATGCTTCTTGTGTATAAAATCATGTTTATATCAATATTGTCCATAGATCATATTAAGATTAATAGTCAAGATATTTTCTTATTTCGGACCAAAACTAATTTCTATTATATTACTTCCTACATTCTTGATATATTTGTGAAAATATTATTTTTGAGACGTCCCCATATATATGTTATTTCGTAAAATAAAAAATACTCTTATTTATGTAAGTGGGTGAGATTCATTCTCCACTTACAACTCGTTTATCCGCTAGTATTTTTTAAAATTCGTGTCGATCCAAATCTAACATATTTAGCTGATATGAAGAGAGTAATTTTCTTTTTAGTAATTTAATTTTTATTTAATTTAAATATACATCGTCTGACTTTATTTTATTTTATTTTTTTCATTGTAGGTACTGAGCACAAGCAGACTGGGCGGGGTAGCTGCCGTCGCCCCACTACTTGGTGATGGATCCACTCAGGTAATACTATATAATAGTAGTCATATTTTAGTATATAAGTTGATGATAAACATCAACAAATAATTAAACAATTAAACATAAAGATATGCTTAAAGTTGACCTAAGAGTCGATAAAATTGCTTCAATTGATTAATAACATGGTAATAAAGAAATTGCGTCTTAGATTAAAAGTTGTAGTCTTATGAACACTCATGGGAAAAGGCAACTAAAAAAAAAGAGCAAAAAGTAATACTGTAGTATATGAAATCACACGCCTCCCCTATCCTCATTTCCAAATTAACAATATTACGTATTTGATATTAATTGTCCAACAAACTAATCTTATCGAAACTAGGGTTCACAATATTTAAAGTAGCAAGACTTGATGAAATGTTCCCTGTTTTTTTCGTAGATTAGAAAAAATAATAAAAATTAGGTTTTGTCAATTTATATGATTTCAATTCTTTTCATATAGTTATATATTTCTCCATTTTCGAAGCGTCACAAGCCCATCTAACGCACTTATAGCGAATTTATTCCCGTTAATTCTAGAAGTAAGCCCTAATTTTGATCAAATCTAATGTAGAATATAGTATTTTATCAAATAATCATTGAAAAATGACTACTTACATTTTATTAGGTCTTATTAATTTGAGCATGACTCGAAAATAAATATGAACTCCACCCAATATCAATTTATTTAACTCTATTGTATTACTATCTTTTACGACAAATTCGTATTTCAAAAATGTTTTGTTTATGTGGTAATGGAAAGAAGAGTAATGGAGGAGGAGAGGAAGGAATGGAGCAGAAGGTGGCGAAGCTTCTAGAAGAAGACATGGGTTCAGCGATGCAATACCTACAAGGCAAGGGTCTCTGCCTCATGCCCATTTCTCTCGCTTCCACTATCTCCACCCAAACCTCTTCTTAATTACTCTCTCTCGCAAGTGTAATTTGTTTCGCCACCACTATACTAATCTTTTTTTTTTTCTTTTTCTTTTTTCCTTTTTGAACCCTTATTTCGATTTCAAGTTGATCAAGATTATATAAGTTCCTAACGGGATAGGATATCTACGGTTAACGTTTGATCTAAAAATTATTGTAATATTTTTTATAAATAAGTGTACAACAACTAGAAAATGGAATAGCGAGCCTGAAATTTGAGATACTCTGTTGATTATATAATTTTCTAGGCACGAATTTAAACGTGAAATGGGCCGTTTTCATAGAGGCAAACTATTGAAAGCCCACCACTTTCCACCAACATCTATTAAGTATATTACTAAGATATACAAAATTAATAAAAAGATAATATAAATGGGCATGTGATTATAGGCTTTATTTTTTTTTAAATATAATTAACTGAAATTCAAAAGTCATGTCACTAACGACTCGAACTCGGGACCTCAGGTAAATGCATGTTTATATTTTTTATTCCGTGTGCTTGAAATCTTAAGAAAATAAGATAAACCCCTAAATTCTATTTAAATTTTTTTATTAATGTGATACTGTCACATCACTAGAGTGTGCTCAGGGTGAGCTCATTGGAGCATTTAGACAAAAACAATACCTACAGATGAAACACTAACCGAAATAGTATAATACACTTATCACAAGAACGATCGAACCAACTAACGATGAAATTATGAATATCATGGCAGTGACCTACAACTTTTAACGACCAAAAATTCAGTTGATACATAAGTAACATAACAACCAAAAATTCAATTGCAAATCGGTTGGAGAATCTAACAGACCGATATGTAGTGATCAAATATTCGGTCTGTAATCCGTCGTTAGGTAATTCTCTCGCAAGGCTACGTAGTGAGTAAGACTTTTTTTTTTTTTTGTGTTGAGTTGGTGATCAGCCGCTAAGATATACTACCTACATCTCATATAGTTAGTTCACTTTGTTTTATTGACTTTTCCGGCACGCGTTTCCACCGAAACCTAGTACGGGTTATAAAATATAATTTTGAAGGTTTTTTTTTACGGGATAATATGAATAAAGCAAAGTGGACTAACTATATGAGATGGAGGTAGTACTAGTTTATTTAAAATAGCTTATAAATACTAACAACTTATAAGATGTTTATAAGATGTAAAAATAAGTTGTGTTGAAATAGTTTATTTTTAAGGTGCTTATAAACTCTTATAACTTTTTTTTTTTTTTGTGCTTATTTTGCCAAACATATTTTAAGAGCTTATAAGCTCTTAAACAACGGATAAGCTGTTTTAAGAAGCTTATAAGCTTAGCCAAACACCCCTAAATATTCAATACTAACGTCTAGTTTTCGATTGTTAAATCCCGTGATTTTTGTAGTGATATAAGAGGGAAATGCATTATAAAACTTTTTATAATCCACCCAAACGACACTCACATGTACATATCTATTCGAGATGACTCAACTCAAATACTAACCTATTTGTTTGAAAGCCTAATTTTTGCAGTAAAGTTGTTAAAATAGATACATATATAAAAGTTTGGAAAGAAAATTGAATCACACATAACATGGAAAAAAATCATAGCCCTTTAAATATGGCTGTCTCCCTAAGTCAGAAACTGCGAGGCACTCTCATAGTCTCATGAACATTAAAGTGTACAACCACCCCCCACCAAATATCATAATCTCATGGTCCAATTCTAATCACCTCTCACATCACACCATCACTAGCCGTATATGCCAAGAAACACTTTAACCTTTCTTCTTTTCTTTTTTTTTCATTTTCTTAAAACTTTCATAAAAAATCTCGGTCCTATCTTTAATTCAATCTATACGATAGTATAAAATTAGAATTGTTCGAAAAAATTACAATAA
The DNA here is from genome assembly GCA_001642375.2 of Mentha longifolia. Classification (NCBI taxonomy): domain Eukaryota; kingdom Viridiplantae; phylum Streptophyta; class Magnoliopsida; order Lamiales; family Lamiaceae; genus Mentha; species Mentha longifolia. Next base: position 13,479,500 of record CM038112.1, read on the forward strand.
TGTCATTTTTTTTTTCAAAAATGACTACCAATTGTCTAATAATTTTATGAAGGTGATTTATTTTAAGGTGGTTGTGAATTGTCCAATAAATTTGGTAATAAATAGATTTAGATTATAAATAGTGTTTTATTATTTGCTAATATTCTATTTTTGCATTAAATCATTCTATTAATTTCTTTATTTTGATGTATCCATATGTTATCTATTAATTTTTTTCAATCCTATTTTTTTATAAATAATTTGTGTAAAATTTTGTTGTGATAATAGAAATTTTGAATACATTGTCAAAAATAAAACTAATTATTAATTGAACGTTTGTAAAATAATATTAAGTTAGATTTAAAGTTATTGATCGATAAATTTATTGTGATCATGGTTTATTGCTTAATTTTTTTTATGTATTATTTTTTTCAAAGACATTTATCAAATTAATAAAAGAAAATAGTAATTACTAATTATTTAGATAACTATTAAGAATTTAAATAAAACACCAAAATTTAATAATTCAAATATTGTAATATCCATAGTAGTTTCATATAAATGTAGACATGTAGTATAGCATATGTTTATATTTCTATTGCATAAATATTTTAAAATTATATTTACTTATATTCTCTTAAACTTATTTTTTGTTTTCAATATTATAAAAATTAATTTTTTATTAGAAACAACAATAATATATCTTCTTGTGTCGTTCAATAATGACGTGAGAGAAAATATATAATTTCAATTTTTTAATTTATTTTATCACTTTTTATAATTTATATGATCCATGCAGCGCACGGGCGCAACACTAGTTCTCTTTAAAGTTTTAAAAAATTACTCATTCCGTCGTAATTTAATAGTCATGTTTACTATATTGAGTTGTCTCAATTCAATAGTCATGTTTCCTAAAATATAAATAAATTAGTTCATTAATCATCTCATCATCTACTCATCTTTCAGCATGTATTCCAATATAATTTAAATTCTAAAAGTTTAAATTATCATAACTTTGCTCATTTGCTCTCCGATTTTTATGATTTTTATACCAAATTAAAGGTCTAGATACGATATTTCATTTAAGATCCGATATCAATATGTTTTTATGCATCTATGATGCTCTGTTTTTAAAATAATGAAATTTGCATTAACATAACAATCAATATATTTTATCTCTAAACACATTCTCCTAAAATCTCGTGCCGAAAAACAACAGGACTATTAAATTAAGACGGAGGGAATAATATATTACACGCTCTCCGTGTATCATATTTGTCCCCATAATTTCATTTCTACCCATAAAAGTTAGTAAAAGTACATTTTAATATTCATTTTAGTCTAATAGGAATGTGTTTCTACTCATCATGGGCACATTTAATGTGCCCACAGCTGACGTAACAATATCAAACCCAATAATTTTTCCATTAGAATTATTCTTTTAATAGGGTTTAATTTATTTTTTGGTACGGTTTATTTTTATAAGGTTTAATATTCACTGCATTTAATGAGATTCAAAAACAACTTTAACATTCACTATTTATAGATATTACTACAAATTATGTTGAAAGATTTTATGCACAATTATTGCGGGCATATGGAGTAATATTATAGCACCCTGATTTTCTTTTTATGTCAAGCAAACTAAACTTACCAATATAACAATAGTAAACCCCCCCCTCCTATATCCAAAAAAGTGCAATGTTCTACTCTCTCCGTCCATTAAATCCGCGTCTTGAATATTTATGGCACAATTTTTTAAATTTTGTAATGATTGGTGGATGAAATGATTGTTTAGTGTCTCACATTTTGATGTTAAATGTTTTGGTTGAATAAAGTGGTGATTTGATTGATAAAGTGATGTTTTGATTGATGGAGCGGTGTGAGATCCACATCAAAAAATAGGTAGGCACATATTTTGTGAATGGACGAATGCGGTAATAAGTGCGCATATTTCATGGACGGAGAGAATATCTACTTTGGGCGTACACGAAAAGTGTGATATGGCTATTTTAATACACATGAGTTCACTTAACTTTTTACCCTTTTAATATTGTTTTTTGATACTAGCAGGAATTACGTGCGTTGCACGTATAACCTTTTATTTTACCTAAAAAATTTATTTTGAATAGTAATATCATTAAACTTAAAAAGAATCTTCAAAGTTTAAAATAATATTGATTGTGATTTCAACACAATATTAGCTAGCAGATATAAATAGTAGACAAAAGATGAACCAAACCATATTTTCTAAATCTTATATTTTTTCATAAGAGAAAATTATATTTTGTTTAAAAAAAATCATTTGACAATGATAATCATCATAATTATGATAAATCAATCAGATTAAACAACCTAAAATAAAGAAGCGTAAAAATACATATTATATTATTCAAGTGGATAGATGCGTGATTGTAAATAGTAATCACCAATGAATTATAAAATTACCTTGAATTCAAACAATTTCGAGTGTCATGACAACAAAGTCGTACCAATAAAAATAAAGTTCTATAAATATTACTCATATTTTGGAAGTTTGGTGAAAGTAATATTGAAATATCTATTTACATTCATTTGTCTCTCTTCCTAATTACCACTAATATAGTGCTTCGTGTACCTTTAATAGAACTAATTATTGAATAAATAAGAACATGACAAATTCGAATTGATTTACTCTTACTCCTTAAAGATATTTATATTCCTCATATTTTTGGTATTTGTAGATGTAATTCTCATTAAAGATAGTATACATGTATATTCAAGATTTTGAGGATCATGCTAGGCCATTATGATTTTTAATGTGTATTAAAAATAGTTTACTTACAAGAAAAAATAGAATTCAATTTTATAAAATTTAATCTTCTTCTCCTTGTAGATGAATATCAATTCGTGTGGATGATAATTCTAATAAAAGTATAATACTATTGATATTATCCTAAAAATAATTTAATAAAAGTATTAAATTTTATGAAGTTTTTATAATTATATTATTGTGTCGTGCCCATAAATAAAAGACATAAAATAGGCAAGAAAAAAGAAAGATTATATATTATAATTTATATAGAGAAAAGTATGAATTTAAATTCTATTTTTTTTACGACATAGTGATAAAGATCATGCTTCATGGTGTCGTAGAATAATTGATTCATATTTATATCACAATAATGTCAAATTAAAAGTTTAATATTTCATGTCGAGTCACCTCGTATGCGTGTGTGTGTGAGTGTGTTGTGTTTGTCTAATAAAAAATAAATAAAAGTTTTGCGTTCAAATGTTCATGTAAATATTGCATGCCATCTTCTTCTTCTTCTTTTCTTTTTTTTTTTTTTGCAATCAGGTAGTAATTAAAAAAAAAGAGCTAAAAAATTGTGTTCCAAACGTAAGGATAATGTGTATTTAAGGCATCGTCGATGCTGAAAATGGACTAATTAGTTTTCACAAAAAATGTATAAATATATAATATTATATGTCTAGTTTTTTGTCAAATCAATACAAGAAATTCTTTTGCACAATAATTTATTGTTTCTTACGCGCCTCCTCTTTCCTCTTCCCTTTTCCCTCTTTCCACTTTTTCAAACATTTGATGGAAATATGAATTTATATTACTACAGTAAATATCATTTCATTGATAAACATTAATTTATGGCATCATAATTCACTTTACTTAATAAAAAATTAATATAATCTAATACTAATTTATACTATTATTTTGGGTATTACTGTAGTATTTATTATTGTAATTATATTTTTTCAATAAGTCCACCCGTTAACAAAAAATGTGGAATTTTGGAATTAAATCAAAACATATATCTTTATTAAAACATATTAATTCCAAGATTCCCCTCAACTAAATATCCCAACAATACGACCATTCCATTTTATGACGTGGAATCTCACATAATTTGTTTAATTTTTACCATCATGTAACAACTTATTTAATAAATAAATAACTAAAATCTTAATGGATCCATATTTCACAGCTCACTAATTTGTAAAATACACTTCTATGGATTGAGATCCAAACTCAAATACATTTTCATTCATTATAAAAATTAAAACTCGTGAAACAAACTTTTGCGCTTCTTTTTACAATTGGAATGACTATTTACTAGTGAATATTTTATTTCTTATATTATTATTTTCAAAATTTATTTAAACTCATATATATCAGTTTGAAAAATTGTCCAACAATTTATTAAAAAAGTATAATTTCAATAATAAATAACACCCAAAAATATAATTAACATAATTTCCTGGATTATATATTGTAGTTGTTTCCGAATTATAATGTGCATTAATATACTTATTTAATAAAAAAATCGCATTTTCATCTAATTAAAGTAAAAAGTGTAGAGAGGTGATAGGAGAGAGAACAATTTATATATTTATTTAAACATATAATATTAATATATTGATGAATTTACACTGAACACTTTTGTAGTATTGAATTTACTTGTATTTAGTGTCAAAAATTTAATTTTTATAAGACTTCTAATAGAAGTGCACTACTAATATAATTACAAAGTAAATAATATTAATTAAGTTTATTTTAAATTACCAAGTTATCTTTAAAATAAATTTATAATAGAGACATAATAGATAAATCAAATTTTGTAAAATAAGGCTCTTTCATAATAAGATATAGATAGATAGATATAGTCATATAGATATGTTTTACATTCTCTACTCCACCACAATATAAAATATTTTTCATTTATAATTATATTGGTATATATAGGTGGTGTATATCATAAATGGGCATATAATAACATTAAAGAATGGATGGACCCTTCGAACAAGTTGGCCATCTTCACTCGAGATTGTACAAATTTATCATTATGAAGTTTTGTAGGTAAATTTATAATTATCTATGGGAAAGGTAGCAAAAAATTCTCGACGTTGTTACTTCGGAGCAAAATTAGTTTTTAACGAAATATTCGGAGAAAAAATACCGTCACTTCGGAGCAAAATTAGTTTTTAACGAAATATTCAGAGCAAAAATACCCTTAATGTCCGCATAAGTGGTGCAACCCCCCCTCCTCTCACATACTACCTCCATCCCACTATATTAGACCACTTTCATTTGATAGACATTCCGCGCACGCATTTCCATCGAAACTTAGTACGGGTTTTAAAATATAATTTTGAAGTATCGTTTTGTTTACGGGATACTATGAGTGTCATAGTATCCCGTAAAAAAAATGATATTTCAAAATTATATGTTAAAACCCGTACTAAGTTTCGGTGAAAATGCGTGCGCGAAATATCTATCAAATGAAATTGGCCTAATATAGTGGGATGGAGGTAGTACGTCCAAACGCCGTTGAACTAATTAATTTTTTGTATTTTTTTCTTGTGGAATCCACCGATACATTTAGCGGGAGGGCGGGGAGTTGTAAAGACATAAAATTTAACTTCAGCTCTCTTTTCTCTTTTTCTAGAAAACTGAAAACCCCTATGCCGCAAATTATTAAGGGAAATTGAAGAACCGTTTAGCGGCTATTTAACAAAAAATAATAATAAAATTATTCCAAAAATTTGTCTCTACGTCCTATGAGGTCGTTTATAATCAGCTGTATAGATATATTTAAAAAAAAAAAATGTTGCATATCGACGAGTCTTGTAAGAAAATATTGTACTATGTTTTTGAAGCAATTAATTGAGAGGAAGGGGGTTTTGCACCATTTATGCGGACATTAAGGATATTTTTGCTCCGAATGTTTCGTTAGGAGTATTTTTACTCTGAAATAGCCATGTTAATGGTGATTTTGGTACTTTTCCAATTATCTATTTACGAGTTGTTGAAATAGTAATCCTCACAAATATATATTGTTCTTGTAAGAACAAAAGAACCCCACGATACAGGAGTTGTCCTTATAATGATGCCCTAGAAATCATTGATATCAACAAACACAGACAAAACTCTCAAGCAAGTGGTGGGGATTCAAAGTCACATGCTCTCTCTCTCTCTCTCTCTCTCTCTCTAGTTGAACGATGCCCTTAGCAATTTGGACTACCATAAATATAGCAACTGCACATGAGCAAAGCATGCAAAGATCAGATGATGAGAGAGAGAGAGAGAGAGAGAGATTGAAAATTCTTACAATGAGTGATTGTTTGTTGACTATCCAATCACTTAAAAAGAAAAGAGAAAAAAAAAAAACCCTATTTACTGATAGTCTCAGACATTCTTTTGCACAAATGGGTTCTCAGATCTAAGCATTCTTTTGGGCTGAGCTCAAAATTTAAATTCGTCATAATTTGGTGCAGTGTGTGTAGTGATGGGGAAGGGAAGAATTGAGAAGTGACAGAAGAGAGTGAGCACACGCAGGCAAATGTATAAATCATTATATATTTGTATATACGTGTGCTCACGTCTCTCTCTGTCATCTCTCTCCTCTCTTTCTCTCTCTCTCTCCAGTCTCCACCATTACTTCACTGCACCATCTACCTCAAAACTGCTGCGTTTCTTCCTTGGTGTGTATGTGTGTGTGTTTTTTTTTTTTTTTTTTTTTTGTGTATGTGTGTGGCTGAAAACATAGTTAAGTGTAAGTTTAAGTTTAACTTCATTCTTTAGTTATGAACTGAAAACAGCTTTTGACATTTGGTTTCTTGTTTATTTGGTAGTATTGTTTATGTTGAAGTAAATTAATTTCATCACATATAAAGAAAATGAAATTTTGAATCTTGAAACCCTCTTTTTTCTGAAACAAAAAAATAAATTGTATATATGTTGTTTCTTGAAATTATCGATTTAGAAGTTATGAAGTGATTAGATTAATTATTGTGTACTTTAAATTAAATAAATGTTTTGGCGTGACTTTTCATGTTGAAGTTGAAGTTGAAGTTGAAGTTGAAGAGAAAGAAGATTTGGTAAGGTACGCCTATCTACTGTTCTGATTTAACGGAAAAATAATTACCATTTTTTTTAATAAAATAATATCTCAAACCACTCTTCCCCCTCCTGCAACACCAAACACTACAGTGACTGCTCCCAATTTTCCAATAATTCTTGCTACCAAAATCTGGGTCTTTTCACCACTCGAAAATAAAAAATAAAAAAAAAATGTTTTTTCAAGAATTTGATTATTGGTATCTCGCCTCTCCAGAAAATATGGAATTTCCGAATATATTGGCCTTATTTTATGTGATTTTTTCATTATCCAAACAAATGTTTTTTCTGGATTTGTTTCTCTCTCTTGAGTTTTTTTTTATGGTAATTTCCTTAATATATTCATTTTTTGCAATGAGTTGGGAGGAATTATGTCACGGGTGTGGATGCAACTCAGAAAAGGAAAGATTTTTGTTTCCTTGATGGAGCTGATACGCATGAAATTATGGATGTTATCAAGAATGGAAAACTTATATGTACAGGTTTGGAAAATTGGATCTTTTTATTATATTCTGTTGATTTATTTTGTTTCCTTTCTTCAAGAATTTTTTTCTTCTGTCTTTCAATACTTATACTTCTTACATCTTCCGATTATTTTCTTGCAATTACTACTTGCTGCTGGTGGCTGAACCTTGATTTCTCAGGTATTCTTTTTTCATGTTAATTTTATTACAAAAATATATATTTGGAAGCAAGTGATGCTGCTGATAAAGAAACACATATTAAACTAATAATTGCCTTGTTTTTTGCAATTGATTCTGATGTTAATGCTCTACATGTTGTTTGTTGATCGATGAAGTATCTTTCTGTTCCTAGTTGTGATATTTAATTTAATTCATGTAGTGTCATAATTAATTATAATAGATTTGGATCAAAAATTATGTTCTTCATTTGTTGTATACATATTTATTTTGGAGATTTAAATGATGTATAGGTTGACTGATATATGTTCCTTTTGAGGGAAATTTGCTTGAACTTGTGAGTTTTATATGATGTACTAATCAGATATGAAATTGCTCGAAGAAGTAAAAAAAAAAACCTCGTAATCGGTTGTTAATTTGTCTAGCACTTTTTCAGTACCTGATCAGTGATCTTGGCTCTGAAGATGAATTCAGGACTGAATTAAGAGTATATGTAGCGCCGGTTGATATTTTTGTTGCTAGATTTTCTTCCTTTATATTAAGAGGATATTTTGTTTACCTTGTCTTGGTTTTATGTTCTATGAATTGGATACGTGGTTCAATATTAGATCATGCCAAATTTTAACTATTGGGAATATTTTGTTCTTCACTAACTGATTACATAGTTTGTTGTTATAGAACTAGACGTATTCATGGGTGCTTACGATTCTTAGTAAGTATATGAGTAAGATTTAAGGTACTAAGATTTACTCGATTAAGGCTTCTGGATTCTGATTAATATTTTCATTGCCCTAACTTTTTGAACGTATGAAAAGTACCCAAAAAAAAAAAATTCTATTTCAATATAGTTGTCTTAAATCAAGTCTTGATGACCATATTATGGATTTTCAATTCCAAATTGTGTTTTCATGTATGTATATATAATATATAGTATAGAGGAATGCATGTTTGTCATATATTTTGGGAATATATATCTTTATTATTTACAACTTTCCTTAAATTTCTTTCCTCTTGTAAAGATTAAAATAGTTTTCTGAAATAGAGTTGAGAGTGATTTTTATTTCTCCTGTCAAAATGCAGGTTTGTTTTTCTTCTTGTTAAATATATAGTCCACTACTCGTCCCTTTTTTATATGCATCACCTTCAAGAGGAAATCTATATCATATGTATGCAGAAAATAACATGATAAAAACTGTGTGTTGGGAACGCAGTTAACTACTTAGGTTAAGATTTTTTCTGCATGAGTTGGTGTTAGATAGGTGTTTACATGTTTCTAACTCATATTGCTTTATCTCTTGCTTTGATATAGATATCTATGGAGAAGTTTGAAGTACGATTTTTTTTTATATTAAAGATTAAGCTTAAGGTTGTATAGTCTTTGGTTTCTTTTATTAATTTTGAGTTTGTTTTGTTTTTTAGGGACTTAAGTAATGTGTGGGAGGGATTTTAAAAATGAGTGATTTTATTGTTTTTGTAGGGAGCAATGATTCTTGAAAATTCGTTTGTTTTGGAAAAGTAAAGCATTCTAGTTTTAAGTGTTTTCTCTAGTGAATTGAACCTAAATGGAATGTGCATATGATTGTCAGTTGCGTTGAATCCGATTTTGTAGTTGTATCTTTCCCTTTTCGCCTCTCCTCTCCGGAAAAAAGTTTGAATTTGAAAAACATTCAATGCAAAGTGTCAAATCCATATTCGTTTAGTACTTTATTATATGATGCTCAACGGTCGACTGAATATCGCTCTAGAAGACATCTTGTGCTACATTATATAGTGATAAGAACAAACCTGCCGGTTTTCAACATTTTCTTTCATGTTTGACATCGATCTACCAGCCAGTTCCTCATTTTCTTGTAGCAATGTGAAGTTTTATTCTGAAGAAATATTATTTTAGTGAGGTAAAAAGTGATTAATATTGTTTTTACGATTTATACGTGTGTTATGTCTGATTTCTTTTTCTTTCGTTTCGTTAACATAACAAAAATAATCTGAGCTATAAATTCCTCAAGGACAGATATGCTGCATTTCTTGATTGTTCATTTTCTCTTTTCCAAAAAAGATATGTTGATTCTTTACATTTAATCATCTAAATTGGGTTTTGAAATCCTGTGTAGAATTCTTTTTGTTTGCAAATCTGTTTTTGTCCTCACAATTTATTGACTATTTTATTACACAAATATTATTACATTTGCCATTTATGTTGCATCTCATTGATTCTCTTATCAACTATATTTTCATCCTTGGTTGAATAGATTAATTATCATGGAAGAAGCAAGTGGTGCTACGAAAAATCTATGGAGCGAAATCTCCGATTCCATCAGCAGCAGCAGCAACCACCACTTCCCCACGAAGCATCAAACGAGCTATGTGGGGCCTGTGGCGTCCGCTTCAAAATTCAAAGGCGTCGTGAGCCAACCTAACGGCCATTGGGGTGCACAAATCTACGCTAACCATCAGCGCATTTGGCTTGGCACGTTCAAATCGGAGAAAGACGCAGCCATGGCATATGACAGTGCAGCCATGAAGCTCCGGAACGGCCTCACTTCTAGAAACTTCCCGTGGACTGAAATCACGGTCCGTGAGCCGAGCTTCCAAGACCAGTTCACTACGGACACAGTGCTCACCATGATCAAAGACGGGTCCTATGCCTCCAAATTCTCGGACTATCTGATGGGCCAAGATCGGAGCCAGGGCCTCCGTCTTTTACCCTTGAATGAATCTCCAGCCTCCCGATTAAGGGAGCTTTTCCAGAAGGAGCTCACGCCTAGCGACGTGAGCAAGCTCAATAGGCTCGTGATTCCAAAGAAGTTTGCTTTGAAGTACTTCCCGAGAATTGAGGAGAGGAACGGGGGAAATGCGGACGATGTCGAGCTCTTGTTCTTCGATCGATCGATGAGATCGTGGAATTTCAGGTATTGCTATTGGAAGAGCAGCCAAAGCTTTGTGTTCACTAGGGGTTGGAATAGGTTTGCAAAGGAGAAAGGGCTGAGATCAAAGGATAGGGTTATTTTCTCCTCGTATGAAACTAACGGCCGGAAAATGTGTATACTAGATGTAGCTTACGATGATAGGGATCGAGGCGGGCCCATTGTTGTCGATGATGACGTGGCGTCGCAGATGAAGATGGAGGGAGAAGATGAGATTGGGAGAATGGATCATGTACATGAAAATGGAGAAATGAAGGAGAATGTGCCTTCTATTTCAAGTAAGGGTCTCAAACTCTTTGGTGTCACAATTGTGTAGAGAATAGATACAATTTTTAGACATATGAACCCTTTTTTTTTTTTTTTTTTTTTTTTTTGAGACTTTAGTATTATTGCAGCAAGAATTATGCAGCATGCATTTTAGTTTTATTGCTGCTGTATCAATTTCTTTTTATCAATGGTTTAGCTCTCGCAGTATTAAAGTATTGTTGGTGGGATTATATAATTATTTTATACTAAGTTCAATTTTGGCAAAAATAAGCTTATTGTAAATTTATTGGCAGTGGATTAGTATCTGATAGTAGTATATTTTTTATGTGAGCTGAAACATTTTATCTCAATTGTTTAATTACCAAATTTCCCGCTTTTATATTCACTAAGAACTTTCAGATTAAAAATATGTTAGATATAGACATTTTATTATATTATATTCCGAGGCTAAAAACTATCACCCTCTCTCTACTCAAGAAAGTTATTTTTTGATCGCACTAGACTCCTTATAAACTTGCCAATTGAGTTTAAGGGATTGAGGGTCTATCATCTACTATATTTTATTTTAATTTAGTTGGTGGAGATAATAGAAATCAATTTCTTAGGTTATTTCAGTTGAGTTGGAGAAATTAGTGCAGCATTAAGGAGATGGGCACCGTGGGTCCGGGGGTTTGGGAATGGAAATGGGTCCAAGAAAAGATTTTTTTGAGAGATTAATAGAACATTTTTTTTTTTTTCAATCTCTGAATAACAAGAAAGAAACAAGAGACATTTTGGCATCTCGTGGCAATGCACGTGATTTGGAAGAACTTCGCTCCTTCTAAAGTAATTGCGATGGCGTGAAGATTGTTATGGAATAGACTACCTATCAAAGCTAAGATGATACGAATCGAGGTGCACTATATGTGGGGAGGTAGTCGAGTCTGGTGCACATCTTTTCTTTGAGTGCAATGTGGCGCATTTTATTTGGTCTAAGATTTATAAATGGTTGAATGTTTCAAATAGCTTGAACTCTGGCATTCTTCACGGGTAAAAAAAGGTACATATTGGCTACTAGTTTGTGGATATACATGTTTGAGTGTTGTGGGAAAATAGAGAAATAAGGTGATATTTGAGAATATTACAAAGCAAACCAAAGAAATGAATCGACTGTCATCGAAATCTAGGTTTCGAAGTTGGTGTTACGTTAAAAGTTGTTATTTTGTATAATTCCCTTTCCATAGATTGGCAATCGAATCCTAAAAAAATCACTCGATTGCCAATATTTTATTTTCCGATGGAAAACAAAAATATATACCGATGACAATTTCTTAACGGCGACTATAAAGTGAGCAAACCCGGAACCGAATTATTGACCACCCTTCCATAAAATCTGTCGATGTCAGACCCGTTAACTATAACGGCAGAAATGACGGTGAGGTTATGGTAGGATTGTAGGCAGTTAAATTGGTTATTCCATCTACCTAACAAGAACAGTTCCCGCGAAAATTATCCATCTAATTTCTCTAATTTATTTTGTAGTTTTTATTTGACCCTTGTCTGTTAATTAGAACTTTGATACTTTTATGCTTGAAACTTAGTAACATGGATCTATTTAGCATTTTCTAACTAATAAGTTGTTTGCAATAGCTTTTTCAAATTTTTTTATCACATATGGTAAGTAAATTTTCTATCATCGGTTTTTTTGTGTATTATTTTTCGATCTTATTTGATGATTAATCATTAATTAAATTCGAAAATATTACTCCTTGCATTTCAAGCTAAATTTCAAGCTATGTATATAAAATAATAATAATAGACTAGTAGATTAAGACATGTGGAATACTAAAATAGCTCAAATATACTCCCTCCGTCCTCCATTTAGTGATCCTCTTTTTTCAGCATATAGTATCCCGTAAAAGAAAGAAATACTTTAAAAATTTATTTTAAAACGCATCAACGATAAGCGTAAAAACACGTCACACATGCTGAAAAAATAGGGTCACTAAATGGAAGACGGAGATAGTACTATAACTGTATAAATATTGGAAGAGTTTATTCTTCAAAACACGTACTGCCTCTGTCTTGTTCTATTTATCCATTTTATTATTCAATTCAAGTAATATATTCAAGTAATGAGCCAAAATAAAAGAGGTAAAACCGTAACAGTAGTATTTAATTTAAATCAGTAGTATATGCAATATTTGTTCCTTTTTCTTTTATGTTGAGGGGAAACTAGCTCCTTGTGGATAGGGCACTCTCGGTCCAAAAATAATAAGTACATTAAAATTTGAAACTTTGTACTACAAAGCTCAGAACGGAGGCTCTATGGTGATGGACAAACATATTTCACTTCTATGACATATCATTATCCAGGTTTTGCCGATTTATAGAGTTCAGCCCAAGCCTTCAATTTTTTCTAGCTCTGCCCCGTCTCCAAGTCTACCGTAATTTGATCCAATTACAGCAAAGCACGACTAAACGAACAAAATATTATAAAACTATATCTTAGAAAAGAAAAAAATAGGAACTGAAACTCTTGAGAATTTCATGACCTAATTACACGAAAACGCTATAGTTCAAGAACCTATTTGCGAGCTGCCAAGTTGCAATATGCTCGAACAAGAATCTTGCCTTATAACACGTACACATACATCGATATGTTAGAATGTTCTGGAACATATATGAACACTTGAGAGAAACAAACACAAAATAGGAAAAGAGGCGTAAAAACAAGACATGAACATAGGATTTCACCCCATAAAAAAATCAATTTATTTGTACACTATTGTGACCAACTAGGAAGATAACACTACAAAAGGATTTTTAAACATAAGTAGTATCCCCATCTGAAGAATCAGAGTGGACACAAGAAAGGCAATAAAATTAAGAAGAATTTAAACAAGAAAATAGACTTGTCAATACTTAACCGCATACACACACGCGCGCGCGCACGCGCATCTGGGCTATTTAATTAAGCATTTTCATCATAAACATTATAGATGTTGCAAATCTATACACATATTAGATATTTGGACAAATAGAGCCAACTTGTACATACACAACAGACCTAGTGCATCAAATTGAACTTTTTGTATGTCAATTTGTTTCATTAGAGAATCATTAAAAATTGAAAATTTTGTATTAAGTTGCAAGAGGTGAGATATATTGTGTACCTTTTAACAATTCCATAACAATTATAATCATCTTAAAGTCGCACTGTGAAAATCCTGAAATCATATATAGTAATTAAAAATATATAAAAGATTTAAACAGCTAGACTGTTCATTGTCACTCATATATTTAGTTTCTCTCTCTATCATCAAAGTCAAGAATGCTCATACAAAGGAAGTGTCCTAGGTTGAATGTAACATTCTTTTAGTGTATCGTGTCATCATACGGTTCACATTATCCCCATGATCACTTTCAGATTCCTGTCACCAGTCATTAGAGTGTTAGTTGTATCTTCTTCTTTTTTTCTTCTTCCCTACTTGTTTCTATATGTAATAGTATAGCTAAAAGTTGACGTGGCCAACATACCATCAGTGCCCAACATGTATATACATATATATCTCCAATTTAAAATTTTAATTATAAGAACCGAACCTGCTTCGAATTCCACCAAGCTGCGTCTTGTTGTGGCATAAGGGCTCAACTCCTTGTATTAATTGGCGCACCAAGACTTGCACCTCCTGCACATCTAACAACTGCCATATTATCACATTACAGAATGGTTACTAGTATATATATCAATCAGTTATATATATATATGAATAGTAGAAGTTGCACCTGCAATACTCCCTGTTGAGGAAAATCACTAGTGACATGCTTCAGACAGCTGGGCAATTATTTGCGACTCGGTAATCACATTGTAAATTCATATGATACCTTCCTGCAGTTTCAAATAGAATTCCCAGATATGGATCGGCTTTCTTCAAGTAGCCCACAACTCCAAGGTTTTCCCATCACAATGTGAATGTAATATACAACGGCCTATGAAAATTGGCACGTGATTGACAAAACCTAGCAATGCTTTGAAAAGGAATAAAAGGTACACACTTTGGCACAAGTAGACAAGCCCAGGACATAGTTATACAATTTTGGTGGGACAAAGAAAACCAATAAACATAATATCTGAAAAAAGCTACAATACAAATTCTCTATTGCATTTTCGTATTGCATCTTCTATTGCGCCATCGGATGATCGCCATGTGTTAAGAACATTTCCATAATCAACATTTTTATTATCAAAAAGATACAACACGGAAAAGCAATAGAGGATCCAAATCGAAAAAGTTGTCCTTCGCATAGTTGATCAGAAAACAGCATCTATACGAATCCTCACACAACTTTCACACAACTCTATACGAAACATAATAAGATATGGAGATGCATCAAATGTTTGTAATTATACAATTGCGTATTCTTCAAATAAAATAAGATATGAAAATGCATCAAATGTTTTTTATGATACAATTATTTCTCTTCAAATAATCTTTTCTTTTGAGTGGTGCTGTTTGGCCACATTATGTTCCAGCCATGATTTCCCTATCCGAAAAGGGGAAAAGGGTAGATAAGTAAAATTCATTAGACCCACTAATCATCATTAATATTTTCTTAGTCATATAAACAATTTATACATAATTTGACCATAATATCCCCATTCCCGGACATAATGCGGCTGCAAACATTATTTATATATATATATATGTATATATATATACATATCTATATATATATAGGAAGTAGATCATATGAAAACTTATCTTTACGTGAAAACTGCAACCCTTGCATTTTATGTATAAAATAATGCATTTTTGTGCAAAAATGTTACATAATAAAATATATTATTTTATATTATTTATATTTTTTTTATGCATATACATGAGAATGCAACATTTTATGCATAAAATGCAACACTTTTGTGCATAAAATGCAACATTCTATGATGGGTTGCAGTTTTCACGTAATAATTGGTTTTTATCATAACGCATCCCTATATATATATATATATATATATATACAAAGAAGGTTTTGCCATCATCAGCAAATCCTACCTCAAAATCTCAAATATAAAATCAGCATATTGTTTACAAGATGGGCAGTTCACACCAATTACAAGCATTCTGTAAGCCATCATCAGACTAAACTAGACACCCTCAATCTCCTTTTAATGAAAACCATGAAAGGGGAAACGTGCAAAGAAGCCAAGCAATTCTATAAATGTTTAGGCTTTAAAACGAATCCCTGTCAACATCCCTAGTAATTTATGTTGGAGGTGAATGAATCCACGAGTAAAAAATAAATAAAATAAAGATATCCAATCTCATGAACCAAGCAAAGCTTACATGAAGGGCACAAGACTTCATTTCAAGCAGCATGATGGAAGGAGAAAGAGTTTAAAGTCACCATTTCATAAACTAGGATTGGTTAAGAGAACCAAGATACAAAATCTGTATTGCCTGAGCAGAGCTAACAACACCCCGGAATCAATTTACCAAATACCTAACCGATACTCTGTTGACATTGCGACTTGACATTCTTTTCACGATCAAAAACAGTTTTTCTGTCAACTCGAGAAAAAAAAATTCGAAGTTTTCTCTATATGGCTTCCAAGATCTTAAATTATGAATGTACTTACCCAGAAAAGTTTGTCAAAATAATGTCTTATTTAAAGAATACTGAGTGTCTTTGCTTTCAAGAAGACAACTTATAAGATCCTGGTATCCCATTTCGAGAGCTCACAGATTATTTCCATTTTTAAGCTTATAACCTCTTAAACATCTTACAAATTCAGAAAATACCTCTTAAATCAGGTAGCACAGTTCCTCATAAAATTCTGGTTTCCACTGGAGCATAGTATCAAGGAACAAATATTTTTCTCAATATTCTACTTCCTCCAGAGGTATAAATCAAGTTTTGATGAACTCGATAGCCTGCAAAATAAAACACTTTCAAGAATTTGCCTGAGAAATTTCACTGAGTCGGAGACTTCTACACACAAATACAAATTACATAACTATAGTTCACAGAGAGAATGTCAAGTATTGCTAGGGAACATCCACATGAGCTAATAACGTCTTGAGCCTATGTTGGGTCAAGTGAGGCAAGTCTCACTTTACTTTCTCTTTTGTTTATTTTTTAGGCCTTTGAGTAAAATTAGACAGTCTACAATGTAATCGGAAAATGATAGGTATCAGTCCATGAAGCACACTCTAGAGTATGCAGTTATTGCATGAAACTGGAAGTATGATACACAAGGTAGAGTAGCATATGTTGCAATTTTCTCAGGAGTCCCACATATCATGAAAAAGAAAACAGTAATATTTTGGCCTAAAGTAACTTCTACATATTAGTAGCCTTTAGTCATATATGCATTTCCAAATGAAAAACAACAAATAAAAGAAATTAGAAATGCTAAAAGCGAGTGTCTAATGAAGCCAGTGATACATCCATACATTTCTGCAAGAGTCCAAGTTGGATGTTGGATCCTGAAATAAAAACACCGGCGCAGGTAACATTTTTAATTCAATTTCATTGGTTCACATAAAACACAATCATAATGCTTTTTCCAAAAATACCAAAACCTTGCTTTCTCTTACTTTTCATCCATTTTATACCAAAACTCTTTCTCCGTCTTTGTTCTTTCTTCTTGCACATCAACACCAATAATGCGGAGGCATTATATTTGATTTCATATCCAGCCATTTTAAGATGATTTATATGAGAAAAAAATTCCAGATGATGAGATTAAACAAGTGAAAAGCATATACTACACCCACTAATCTGGTAGTATATCCTAAAGAAAATTTGTTATGAGGTATTCTGGTGATAATCCAAATATATATACTATACCCACTAATCTTTCTTTTTTTTTGTATCTGAAAAAACTTTCAAGTCTCAGCATTAATTTCTACTAAGGATTATGAGGATCTACAAGGTTAGAAAATTTTAACTATTGCAGTGAATGATTGCAAGAAGAATAATTTGACCTCAAGGACCAGACAATCATTTCGCTTCTCTTTTCTTCATTTTTTTTATAGTTCTTACTATTTAATTAATTATATTTTTCATAATTCTCTAGTTTTCTTCACCACCCTCAATATAGCTAGGGTTTTACTGGACACTGCTTGTGTGGTGATCAATATAAGTTTCAGAATTTAGGGTAAATTTATAAGGTCCATTCAAAAGAATCAGGGTTAAATTGGTACTTTCCAATTTCCAAATCATAAAGGGAATGAGATATCAAATGAAGGTCCAAGAAAAACAAGTCAATTTAATATTCTTTATATACTGAGTTCAATTGGTATCTATTTAGAAAAGATGAGCAACTGAGGGAGTATTAAATACTCCTTCCGTCAATTAAATCACTGCCTATGAAGAGGCGGCACAGGTTTTAAGATATTAATTAGTTGTAATGTAAGTGGAATAGGGTCCCAAATTAAAGAGTACTTTTATATTGTGAATGTAGAATGAATGAGTTTGAGTTGTCACATGGATGAGAAGAGTTAAATGTTTAATCAATTTGTGTGGGGTATAAGCCAAAATGGAATAGGCGAAGAACTGGTGGACTGACCAAAATGACAAGCAGGGAAAGAACTGGTGGATGGAGGGAGTACATTTTATTTTATGCCACTCATAAAGACATTGGCCATTTAAGAAAAATACTAGGGGCTAAAACTAATTCCCCAAGGAAGAAGAGAAAAAATGAAATGACAAGGAAAGCTTATTCTTGGCTGTAAATGAAACATCTTCAAGGAAATACACATGCATGAAACCACCACAAGTTACTAAGTGAAATCATAGCAACAGCCATGATGCTAAACACTAACCAACAGCAAATGGCATTTTCTTTCTCAAAAATAGATATACATACAATAAAGAAGTAAAATAGTACACACCGAACGCAGGGGAACAACCTAGGGGTATTCTTTCTACAATGCAATGCCATTTCACAGGATTTCCCTTTTTCATCCAAAAGTTAAAATTTAACCTTAATTCAGCACCAAAGAAATCCAATTTTTAGATCATCAATGCTATTTTTCCAACAAAGGAATATATCATGTAATTGAAAGGCTTCATACGGTTTTTCAACCCATTCCTTGTTTTCAGGCAAATCAATTGAGTTGATATTTAATCAGGGCAAGAAAATGTTCCCTAATAAACCTACAGCATCTCGTAATCTTGGTAAATTATGAAATCTACCAGGAATAGACATAGCCATCAGTTGAGTGTCAGAAAGAACATGACATTAGTGCAGGTTAATGTCTGAATCCTCTTCTTAAAGGGAAAGGGAGGGGGGGGGGTGGCAAAAGAAAATTTTAGGAAATGCATATGCAAGATAAATATACCTAATTGCTCGATCTTTTACCAACCATAACCTTAAGACCAAATATATCCCTACCTATGAGAACCAACCAAATTGAGTTGAAGGAGGAAAATATGCTACTCCACCTCCTGTCTATAACTTCCGGGACACATTTCCTATGTAAATAACCTTGTGCATCGTTCATAGTCATCATGATCAGGGTATTTTAGTGGTCTTTAACTGAGCCAACTAATCTGACTTTATAGAACAACTTCTAAATAACTCAAATTGAAGTAACTTGATAATCCTTTGCCCAAACATAAATAACCAATACATTCAACGGGTAGCATGTTTTTTACTAAATTTATCAAACTAAGTTTGAACACCTTATCTTTTCATCTTCAATTTAAATGTCCATACAATCATAAAACATTAAATTTGGTCACCACCCAAATCTTCTCTTAACTCTTACTTGAAACTAAAGATTTTTGCAATTTATTCTCATTAGTTGTAGCTTCCCTTATCCTTATGCACCAAATAAATAATAATCTTGCTTCAGTTAATGTATATGTAGAAATATAGGTGCACATAAAGTAGTGAAGATAAGAATTTTACTAGTTGTTTACTTGTTTAGCAAAATTATTACACTCCTAAAATGATTTGCAATGAAAATATCTCAACAATGAACATGACAAGAATAACGGCTTACATGCAAGGTAGCACATTTATGGACTTCTTAATAACTTTACCCACAATCTCCCTGATGAATCATATTCAGATTAACTTTAGTTTTTGTAATATGATATTATGATTTTCTCATAGAATTAAGATCTGAGTAATTACTTATGTTCAATTGGTTTTACAATCAATTTAAGGCCCTATTGTCAGTACCTTGCATTTTCAATTACATATAAAGTAGGGCTATAAGTTATATGCAGAAAGATCTCTACTTAAGCACGTGTTAATTGATGGGAATAAGCAATTGATTATTGAGATTTAAGATAATGTCATAGTTCAAGTTGAATTGTGTTAGTATCATTAAGTCTAGCTTTGCATGGATTCTAGATATCACAAGCAGCTTGTTATGGTGGTCGTTATAACTAGAGGTTTACCTGTGTAGAATTCATCTCATAGTTTAAAGTTTTCTTCTTGTATTTTGGCAATGATGATAATTCCTAGTCTCAATTAGAATAAATTTCTATAATTTGGGGATGATATTAAACATTGAGTCAACAGTATTGTAACCATGCATAAAAGTTGAGCATTTTTATTATGAAAGTCAAAGATTATCTTCAGCATTAATCATAACTGCCACCAATCAATGGAACATATAAGACTCACATATGTTTCCTATGAAGAAGACATAATCAAGAATCAAGAACTGATAATTCTAGATTAGGATTTCAAGAATTCCATAAGAAGACATCTAAGAATTTTCCTTTCAGCTACTTTGCCAAATTTGACAATATGGTTCAAGTGGCAGTTCACCTTATCAGTGTCGACTTCGGGCTGTTGACATCTCTTACAAGTGGTGAGAAAAGCTACTATGATGTTAAAGGGCAAAACCTAGACCTGAAAATATCATGGTTATTTTCATGTCAAGCAAGAAAATTAGATGAACATTAAGGCTCAATAACTTATGGATGGTTTATAGAATCAGTGCTAAAACAAAACTAATGTGCACATACAAAGAACTTGAAAGAAATTGTTAATTATATGATACGCTCATACATTCAACTATTTATTGCCCAGAACTCATCATAGCTATGAACAACCTATAGTCTTTTCATCTTTCATCTATCATATTCAGAAACATCTGTTTTCCTGGAAATTCTAACTAACTTGCATTATCAATCATCATAGATCTGAACAGCCTATAAAGTTTGCATCTTTCATGTTTGTTGACATCCCTTTGCATGAACTTCTATCTAACTTGGATCAATTCCACGCCTGTAATCAAAGTCAGTCTGATAATAGTCAAGATAGGAAGTTTATGATTTATGAATTAGAAAGCAAGAGACCACATATAGTCATAGCGAAGGTTTGCTACCGTTGAAGTAGTTGGAGGATGGATTTGAAATTAATGATACTAAATCCATTTGGATGTTCGGATGGGATCAAACTATGATGGATTCAAAAACTATCAGACTCATTTTAAACTATATAAGGTAGCACTTCTGCGGAATAATCCACCTGCTTCAATATCTCCCCATATTGTATCATTCATTTCAAGATTTCTTTCTAATTTATTCAAATTTCATTAAGAAAACACCCTTCATATAGTAGTAGTTACCATGTTTAGAATATATATCAGCACTAAGATGTCATTCAACACTTGAGCCCACAAAATATTGATTAGAGTTCCTAAAACATCACAGTTTCATTTACATATTGGATTTTCATCATGGCATTCATCTCATGCTAGTTTGCTTACTAATGAACCAGGCATTAAAACTTACAGTGTTTTGTAGACAAAATGTGGAAGCTACTGCACCCCTCCACCATTTCCTTACGTTATGTGTCTATCATGATAAGACATTAGAAACTCATTTGTTGCCCAACTTCTAGATGGTTCTACAATAAAGGCACAATCAAGTGAACCATTTGGTCTATTCCAAATTAGGGATTAATTTTGAGGTTATCAGGATTGACTATTTAGGTTTAATGTGACAGTATTGGTTTTGAGCATCATGCTAAAATTTGTTCAAAAATATTTGCTGCACACATGAATCTCTTATAATGTCAACTCAGAAAAAAGGGCATAATTTATAACAAAGAAAATTAATAAGGGGAAATGCAGACAACACAAAAGTCACTGAAGAAAACTTAATTTATAACAGTGAAAGAAAGCATAACTTATAAACTAAAGAAAGACATCAGAGTTCATGCATGTAGAGAACACAAAATTCAAACAGAACCGAATTTTCCACGGGCCTATAACAAGGAAACATGTAAATGCATCAAATTAATCGACCACTGAAATAAGATTTGAACAAAAAAAAAAAAATATAACCCATTCTCGCAGGAGATATTGTTCATACCTAAATGTGAGAAATTGCTTGCAGATATTTCAAAACTGACCACCAAAGACATCTTCTCCTTGATTCTCGCTCTTATCTCAGCCTAATTGAAGAAAGAAACGCAAACAGCTCGGATTTTTTTTTAATAACCACATAAAATATAACCTAATAAAAAATCATCCTTTTCTTACAGCAAATAGAACAGCTAGAACGGAAGACATTAACAAATCGTAGCACTTAAGAATTGATTCGCAAGATAGATCACTGATTTTGTTGTGATAGCTGCTGGAAAAGGCTCAGTACTAATTTTACTCGCAATAAGAACAAATACAGCTCAAGAAGGCCCTAGAACTTTTAAAAAGAATTAATAATAAATAAAATAAAATTCACAACTCCCAATAAGAAGAACAGTAGTACAAGAAGCGTACTCATAAGAAATCATACGATCATAGCCATGCCAATTATTAGTTCAGAAAAGCCAAAGAAATACTGGCAAAAGAAGATAAAATCCCAAAAAAAATCTAGGTACCCCAAAAGCTTGAATAATGTTGAAGGAATGGGGGTTTCGTGATTTTGTTCGCACGAAAGTGACGCGTGCTAAAGACCGTGGCACGGTCAATGGCGCTAGTAGCAGGTGGTCAGGTGTTAGTCCTTGAGAGGAGCGCGTGTGTGTGTGTGAATGTGAGAGAGAGAGAGAGAGAGAGATGAAAAATTGCAGCAGGAAAGAGAAGAAACTTGAACTTTACTCAGAAACAGAAACCAGAAAGGAGGAGAAGACGACATGAAACTGGAAGTAGAGAGAGAAGCTGACAGAAAAGAAGTGAGCACACGCATCAACAAATGCATAGCCTCTATACAATTGGCTGCGAATGCTCACTCTCTTCTGTCAAATTTTCGAATTTCTCATCCCCTTTCTCCCACTACACCATCAAAAAAAAAATCCGATCAAAATTGATCCCAAAACACAACAGATCAGATCTGGAAACCAAAAACTCACCCATTTCTCCACCCGAATTCACAAAATCTCGCCGGCCGCTGCAAAAATCGAAACAATTAGGGTTTCAGCGAATTTTCCAGTGTGTGCTGTGTGCGGAAATCCCCAGCAAACCACGCCTCCTTTTTATAGTAAAAAAAGGAAGGAATCAGTACTTGGAGCAGGACCACATTGATTAACTGGTTCATGCATTACATCGAACAGTTGTGGATGATGCTTATCTCCTCCGCCATGTCAACAGCAAAAGAAAAGAAAGAGAAAAGAAAAGACAAACATCCAAAATTTGAAAAGCGGCGCAAACGACTTTCGCCGTGCTCCTCACCATTAGAGCAAAATTCTCGCAACTTCTTATCCATGGCCACCAGAATTATATTCATTGCTTCGAAAAAGGACAAGTACTGATTGTCGAGAGATAAAAGGACTTGTTTTCATTATCTCTTCAATTGAGAGACAGAAAGGAAAGGACGGACTATTTCCCCTCTCTCTCTCTCTCTCTCTCTTTGCCATGCGCTGTCGTACGATGGAGTCGTATGGGGTGACGTGGCTGCACCGTGAGCGTTGGATTTTCCGCCCTTTGAGGTGGATAACTTTGGGAGTTGTATCGCTGCTGATCAGGACTGTGATTAAAGGACCATCAACTTTCGGGATTTAAGATAACATTTTTTTTCCCCTCATCATTTTTCCTCGAGACCTAAAAAAAAGTTTTGCCACACAACTTTTTGGGGCTATTTACGCTTTTTATAACTTGAATTTTGATCTTTTTATTTATAAATTGAATTTTATTTGATCTTTCCAATTAATCTAAACTTTTTATTAATTTTTTTCTAATATATTAAGATTTCAATACTCCTTCGTTTCATCTAGTATTCGCTTTTCATTTTTACACACTACTCCACTCACATTAACGAGAGTCTCTATTTCCAATAACACCACTCAATTACCATTTCTTAAAATTTAAAACTCATGCCCAAAAATAATAATAATAATAATAATAATACTCAACTGAAACGGAGAGAGAGCATAGTGTACGAGTTCCAAATTTCTAAAGTTAGGGAATTGTTGAAATGAATTTAAATTTATGTTCCACTTCATGTCATCAAATACATGACGCCTGAAGTCGAGATGCAAACTATAAATCGAAGATTTAGATGCAAACTATAAATCGAAGATTTAAAAATAGTTCATGTGATTTAAGAAAGTAAAATAAAGTCTAAGTCACAAATTTTAGAAAATTCATTGTATGGCTTTTGGTGTAATTTTCCATATTTGTGGTATTATACTCCATATGGAATAGATTACTCGTGTATACGAGTAGAATGTATGGAGTATTATATTTGTAATAAATTTCGTTTATAATTTTTGAAAAAATGACATTCGTATTTTCATTGTGGAGTTGATGCTGCCCTTTTACCGCAGCCAAAGACTACTGGCGTCGGCAGTGGTGACTCCAGAAATTATGATTTGGGGGTGCAAAAAATAACTATATAACATTAATACTATTAAAAAAAACTTACAATGATTATACGTATAATACTAGTTATTTTTTTTAAATGAATATATATATATATAATAGTACTAGTAAAAATATATATATTTTTTGGGGTACAATTGTACCCCCATTGCACCACATTGGAGTCGCCACTGGGCGTCGGCATGATCCTTAGAGATGCTACAGGTAAGTTTATTGCTGCTTGTGTTCTTTGTGTGCCGGGCCATATTCGAGTGGAAGAAGGGGAAGCATTAGGACTACATGAGGCTCTGTTTTGGATAAAAGGTCGTGGTTTATTACAGGTTGTCTTCGAAACTGATTCTAAACTCGTTTCTCATGCAATTTCTCAGTAAAAAGAAATCCATTCTGAATTTGGGGGCATTATTGATAGTTGTTCGGCTATCTTAAAAGAAAACATTTTATTTCGTGTTAAACATGTCCGTCGTGACGCCAATATGGTGGCGCATCGTCTTGCTAGAAGAGCTAAGGAGTTTTCAAATTAACTCTCATGAATGGGATGAACCTCCAAATTTTGTGGATAAAATCCACTTTACCTTGTTCTCTTTGCAATAAAATGCTATTTTCGTTTAAAAAAATAAAAAATGACATTCGTATCACAAATAAAAGTGATCAAAGTTCAAAGTTATAAATCATAATTAAATGTCTTTTTTTTTCTCTTTTTTTTTTTTTTTTTTTCTCGATGGCCATTTTC
This sequence comes from Mentha longifolia, assembly GCA_001642375.2. NCBI lineage: Eukaryota > Viridiplantae > Streptophyta > Magnoliopsida > Lamiales > Lamiaceae > Mentha > Mentha longifolia. Next base: position 13,504,705 of record CM038112.1, read on the forward strand.
TTTTGGTACCAACTTAAAAAGTCTTAAATTATTGACCATCGCATGTAATACTCCATGTCCACCGAGAGTGATATGTCTTTTGTCATTTTGGTTTGATTTTGGTCCATTAAAAATGTGACAATTTTATTTTGACAGTACATGACTTCACCATGCCCTAATATTTTAAATTCCCTCATCTTATTATTTTTTTTTTCTTAAAAAAAAACAAAGTTGTATAATTTGAGTCACCAAGAGAGCATCACACTCTTGTTAAACGTAAGGAATAATATATTTTTTATAGTACTCACTCATTCGACAAATTTAGTATCAATATTTTATTTGATCGTTCCAAAAATATAGTTTTAAACATCTAAAATAAAATAAAATAAAAATTAATATTCATTATCATAACAAAGATTCTCTTAAAATACACAATGTGTCATTATAGGCTTGTAGCCGCCAAATATAACCACAATTTATCCTAAATCTCTCACTTTTGTTCATAATGTGAAAAATACCCTAAGAAACTATTTTACCTTTATAATTTTATTATGAATAATTTATTTTCTTAACATTTCTATTTGATCATTCAAGATTAAATTTGTGAGATAATGTAGTATGTGATGGTATATTTTTGTAATTATTTTTTTATCTGGTTATTTAAACTTTGGTGGTATAGTTTGTTTTTTAACACGAAATTTAAATTTAGCATGTAGTAGTAGATGCGCAAACTAATAATCGATTCGATTTTTTTGACACAAATTCAAAAAAAATCTTCCAATTCATGTATAGCATGTAGACCATAGTTATGGACATGGATAGATCGTCCGACCAACAAAAATATGTCGCTTCTAAACTTAACACAGGCGACGTCGTTTGGGCATAAATTGGAAAAAAAAAAAAAATGAGAGAAAGAAACTCATCCTCTTCGCAGCTTCTATTAAGTTTTTTGAATTCCTCTCAAAAATTGAACCGATCATTAGTTCACATATATACAAGCTAAATAAAAACTAAACTTAAAAAAAAAAAATCAAGTATTCATGGGCAAATAAATATCCATGAAAAGATCCATGCATGTATGTACAGTCACAAGAGGAATGTATGTATGGAAAGCCAAATAGCATTATTGATGGTGAAACAGCATATAGGGCCACCAACTTTTACACTCACTAAATATTACTCCCTCCGGTACAAGATTCGTGACACATTTCTTTTTGGCATTTTCGGCACGTATTTCCACGTTTTTCGTTGATGAGTTTTAAAATGAATTTCTGAGGTATTTTTCTTTTTACGTGATACTATGACACTCGTAATATCCCGTAAAAAGAAAAATACCTAAAAAAAAATCATTTTAAAACTCATCAACGAGAAGCGTGAAAATGCGTGCCGAAAATGTCAAAAAAGAAAAGTGTCACGAATCTTGAACCGGAGGGAATACGTCCCATTTTAAGTAGCTCGATGATATATAATGCTACATTATACATGTTCATTGAACATCACCAGTAGAAAAAACGAATAAAAATGGTAAAAGTTGCCCTAAACAGAGAAACATCTCAGCCGTAATAGCTACCCCAAAATAAATTATGGCCCCCCTAAAAATGTATGTTGAGTATTGAGATTCATCTTGGTAGGTATAGATGCAATGAATTTAGTATAGCATGTACTTCATCAGTCTCATATATATCTTCCTACTTTTTAAATTGAAATGATTTTCATTTTTTAAGATAAATTATCTCATCAAAAAGTGTGGATCCTACTATTTTTTTATATATATATTATACGTTCTCCTTAATCTTTATGCCCAAATGAAAAAAATACGTTATCTTTAAAATGAAATGAGTATGATGTTTGTTTGTTTGCTGCTTTTTTTTTTCACGATGGCTCACAGGTTACGTAGGTATAAAAGGAAAATAAATAATCTTTTTCCTATAATTTCACAGGTTACGTAGGTTTGATGATGTGGAACATCTCAACTTATATATTGATTGCCAACAAGACTATGACCAAAAAAAATCTCTTACGAGCTAAAATTAAAATAAAAAGGTAATTTATGGAATGAAAATTTATATAATAAAATCCGAGCGAAATCTGTCATACAATAAATTTATGAAACTAAATTTTTTTATCTAGAAAATAGATCTAAAACATGGAGTAATGATGTAGAAAAAATTATAGGACTATTACAATGAAGTAGGAGAAACTTTTGCTTGGATACTTCTTAATCGTTGAATTTGCGATGATAGTTTATGTAACCTGTATTTAGTGTTGGGAAATGTAACGAGACAACTAATTAGTGTGTATCATAATTGGATTTATTAATAAAGTACACATGTCTGCAGGCTCTGTACTAATAACAATTTATAAATCGAATTTAATTGGACTGAAAGACTTGCTATACTAAGAGCATCTTTAAGAGATCGCACTATTTTCCCGCAGCACTAACACAAAAATAGTGCAGAAATAGTAATCTATTTTCAACAGTTTATATCAAAATACAGCAGAAAATGAATATTTTAGAATATTCCTTTTTATTTATTTATTTTAATAAAATGAAAAAAATCAGATTAAATTGTATCAATAATTATAATTTAAACTCATTAAATTAAGATGTGAAGTAAGTAGATATTATAAATAAATAAAATTACAATTCTAATATTCTTATAAAATAATAAAAAAAACATATATCAAATTGAATTGTAGTAGAAATAAAAATTAAATACAACAAAACATATTAAATAAAATACAAAGTAAAAAAAACAAAAGCAAAAAAAAATACAATGAATTGTAGTAGAAATAAAAATTAAATACAACAAAACATATTAAATAAAATACAAAGTAAAAAAAACAAAAAGCAAAAAAAAAAAATACAATACACGAACATATATCAAATTGAATTGTAGTAGAAATAAAAATTAAATACAACAAAACACCATAAATAAAATACAAAGTAAAAAAACAAAAAGCAAAATAAAAATAGAACACACTACACGACAATTATAGGGGAATGAGGGAGAATCTACAGTGTTACTGCATATTTAGTGGGATACTGTTCACTCCCCTATTTTGCCGTGACTTTGCGGTGGACTGTTGGAGGAAAATTGAGCACCAAAATTGAGCAAGAGTCTCACTATTTTCGTGCAAGAATTTCCTCCAATAGCCAATACTATAATTACACTATTTTAGTGAAATCAACAGTATTGCGCCATTAATAGAGAGATACTATAGCAATTCCACCATTCCACTATAATTGTCGTTTGTGTGTTTGTGTTTTATTTTTTTTTCTTTTTGTTACTTTGTATTTTATTTTATTTAGTATGATTTTGTTTTATTAAATTTTTATTTCTTCAACAATTCAATTTGATATATGTTTAAAAAAATAATGAAGCACAAAATAACAAAAATAAAATTACATAAATTAAGAAATTACATAAAATTGGCAAACCAAATACAAAACACAATTAAAACATGAGAACATAAGTGAAAAATACTAGAAAATAATACTGAAAAAGTTAAAGATACATTGATTTTCCTAATAATCCGAAAATAGTACTAGTAAATAAAATGACCGTTTTCCTATTTTTTATAATTTTATAAGAATATTAGAATTATAATTTTATTTATTTATTTATAATATCTACTTATTTCACATCTTAATTTAATGAGTTTAAATTTCTATTATTGCTATAATTTTATTTTATTAAAGATAAATAAATAAAAAAGAATATTTTGGAATATTCATTTTCTGTTGTATTTTGGTGTAAACTGTTGGACATGAGTTACTGTTTATGTACTATTTTAGTGTTAGTGCTGCCGGAAAATATGTGAATCTCTTGGAGATGCTCTAAGTACGATTACAAAATTATTCAAGTGGCTATTTAGTAGGTTTGGTACTTGGTGTTATTGTTGTCTAGAAATACTGCTCCCTATTTCTTTTTTGGGTGAAAATTTAAAATGCCCCTTTTAAATTAACACATGTAAAAACTACCCCCTTTTATATATAGATGTGGAAAATACCCCTTTTTTTAAATAATACATGTGGGGCCAATTTAATCAGCTGAAACAAGCTTTGGGAATTGAATTGGTTGGCTGTCTTAAAATCTGAGTTGGACCGAATCTTTGTTGAGGAAAAAACAAAACATTAAAACAAAACCCTAACACATTAAGATTCTTCTTCGACTGCTTCTTCTCACCGCCGAGAGTCCTCCCCCTCTCACTGTTCAGCCGCAGCCGCCTCCCTCTAACTCTCACCGCCACCGGGCTCCTCCTGTCTCTCACCGCCGCCGCCTACACCTGCATTCTCACCGCCCGCCTCCTCGTCTCACTTCACCGCCGCCCACCTCCTCCTCTCACTTCACCGCCGCCCGCCTCCCCCTCTCTCACTACCGACATTACCCCTCTCACTCTCACCGCCAGCCTCCCCCTCTCACTCTCACCGCCGTTGCCATTGACGTTCGGAAAATTTCTCACCCTCGCTGTTGCTACGTGCATTTGCCACCGGAAACGACCGGTGACGACTTTCTTCCTTTGCCGGAGATTCAAATGGCATACGATTCCGACGAAGAGTTCACCGACTATATATTGGTAAACACGATAAACCAAAAATTTTAGACTATATATTGTTATATTTAACTAGCTCATTATAGTTACATCTAAAAAAAATAGTTTAGATTTGTGTTTACATGTGTATTAGATTTGTGATGTTAATGATTTAAATTAGTTTAGTTTAATTTATTTAATTAATTATTAGCCATCAAGAATCTCCATTTAATTAGATTAATAATATTAATTCATTTTAATTAAATTTAGAGCTAAAGGACGATATTTGACACCACCTCTCTTGCCGAACCTCGCCGGAACCCTCGCCGGAGTATATTTCATAAGGCCGGACAATTTCTTGATCGGAAACAAAATGATGTATGATTCCGACGAAGAATTCACCCCTGAAATATTGGTAAGTAGAAAAATTTTAATTCGACTGACACCTTCACCGCCCGGCGACGTCGCCGAATACATCCCATCGCCCGCCTGAAAATTTTCCGACGACGGTCGGCGGTGGGAAATTTTCGGAGATGGTGGTGGGCGGTGGAGGCGACCAAAAGTTATATTTTTTGTTTTTATTAAATTTAAGCACATTCACCGCCCGCCATCGTTGCCGGAATATTTCCACCACCGGCAGCCATCCCAAAATTTTCATGAGGGCGGTGGGACGTCTCCGGCGACGTCGGCGAGCGGTGAAGGCGTCAAAATGTTGTTTTTTTTCTTCTCATCAGATTTATGAAATTTATTTATTTGTTAAATTTTGTTTACATAAATGTTAAGCATTCTTAATTAATTATGTTAGTTTTAATTAATTTTCCGGCGAGGGAGAGCCGGCGGTGGATTGGTCAAATTTTTTTATTTATTTTTTTAAAATTTGCTATGTTACCGCCGCCCGCAATGCTGGCCGAAAAATTCCCACCGCCGGCGAGTAGTTACGGCCGGCAGTGGGATGTCTCCGGCCACGGCGGCGCGGCGGTGGATGTGGATAAATTTATTTAATTATTTTTGTTTATTTATCGGTAATTAAAATTAATTAAGTCTTAATTAATTAATATTTTGGCATGCTTAATTATCTAATATCTAATTAATTAGGTTAGTTTTAGTTCATAATAATTAAGCAATTATTTCTATTAATTTTATAAATTGTGCGTAGATATATATGTTGTTGCTCTAAGTAATTTATAGCATGCCGTTATTTGTTGTTAATTAGAATTATAATAGTACTAAACAAATTAGATTAAATTAGATTAGTACTAAACAAATTAGATAAAATTAGATTAGTACTTGTTATTTTAACACAATAAATTTGGGAATAACTTTTATGAATTGTTAATTAGATGTAATTAACTTAATTAGAACTTAATTAGATGTAATTAACTTGATTAACATTAGCATTCTCGTTGAATTATTCAAAAAAATATATATTCTCCTTGAATTAGTTAATTATTTCCTAATACTGAAGCAATTAGACTAAGAAATTAAGTTAACATGATATATTGATTAAGCTGAAAAAATACTAAATGTGGGCCCATCCACCGCCGGCTCTCCACCGCCGGTTACTTCCCACCGCCGGTGACCGTGATTTTACACGGTTGCCGGCGGTGGGAAGCTACCGGCGGTGGAGGGCCGGCGGTGGAGGAGTCCAAAGTATTATTTTTTTTTTGTATAAGCAATATGTACTTAATTTCTTAAGTTTAATTAGTTAAGTTTGTATATATATATATGATGATTAAACATATTTAATTTAGCTTAATTTCTGCGTACATATGTTAGTTCATTTTAAGTAATTCATAATATGTGATTATTTATTGTTAATTAGATTAATATTCGTAAATGATTTTTATAATAATTTTAATTTGGTAATCATTTTATAATAAGCATGCGATTATAGTTTATTAATTATTTTTATTAATTTAGTTTAGTTTAATTAGTGTAATTAACTTTAAGCATCCCATTATTTGTTTTTAATTTAAATTTTATATTTTTTACAGGCCAAGCCCGAACCACGGTATCGTCACCCAGAGTATTGATCTAGTGGATGGCATCAAGAACATGTTATTCAAGTTCGGGGATAATGCTTTAGTAGAACGATTCAGACAGGGACCTTTCGGTCATTTCATCGGTTGGGCACCAAAGAAGAGCTATGGGGGCGTACTTAACAGTATAGTGTCTCGGTCAATTCATTCAAGAACCGGAATTTGGTTCCACATCGGTGGTCAACATATAGAGTACACAGCTCAAGATCATGCGTTGATTACCGGATTGAAATTTGGGGCAACACCATTTGATCCCATCATTACACGTAATCCTAGAAATTCACGGCTCTGTCAAGTTGTTTGTGGAGGGGCATGTGAAAGCGCCAACAGCTTGCTCGATATGTTAAATCGAAATCCGAGCCCCTTCCCTGATCCGGACGGTGATATCCACTTGCGAATGGCGTACTTGTTGATAGCCAATGCTTTCCTCCTTGGGCACGATATGCGAAAACCACCATACGATTGGTTGTGGTTATTGGCTGACGACATGCAGTGTTTTCTCGAATTTCCGTGGGGTGCATACACGCACAAGACTCTGCGGCATTATTTGAGAAATTATGGGGGGACCGAGTTAAAATATCATTTACGTGGTCCGTCGTGGGCGCTCATCGTATGTGGATTTGAGATAATTACTGGGCTCGGGAATGTAGCTGGAATTGCAGTGCCGGGTGATATGTATCCCCGATGTGTGAGATGGAATTTCAAGGTATCGCTCAGACGTACGACTGACGAGGAGTTGTACGCATTGTTTGATGACGATGAGTCAGAGCTTCAAAATCTACTACCCACTGGACGTGAGCATGAAACTCCTTGGTTTCGCTCCTTACATGTCCAAGGGGCATCCTCCGTCAGGTTTCGCGAACCGGTCAACGCAGTTAGTGCCGTTCAAGAGTTTACTCATGAGATGCGTCAACGGCGACCGATGCACGTCCCTATGCCCGAGGCTAGCACAGACGCAGGATCCCAGCCCAGAAGGAATACCAGGATTAGAATGACCGAGGATACGACCGATCCACACCGCGAGTCCACCTCCCGCCCGCACCGGGAAAGACGCGATATTGGGAAGCGTGTGAGGGAGACATCTTCTAGCAGCGCTGGTGGGCACGGTAGGGGTCCATCTTGCACACCCGAACAGTTCAGGGAAATCGTAGAGGATGTGGTGGGGAAACACAGTCAGAAACTTGAACAAAAGATGGAAGCCGATAAGAAAGAGGTGAAAGCGGAAATCAAAGCCACCGAGAATCGACTGATGGCGTTCATAAAAGACTTGTTTGGCTGCAGTTCCTCCCGTCAGTCACCTCCGGTTTTCGAGCCACGTCGTCGGAGCCCACCTATCATTTCATCAGCTCGGGATTCGGGTGTAGACCTCCTTCAGCCTCGATCTTCTGGGCATGTCGATACGGTCGGTCTTCGTAGGGACACATCTCTCCCTATTTATACACAAGTCGACACCGCATCTAGACACGCGGAATCCGGTGAACCAGATGTCAGTATATTCACTTCATTTTTTAGGGAGGTACAATCTTACATTTGAAATACACGCTTTAATTTTTGCATTCATTTTAAAAAAATAAAGTAGTATTTTTGAATTTAATCTTTATGATCTGCACAGACGCCCCACGTCACAACCGCGCCGGCACCATCATACATTCCGGCATATGGAGTCCCCTATGAACCACCTTTGAGCTATGCTTCTGAGCCGCCGCGACATTCGATGTTGGAGTTCTCCACCTCCACACCGGACTTCTTGACACCGACGGTAGGGTTCTCGACTCCATCTGCACCATTCGTTACAACTCGGGAATCTGCGCGTAAATCTGCATCATCGGTGGATCTTGGCCAAGTACTCTTAACCATTGTTTTTAAGTTATAAATTAAATAATCATGAGATATGGAGTTAACTGTTACTTGATGAGTATGAATTTTATTTTATTTAGTCTTCTAATTCAACTAAGAAGGCCAAGTCAAAGAAGACAAAAAACACTCTTTTGAGGCCCTCATTCCCGGCTCCCCCACCGGATCAAATTGTCAAGTATTACAATCAATTCATGCAGAACGAAGACGCAACGGCGATTGCGGTGATGGAGGCTACTAAATTGGTTTCAGTATTTGATTTCAAGCAGATGTGTAGGGAGGGAATTGATTGGGATCCGCTGGTATGCAATTTGACATTTTAATTGAATTTAGCTTTACCTATATTTATGATGATCTACCGTATTTATTCGCATTTTCTCACCCTTATCCACATGTCGTGCGCAGATGTTTAACTTGGCCATGATGACATTTCGCACCGGCTTAGGAGCGGTGTTCAGTTGTACCCAGATTTTGGAAACGGACGAACCATCGTATGCAATCTGGATGTCATCGTATTTTTTTTTTATTGAATTAGTTAAACTATTTGACATTTATATAGTTAATTATAAATTTTAATTTCTTATGATTTAGGTGGAATTAAAATCCGAATATGAAAAGCTAAAATCAAGAGCAATACATGAGTTTGCTAGCAGAAGCTTGGCAGAAATTGATCAGGTCGTCACTTCGATGTGGGTACCCGGGCCAGAATTGTGTCAAATCGCAGAGGGTCAAGAGGTCCCTTATAAGACACCTAACTGGTGGAAAGCAGATAAGGTAACAATCTCATTTCACATTCAATTTTATTAATTTAAAATTTATATTTATTAAGACTCCCTATATAATGTTTTTGTTTTTTTTTTTATACTTGTATTAGGTTTTCATCCCTTGGATTGTTTCCGATGAGCGATACATTTTCGTCATCATCGACCTGCGCACAAAACGAATAATCGTGCAGGATCCATTAGATCGAGGCGCAGAAACGCTGGATGAGATACGTCCCTTGATCACTATGGTACCAATTTGGGTTAATAACACAATGTATTGGAGGATGAACGAACTAGGGTTGAAGATCGAGGACAAATCGTTTCATGTGACTTTTTACCCAGTTTCGGGCCTGTTTAAGTATCCACAACTCAAATGTAGCGGTCCGGTCGCTTGCATGAATTGGGAACGAACCATCAGTGGGTGCCCTGCGCTAGAAACGAGGGCTGCAGCCGTGACCGACTACCGAAAGATTACTGCTCAGAGGATTTTTGGGCATGCTAGAGCATCTGATTTCGAACGTTAGCTTTATTTCTATTCTAAAATTGATCCAAAATTGTTGTTTTTATTTTTATTTCTATTCTAAAATTGATCCAAAATTGTTGTTTTTATTTTTATTTCTATTCTAAAATTGATCTAAAATTGTTGTTTTTATTTTTATTTCTATTCTATATGTTTATATATCGATGTTTGTAGTCGGGAAAGAAATATAAAATGACAAGTTAACAAGACATAATCTTAATACAATCGATTCACTCTAAACACTAATCAGCTAGATTCGGGCAATCTGCTGGTTTGTGATCTGTAAGGCCGCAATGACGACATCTACGACCACGACGACGAGCACGACGACGACCTCCACCGCGACCACGTACTCGTTCAGCTCCTCCCGGGATCCTTGACTCTCTCGGTCTACCCGGCAGACGAATCCTTAAGTTGGGCAGGACTTTCATACTTTTGACATCGGGCGGTAGTATCCACTGCGACTTCATAGGAACTTGATAAATTAGCGTCTTGTAAGTTTCGACATATGTTGTCCTCCTGTAATAGTGTGCAATGTATTGTTGGACATCACGTCCATGTGCACTGAGATAACACAAATTAATCAGTTAATAATAAAGGAAAAACTGTATAGTGGATCGTTAAGTAATCGAAAAAAAACTCACGTCATTGCCGCAATCGCATGCGCACAAGGGAGACAATCAGTCTGCCATTTACTGCATTGACAAAGAAGCCCATCTAGGTCCACATGCACTGTCCTCCCAGATGTGACAACTCTGTAGTGAGCATGATCATCAATCTGTGTGGCGGTATACTCGTGGGATCGTTCCAATTGCACACAGACTTTCCGCCGGGCCTCCACTGTTATTGGATGACTGTCGTTTCGGGCCTTTGTTCGGCAGTCAGTGAACCAGCGGTCAATTACGATCCGCACAGCATCTAGACAAGCACAGATTGGCAGGCGTCGCGCCCACAAAAGGGACTTATTGAATGATTCTGCGGCGTTAGATGTCATGTTGCTAAACCGTCGAACAGGGCACATACATTTGGACCACTTCTCTACTCCGAGTTCAATCAACTCTCGATATGCTGCACGTGCCTCTCGTTGAAGTGCTGCCATGATGGTGTCAAAAACGTGCTTATCATACGTGTAAGCAGCTCGCTGGAAGTAGGCGCCAACTTCGGATCCGTAGCCTAACATTTTTTTACTAAGATGATAATAGCATAACCCGTGGTGGGCTTCCGGAAACACTTCGGCTACTGCATGTATTATTGATGCGTGCTGGTCCGACACGAACAACCAATCCCGCATTGCCCCATATGCCGTCCTAAGAGCTGTCATGAACCAAGTCCATGACTCGTTGTTCTCGATCGGTCCTATACCGTATGCCAAAGGGAACAACTGCTCGTTCGCGTCCTTCGCCACAGCTACAAACATTGTGCCACAGTTCTTTCCCTTCAGATGCGTGCCATCTACACAGACCACCGGCCTAAGACACTTTGATCTGTAAGCATGTCGAGATGCAGCTAACGCAACGAATATGTGTCTGAATCGCTCGTCCGGGCCGAGGTCAATCTCGGTTTTTGTGCCCGGGTTTGACATCTTCAGCATGTGGAGATAACCGGGTAAGTCCTCGAAGGATTCCGTAAATTTGCCGTATATCATCTCGATTGCACAATTCCGCCCCTTCAAGCAGACATCGTAGCTGGCATCGATGCCGAACATCGCACGAAGCTCGTTTTGAATTATTTTTGGTTTCATAACCTCTGAATCACGCATAATTTTCTTGGCAAAAAATGCCCCAATTACCTTCGAATGGACTTTTCTACAAACCACGTTTGTTATGCCCACCTCGTCGCACGTGTGTTGCAGGCGTATTTTTTTAACCGTCCAAGGCCCGCCGAAGCTTGTTGCGCGTAAATGGAAGTGACACTCTTGTGATAACTTGCATTTCAACACCACTCGCGTAGTATCAGATTTTTTCACCTTGTATTCTTTCCTCCTCTCCAAATGCCACAAACCGACTGCAATACCGATCTCTGCCTTCGTATAGTAAACGACATTTACGGCCAAATCTTCGATATTAAGGTTCTCATCGTGGAAAACTGCTGATGATCCAGGCTCAAGCGGGACCATCGGAACCAACCAATTGCTCATGTGATCGGTATCAGTATCTACCTCCGGTTGATCCGTGTTTGACTCTGGATACATCATATCTAACAGTTTTTGCATCCCGCCTTCCTCTTGTATCCATGCCGTCCACTCAGCAAACAAGGCCCTGTTCACGGTCCTATCACCAGCATATAAATTCGACTCGCCTTCGCTCTCAGAGCTCTCCTCCGTTTCAAGAACATAATTTTCATCCTCCTCGTCATCGTCATCGTCAAATAGAGACGGTTCAGTTCGAGCCTCCTGAGCACCGTCGACCGTACGATTGAGGTCCGGGATAGTATCTTGAAATGAATCAAATCCGCTGTTGATCAGTGGGTGATAGACGTTCTCCGTCCAGTCTGTAGAAGTTGCAAATCTCCGTATCAGCTTGAGCTCCGCCTCCAAATTTCCGGTGCCATCGGTATTCTGACCGAATGACCCTGTGTACGGGTCATCATGGTTGATTGTAGGGACATATGAAGATGATGCTCCCTCGCTCGAAGACACGTACACTGTTGGAAATGACTCTGTACGGCACAACCAATTAAGTTGTTGATCGGTTCTGAGACGCGATTTAACAGTCCGTCTGTGCTCCGACATCGTCAGATAGAAAATATCATAAGCAGTGCCCGAGGGATTGCAGTAGAGAGATATATGATATTGCAGGTTGTCTATCGAAATTGCATCTCTGGATAGGGGGACATCTAAATATGTGCCACCATTATAGTTACAATCAGTCCAATAGCCTCCGTAAATGACCTTAACGTACTCGAAAACCATCTGTAATAAAATAAAATTTAAAAATATGCATATGTTAGATAGTAATAATTTTTTAAAATTGTAACATATCATTAACTTAAGAGAATTAAAGTAGGTCAATTTAAAATATTGAATTAAACAATACTAAATCCTAAATTAATCATTTAAATATATATAATATGACAATTAAACATGTAGTGATAGATAAAATAATTCAATAAGCAATAATATAGTATTCACCGCCGGCTAAAGTGGCCGGAAATCTCCCACCGCCGGCGACACAAGCCTGCCGGCGATGAGAGAGATCCGACCATTTTCGCCGGCGGTGAATAGTGTATTATAGATCTAATCATTTTTTACACTCAATTAATGTACTATGTTCAATTTAACAACAACATTTCATCAATTAAGAGATTAATTAAAGAAATTAAATTCAAACTATTATTTAATCAAGTACTAAATCCTAAATTAATCATTTAAATATATATAATATGACAATTAAACATATAGTGATAGGTAAAATAATTCACTAAGCAATAATATAGTATTCACCGCCGGCTAAAGTGGCCGGAAATCTCCCACCGCCGGCGACACAAGGCTACCGGCGGTGAGAGATTTCCGGCCACTTTAGCCGGCGGTGAATAGTGTATTATTGATCTAATCATTTTTTTACACTCAATTAATGTACTATGTTCAATTTAACAACAATATTTCATCAATTAAGAGATTAATTAAAGAAATTAAATTCAAACTATTATTTAATCAAGTACTAAATCCTAAATTAATCATTTAAATATATATAATATGACAATTAAACATGTAGTGATAGGTAAAATAATTCAATAAGCAATAATATAGTATTCACCGCCGGCTAAAGTGGCCGGAAATCTCCCACCGCCGGCGACACAAGGCTACCGGCGGTGGGAGATTTCCGGCCACTTTAGCCGGCGGTGAATAGTGTATTATTGATCTAATCATTTTTTTACACTCAATTAATGTACTATGTTCAATTTAACAACAACATTTCATCAATTAAGAGATTAATTAAAGAAATTAAATTCAAACTATTATTTAATCAAGTACTAAATCCTAAATTAATCATTTATATATATATAATATGACAATTAAACATGTAGTGATAGGTAAAATAATTCAATAAGCAATAATATAGTATTCACCGCCGGCTAAAGTGGCCGGAAATCTCCCACCGCCGGCGACACAAGGCTACCGGCGGTGGGAGATTTCCGGCCACTTTAGCCGGCGGTGAATAGTGTATTATTGATCTAATCATTTTTTTACACTCAATTAATGTACTATGTTCAATTTAACAACAACATTTCATCAATTAAGAGATTAATTAAAGAAATTAAATTCAAACTATTATTTAATCAAGTACTAAATCCTAAATTAATCATTTATATATATATAATATGATAATTAAACATGTAGTGATAGGTAAAATAATTCAATAAGCAATAATATAGTATTCACCGCCGGCTAAAGTGGCCGGAAATCTCCCACCGCCGGCGACACAAGCCTGCCGGCGGTGAGAGAGATCCGACCATTTTCGCCGGCGGTGAATAGTGTATTATTGATCTAATCATTTTTTACACTCAATTAATGTACTATGTTCAATTTAACAACAACATTTCATCAATTAAGAGATTAATTAAAGAAATTAAATTCAAACTATTATTTAATCAAGTACTAAATCCTAAATTAATCATTTAAATATATATAATATGATAATTAAACATGTAGTGATAGGTAAAATAATTCAATAAGCAATAATATAGTATTCACCGCCGGCTAAAGTGGCCGGAAATCTCCCACCGCCGGCGACACAAGGCTGCCGGCGGTGAGAGAGATCCGACCATTTTCGCCGGCGGTGAATAGTGTATTATTGATCTAATCATTTTTTTTACACTCAATTAATGTATACTATGTTCAATTTAACAACAACATTTCATCAATTAAGAGATTAATTAAGGAAATTAAATTTAAACTATTATTTAATCAAGTACTAAATCATAAATTAATCATTTAAATATATATAATATGACAATTAAACATGTAATGATAGGTAAAATAAAATTCTCACCTCACTAATTGTTGAACACCTCTTTTGCAGTCTGTTTCCAGCCAACCTTTTCTGGCTTCACTTCGATTCTAGAATAATTCACGTAATGAAGTTTAAAATGTTAATTATCATGTACTAAACCTTAATTTATTGAAGAATTGCAGCTTACAAAATAAATTATTACCTCACTAATTCTTGAATGCCTCCTTTTGCAGTCAATTTCCGACCAAACTATTCTTGCTTCACTTCTATTCCGAACGAACCTTTTCTCCTTCACTTACACACACTTTCAAAATAATTACATGCGAATGTTTTTTTTTTCCCTCTGATGGATAATTGAAATTTTTACGTGTTTATATAGTGTTTATGTATAGTATATATAGTGGAGATTGTTCAATAACATAGGATACCTTCTTCGAATATTAATTCAAATACAGTTCCTACTTTAATAGAGAGCATGCATGACAATTTTTCATGCATGTGTCGAGTCGAGGGCCCGGACCTGAGTCCAGTACGGACGCATGCATGCATAGTAAATTCATATTAAAGTAAAAGCAAGAAAAAAATGATAATATCTTACCGACAAATAACATAAATGGACCCCAATTTTATATTTTTTTAAGAAAAGGGGCATTTTTAACATATCTATTAAAAAATGGGTAGATTCAATATCTACAATTAAAAAAGGGGCAATTATAATTATTAAGACTTCTTTTTTTGCTATATACACATTTATGAAAATTATGCACGTGTTTATTTTTGTACATGACTTTATTTATTTCATCTTCCATTTACAAAGTGAGTCTTACTTTTATGTTTGTGTTACAATTGGTGGTGGCCAGGTGGGCCTCTGATTAAATTACCCTAATGTCCAATATGGCAATATGTAAAAGAAACTTCACGGTCAAAATGTAATATTCAAGCTTATGTTGCACACAATACAAATTAGAAAAATGATATGCTACTTTCCGATTGGTGGACATGGCACTTTCGTTATTTTTTCACTTTGGCATTGTTTTGTTCGTTGTTTTCAATTGTTTTATATTCTATTATCATAGAAATTAATATAAAAATTATTAAATCTACAATATAAATAAAAATCAAAGCTTGATTTGTTAATTTTTCCCTTCTAACTTAAAAAAATAAGTAATAACACAAATCGAATTTTGATTTTTATTTATTTTATAAATTTAATAATTTCTATAATAGTTTCTATGATAATAAAATATAAAACAATTGAAAGCATCGGACAAAATAATACCAAAGTAAAAAAATGACGAAAGTGTCCACCAATGGGGGAGTAACATATCATTTCTCATACAAACTAATGATTATGTATTTGAATTTAAAACTTATGATCGAATCTAAAAATTGTCAAAAGTTCGTATACTTAGCGTCAATTCTCCCATTAATTTATCATTCTCCTCAAGAAAAAAAAAATCAAAATAATAATCCAATAAATCACAATATAGTCCATAATCATGTAACCGATAGGAGACCCTGCCACAATGCCACATGACGCTGTTTCATGATTGTCATAAGTGGGCTGAACAAACTCTCAACTAAATGTCAATCCAAATTTGGGCTTCCGTAATAAATGTTCAACCAAATTTAGGCCGTGAAAATTCTCAAATGAATACAATGATAAGTATTTGTAGAAAAAGTAAAGCTCCAATGCCTATCGTGGGCATACTTAATATGTCAACGGATGACGTGGTAATATTTTAAATAATATTAGGATATATTATTAAGGGGGAATTTGGATTCAATTGTGTTTTGATTGGATTCCAAAACCATCATAGAATATTTCTCTTATTAGCTTTGATACAATATATATTTTAATGTATTAGAAGAGCTCGCTTGTTAGGGAGCTCACTTTTGAAATGTAACTTTAGAGCGTCTAGGTGAGAGCGCCTGTCTGAAGGAAAGCCAGAGCACCTACCTGAAGGAAAGCCAGAGCGCCTACCTGAAGGAAATCCGAAGCGCTTCCAGTTCAAAGCGCCTTTCAGGACCAAAACGCGCTTCCAGTTCAAAGCGTCTTTCAGGACCAGAGCGCGCTCTCAGGTCAAAGCGTGCTTTCAGAGCAAAGAGTCCACAACAAAGCCACATGGAAGCGGAGAGACTGAACAGCTCGAAGAGCGTACTTAACTTAAAGCATGAAGGAGCTCGCTTTCATCACGCAAAGCGTCTCCATCCTTAGCAACTTGAGCTTCAGTAGTGAAGCAGTCAACTTGAGCGAGAGCGTCTGACAAGCAGGTGAGAAGCGACAGCTGCCAGACCACGTGTCCGCTCAGGATTGCTCAACGGACTGTGATATGTCTAATCGCCGAATTTGCAAGGCTAGGCTTCACTAGTCAACAACTATCTTCCTAGGACTGTGCTCTATCAAGGAAGAATTCAAATTTGGATTAGACAAGTAAGGAACACGCAATCTATCTCTCCAATAGATAGATTAGTGTCCCTTACTATAAATAGAAGGTTCAAGCTACATAGAAAGTATGGTAGAGAGAGCAAGCAAAAAATGTAGAAATCATCCTACATCTCTCCCAAAGATCTTCGGATCTCAACTTTCTAGTTTATCAATAAGGCTTCAACTTCTATATCCATAAGCCTTAGAGAGAAATCCTAGTCTTCTACATTATGCTTCATTGTAAAAGGATTTCTCATTAGTTGGAAACTATACGAACCCAAACCCAAACCTAGTTTGAGAGTTTAGTTTGTAAATGTTCTAAGGCTCATGAGTGCCTATCGCATAAATTTGTAGGCTCGTGAGTGCCGATCGTATAAACTCACATAGGCTCTTGGGTGCCCATTGTAAACCCCAAGCTTTGAGTGAAGTTCATCACTGAGTGAAGGTGATGAGAGTGGATGTAAGAGCGTAATCTCCGAACCACTATAACTCTTGTGTTATGCGCTTTACATTATTTATGCTTTGATTTATTGCATACACACATACACGCTCTAAGTGATAAACTGTTTTAAGTGCAAGATAACTAAAGCAAGTATAATAGCTCACCACATTCCGCACCATACACTCGCCAAGCGAGAAGCTTTGAAAGTGTGAAACACTTTCAAAGCGTCCCGCTTAGCAACATGCCGAAAAATCGAAGAGAAGTTACACTTCTCAACACACGTATGCACCCCCCCCTCTACGTGTGTTACTCGCTATCTTGTTGGGTGTTTAGTGTATTTTTGTTTGATTTTTATAGTTTGGTGTGAGTTTGTTTTCGTATGTTTTGTTCGTTTTTATGTGTTCGTTTCGTGTGTTTTAGTCAAAGTTAGGTTCGTGAGGAGTTTTGGAAGAGAAGAGAGAAAATGAGCACAAAAACGAAGAAATGAGCAAAAAGTGAAGATCAATTTGGGATGAACTAAATGCATAATATCGAAGAGGAGTTCGATAGGAGCGCATAGGAAAAAACGGCGGTCAATTTCGAGTTCGGACGAAGGAGATATGACCGAAACAAAAAAGTTGCGTGCAGCGGGCCGAGTGTAGCACCCAGCGGGCCGGGCCCGTCAGTTTCAAGAAAAACGCGAGAGGGATACTCAGCGGGCCGCTGAACCCTAGCAGGCCGCTGGGCCGGGCCGACTTGTTATGTTATTTTCCTTATTTGAGTAGATTTTTGAGATCTATATATATGAAAACTATTGTGAACGTGAGAGAGATCTTTCTTCCTAGTTTTTAGCCCTTAAAACTCTAGATTAGTTTATATTAGTTTTTAGTTATTGCTTTGAAGATTATAGCTTTGGATTCAAGATTTAATTCAAGTTCTTTGTTCTTTCTTTCATCTTTGATTCGTAAGTTTAATTTGTGCTCTTAGATTAATTTTTTTACTTGCTTTCTCTAATTGCTTTATTTAGTTTAAATTTATTTGCTTTAATTTACATTAGATCCATGTTAAGATTTATTTGCTCTAGTTTAGATTTAATTGCTTTCTTTTCAATTCATGCCTAGGTAGATTTACTGCTTTCTTCTAGTTTAATTTATTATCCCGGGTGACAGACGGGAGTACTTTCTACTTGCTTTTATTTGCTTTCAAGTCTAGTTTAATTTATTTGCTTTATTTATTTTAAAGCCTAGGACTTAATCAAAACTCAAAACCCCCAATTTTTACTTGTTTTCTTAGTGTAGATAATCACATAATTGATTTCTCTGTTAAGCTTTCATTGAGATTCGACTTAGGGTTCATCTTACTAGTACTATGATAGACCTAGTCCTATTGCTAGCACTATTTTGGGTGAAACAAATTTTGGCGCCGTTGCCGGGGAAAACTTTAGGCGATTAATTGTGTGATTTTATTTTCTGTGTTTACTTCTTGTTTATTAAAATATATATATATATATATATATATATATATATATATATATATATTCTTTTCGCGATTATTCTTCTCTCCCACTAGTACGTTTAATCCGTTTGTTGAGTGCTTACAGTGAAAAGGGAAGAAGAGATCGAGTTTCATGACTATGGTTTAGTCTTGTTAATTGAAGAGTCAAAGGTCATGGGAATAGTTATGGACGATTTTGCCTATCCCACATTCACCACACCCACCTACTACTCACCGCCGCCGCCGGTATATTATCCACCGGAACTTCAATTCCTTCCTCAATACCCACCATATCAACCATACTATCCACCACAATCACCCTACTATCCTCCTCAAAACCAACCATATGCACCACCATCTCAACCACCACCACATCAACCTTACTACCCTCCACCATCACCATATTTCTCACCTCAACCATCACTTTATGACCCCCCATCACCATACTACCCACCATCTAATCAACCATATTATCCACCTCCTGACCAACTGTATCATCCACAAGATCCTCCACCAATGGTGGTTGACCTTTCCGTTTTCATGCAAGAGTACAAGTTGGATCTGGAAGCTCAAGACGTAATCCTTAAGCGTCTAGAGACACGGGTAGAGCATATGTTGGACACAGTAAATCAAATGCAACAAAGTGCTCAAACGGGTGAAATTCCAGCTCAAGGACTCCAGCCACATCCAGCTCATGCGGTGACGGTTCTTAACACGCCTCAATTTTCTCACCCGACCGAAACACAGACCTTGCGACCGCAAGAGAGCTCGCAATCGCAAGGCTTGACTGCCGGACCATCCATGCAATCACAAGAGGGGTTGCAATCAACACCTCTGACTGTCTCCGAGGAAAAGCAAGCTGCCAAGGATGAAGCTGAGCCTCAACTCCATAAAGCTTCAAAGCCTTATGTTCCACCTATTCCCTTTCCGGGTAGATTGAAGAAGGAGACGCAAGTTCACAAATTGGTTGGTCATATTCAGTCCAAACCCAAACAAAGTGATCCTGGAAGTTTTGAATTGGAGGTGGCTTTGGATAGTGGAGAAAAAGTTTCGGGATTGATGGATTTAGGAGCAATTGTGAACTTGAGGCCCCATTCTAATTATGAAAAGATGAGTTCAAAGAATCTCAAAGCGACTGACATTCATATAGAAGAAGAGCCATTGCTTGAAGAGCTAGATCATGAGATATCTGATGCGGAGTCCAAAATAAGTGTGGGGGAGATGTGTGCTGACAATGAGTCGATTCTCAATTTTCGAGCCAAGGCGGAGGAAAAGCCAAAAGTTAGGTCGAGAATGGTTGATGGATTCTTTGGAGTTGTTGCTGTTAATAGAGACACATCGCTAGCTGCAACGGGAATTGGTTGAGAATTTCACATTCGTCGAGCTACCGATGTTAAACAAGCGCTTCGTGGGAGGCAACCCACATTTCGTTCATTTTCTTGATTTTTCTTTTTATTTCATTTTCCTCATTTTTACTAATTTTCATTATTTATTTTGCAGAAAATTCAAAAAAAACCGATTCCTCCAATCCACTTTTGTAGTTTTGGTGAGTTTGGTAAGTTGTTAGCTTCTCTTTTTCTTTTTCGTTTTGGTTTTTAATTTATTTTCTTTAGTAGGTATTATGCTTGGTTTTCTTTGTTTGTGTTTATGTAGGTAACTTGCTTATGGGGTCCTTTGAGGATTTGAAGCTTGATTGCCGAATTGTGTCGTCATTAGTGAAGCTTTCTCATCCCTTTCTCTTTACTTTTATTGCAATGGGGACATTGCATGTTTTTAAGTGTGTGTGGGGGGGGGGGGGATGTAGAAATTTTGTGTTAGGATTTATTTGTGATTTGTTTGCTTAATCCTTTTGTGAGTCTTTCAACATCTATGTGGATTGGTCAAGCATGAGTTTTGTTGTGATGATGAGGCTAATGATGATTGCTTGTTTTGATTGAAAACTTACTTGTGAGCATGTTAGGACTTGATAGATTTGATTGGTAAATGTAGACTTTAGCCTCCACGAACATGAATCACCTCTTTACCCTATATTGTGAGATTTTGAGCCTTGACTAAATATATGATGATAGTCCTTATTCTTTCTTGAGTGTGAATGTTCAAGCATGTATAATTGCCTCTAGAACTTGCTTTGGTTTCTCCCTCGAGATTGCATCGTGTGCTTAAAAATGAAGAAATGATTCTAGGCCATCTTTCATAGCCTTTTCTTTCCCTTATACCTTGTCCAAATTTGAAACACTAAAATCCTAGTTAGCCCCTTTGAGCCTTGGAGATCTATTACTTAGATCTAATTTCTTTGGAAAGCCTTGGGTAAGGAATTAACATTTGAATTGAGTTTTGGTTTGGATTGGGAGTGTGTTGTTGGAAAAATCTTTTGAAAAAGAGAAGAAAAGGATTAGGAAATTGGATTGAGAAGTTAGAACCTCCTACTCATATAAGCTCTATATATATGTAAAAAAAAAAAAAAAAAAAAAAGAGAGAGAGAGAATAAAAATAAATAAATGAATGAATATGAGCATAAATGAGTAGGAAGTAAAATAGAGTTTTTGAAAGAAGTTTGGTGATGAATTTGAAGTTTTTGCCATGGTTTGAAGTAGTGTGGGGGGATTAAGAGTTGTTGAAAAGAAAGAAAGTTAAGTGAATTGAAACCTTTGGGATTAACTCACGTTAGCCAAAAATTCCTCACCTACCAAAGAGCCTACATTATAACCAATAATAAGTCCTTTTTGATCTTTGTTTTGAGCACACACTTAAGCAATGGAGAGGTGAGACGATTTGCAAGCTTATGGTAGACATTGTGTTTGTCTTGAATTGAGTGATTTGTTTTTCCTACCTATACACTTGAGAGATGAGGGTTCACTCATATAATTTCCATGTTGTGAGGATTCTTGTTCAAAGAGGCTAAATGTTGAAGTTTGCTATGAAAAGTTTGTTGGGAAGTTGCATGTTTCACTTGTATGCTTTGTAGAAAATACTGAAGCCTAATGCATTGTCACTTCGTAATTCATCGCTTGATATCATATCTTGAGTATAGTTTGCTTGAGGACAAGCAAAGGATTAAGTGTGGGGGATTTGTTTAGTGTGTTTTTATTTGATTTTTATAGTTTGGTGTGAGTTTGTTTTCGTATGTTTTGTTCGTTTTTATGTGTTCGTTTCGTGTGTTTTAGTCAAAGTTAGGTTTGTGAGGAGTTTTGGAAGAGAAGAGAGAAAAGGAGCACAAAAACGAAGAAATGAGCAAAAAGTGAAGATCAATTTGGGATGAACTAAAAGCATAATATCGAAGAGGAGTTCGATAGGAGCGCATAGGAAAAAACGGCGGTCAATTTCGAGTTCGGACGAAGGAGATATGACCGAAACAAAAAAGTTACGTGCAGCGGGCCGAGTGTAGCACCCAGCGGGCCGCTGGGCCCGTCAGTTTCAAGAAAAACGCGAGAGGGATACTCAGCGGGCCGCTGGGCCGGGCCGACTTGTTATGTTATTTTCCTTATTTGAGTAGGTTTTTGAGATCTATATATATGAAAACTATTGTGAACGTGAGAGAGATCTTTCTTCCTAGTTTTTAGCCCTTAAAACTCTAGATTAGTTTATATTAGTTTTTAGTTATTGCTTTGAAGATTATAGCTTTGGATTCAAGATTTAATTCAAGTTCTTTGTTCTTTCTTTCATCTTTGATTCGTAAGTTTAATTTGTGCTCTTAGATTAATTTTTTTACTTGCTTTCTCTAATTGCTTTATTTAGTTTAAATTTATTTGCTTTAATTTACATTAGATCCATGTTAAGATTTATTTGCTCTAGTTTAGATTTAATTGCTGTCTTTTCAATTCATGCCTAGGTAGATTTACTGCTTTCTTCTAGTTTAATTTATTATCCCGGGTGACAGACGGGAGTACTTTCTACTTGCTTTTATTTGCTTTCAAGTCTAGTTTAATTTATTTGCTTTATTTATTTTAAAGCCTAGGACTTAATCAAAACTCAAAACCCCCAATTTTTACTTGCTTTCTTAGTGTAGATAATCACATAATTGATTTCCCTATTAAGCTTTCATTGAGATTCGACTTAGGGTTCATCTTACTAGTACTATGATAGACCTAGTCCTATTGCTAGCACTATTTTGGGTGAAACAAATTTTGGGGACCAACAAATAAGGAAATAAATTTAAATATATACCATAAAAACTAAACCCTACCAAATAAAACTAAATCCTTCTAAAAAAAACTCAACCCCAAATGAAAATGATTAACGACGTGGCACTGCCATATAAGCAGTTGACACATTAAGTGTGTCCACCGTGGGTAGGAGAGCGTTTCTGACTGTAGAAATATCAAAAGATCTGTAGAAATGGATATTTATTGAAAATTGTCCAATGGTTGGAATATGAATTGACATATTTCATAACATTTATAAGTAACCATTATGAGTAAGAAAAGTACCATAAGGATTTGTGAGTGTACGTAGATAAATTCACTAATTTGTATTGACAAATTTATATACGACAAAATAAGTTAGGTGTGCAAATTCTGTGATCCGCTTGTTAAATATCATTCCGGTCTTAGGAAGTTGACTCATGTATTATATTCAAATGAGTCAACTTCCTAGTATCGGAGTGGTATAATTCTTAATCTGAATTTGCCATCCTTAAACTTAAAGATTGGAGACTGGTTTTGGTCTTCCAAGAATCCGGTCTCTTCATTTTGTCTTATTGTGTTCTCTGACGGGAAATTTAATAAGTAAAGAGAATCGGTTCTTGGGAATCAGACCAATTAAATAAGAAATAATTGATATTTATTACTCTCTCCTATATATATGTGCAGAGAGAAACGACACGCGGTTTAAGAGAAAATTGGTGTAAAGTGGGAAAAGTAAGATAAAATAAGGAGAAAGTGTGAAAAATAGATAGAAAGTGAGAAAAGTAAGAATAAAGTGATGATAAATAAGTAATTTTGGTAAGTTAATCTTTCTATATGGAATGCACATATATATGGGGGACGTCTCAAACGGGTAATAAGCACACATATATGGGGACGGAAAGAGTATTTGGCTATCACATGTGGTATATACATATTATAATAACATCTATATTTAAATATAGTTGCCCACAGTTCTATGCCAGACTTGTTTTACACTGACTCGAGACATCATGTATGCGTTTTGACAGTTATCCATATTTTATCTGCAATTAAGAAAATATAAACGCGTTTTAGCACAGAACTAAATTACCAATTTGTATGTCTTTAATACATGTTTCATAGTTCATTCTACATTGAAACATTTTATGTCACAATTTAAATAATAGTGGGTTCTTTCTAAAAAGGATGATTTTTTTTTACTTTAAAAAGGGGTGATGATTTTAGATACACTACCTACAAGTGAGGAATGCTCCCCTACCTATCGTGGGCATACTTAATATGTCCACGGATGACGTTGTGGTAAAGTATTTAAAGAAAATTATAATTAATACTACCTCCATCCCATTTATTAGGCCCTTTTCACTTTATTGACTTTTTCGGCACGCATTTCCATCGAAACCTAGTACGGGTTTTAAAATATAATTTTGAAGTATCGTTTCTTTACAACCCGTACTAGGTTTCACTGGAAATGCGTGCCAAAAAAATCAATAAAGTGAAAGGGGCCTAATAAATGGGATGAAGGTAGTATATTACCTCCATCTCAATGACTTACTCTCATTTGCCGTTTCGGTCCGTCTCACTTATTAGTCTCATTTCCTAAAATGACAAAGAATATTTGGCTACAATTAACTTTCTCTCCTCAAAATTAATTATATCCACATATCCCCATTTTCCTTGGTTCTTGTGCCATTTGAAAATGAGACTAAGTGAGTGAGATGGGGGTAGTATCTTATAAAAATAAACCCTATAAAAAAAAACTAAACCCTATAAAAAAAAACTAAACCCTAAATGGAAATATTATTGACGTGGCACTGCCACATCAGCCGTGAGCACATTAAGTGTGCCCAAGATGAGTATGAGATCATTTCTAACCTACAAGTATGGGGTTAAAGACGACAACTTTTTATACACTTGAATTAAAAAAAAAGCTACCACAATTTTTTTATTTATTTTTACCACGAAAATTACATGCTCCCTCCGTCCCTTAATAAAAAGTCCCTAAATGAGATGAGATGAGACTTTTATTAGGGGACGGGGTGAGTATTTTTTTTTCGTAATTTTTGTTTTTCAGGATACCTGACTTGTTATTCAAGAAAACAGAGGATTTTTATTTTCATAGAAAGACGAATAGGCAACAATTTGTTATCGGAGAAAGAAAAAAAAATCAGTAATTAATGGCGGCCGAAGCTTACTCGTCGCAAGTTCCTGATATAGTTCGCACCGACGTTCTCTCACAATCTCGACTAGCTTGCTACAAGGCAAATTCCTTCTCCAATAATTCGTTCGATTCGATTATCCGTGGGTAGTTCTAATTCTAATTCTAATTCTAATTGTAATTCTAATTAAGGGTGAAATTTGGTATGAATTAGGCGCGGGACGCGTTCTACGCTTGCCTAGAGAGAGAAGCGAGCAAGAGGCCGACGGAGATGGCGTCGGTGGGGCTGCTTTTTCCGGCGGGATGCAGCAGAGATCGGGAGGAATACGTGAAGAATTGCCGCCCTACCTGGGTAATTAAATCATAGTATCATCCGAAATTGTGAAATTATTGGAGATCTGGAATTAATTGAAAATTTTGAATTAGAATTTGATAACCTTGTTGTATGGTAATGTAGGTGAAGCATTTCGATCGGCAGTACTGCGCGAAGAAGAGGGGATGTAGGCTGTTGGATGATCAAGACACGAGAAGAGGTCCGTTGACGCTACCGCAGTCTTCCACCTTTAAACCTTCTTGTTCTTGTTAATCTGCTTCAGATCTTAGTCCAATTCGTTTAATCTTTTTTTTTGTTTTTAGTTTTGAATTTCGATAATATGATGTTAAAGGGCAAAAGTTATACACGAGGATTCAAAAACATCCTTTTTTTTCTTTTTTTTTCCTGGATATTCTAATTAGCTTGAAGATTTAATCATCATATATAGCACATAAATTTGATGTTTGTAGACGTCCCTTTCCACCAAATCTTATCTAACTAACTAGGAATCGAAGTAAGTCTGATGTTAATCTTTGTAATTTCTTCAAAGAAACCAATTCATTTTCATAGTGCAGTTACCATGTTTAAATAAATTCCCAAATCCAGAATCGAATTGTCAAGAAACGTGTAAATGCAATCGATCACTGAAGAACAAATTTGAAAAAAAATAAAATATGACCATTCTCGCAGGAGACATTCTTAGCCATCTCTTCCAAGTTCCACGAAAGAAACTCAAAACACCTCAGGAAAATTATAAAAAAATTAAGTTATTTGACCCCATAAAATATGAGTAGAACTTAATTAATCATCATTTTTTTTTCACAGCAAGTACGAAAGACATATACTTGACAAATCTGCAAAATCAAGGCTTTTCTTGAGGAAAAAAAAGAAAAAATGATTACGAATTTTACTCGCACAAGTTGAAGGCCTTGTAACTTTTAAAAAGAATTATTAATAATAATAAATACACAAAAATCAATATATTATACGTTCCGATGCGGATTCGGAGCACGAGAGCGATCCAAGCGCTTACGTGGCGCCTCCTACGGCCTCCGTTCCCTATTTATCTAAATTCTGAATTTTTATACATATTAAATCATTATTTAATATAATAAATTCACATAATTAAGATTTCATCAATCTCTTATTACTATCCATATATATTTATACATATTAATTATATATATATATATATTAATATATTAATAATTATTATTATTATAATCTATTTATATTATACAAAAAATTTAAAAATTTAATTATGAGAATTGGAGGATTCGAACTCATGATCTCTCACATGATAAGTTATGTTTTGTACCACTATACCACATCACTAAATAATATTTATTTAAGGCTTACAATATATACATCCATTGTTCAATCAGCTTTGGATCATTATCAACTACATTATGTTTATTTTATAAAATTATAAATATATGTTTTGAGTATAAATATATATAATATGAATATGTTTTTTTTATTTATTAATTTTAACATGTGTTTCTTAAATTTTTATGAACTTATACTATATAAATCATGAAATTTTTGATATTTATAAATATACAATAAATATTTTTATTATTTTTATTAATTTATTTATTAAATGGTTCAACCGATCGAACTATGACCAGAAAAATGTTTCAATGTTGAGGGTGTTTTTGCTATTCTTCCCAAAATAGGATAAAAAAAAACATAAAGGAAAGAAAAAGAAAGTAAAATATTTTGGTTCGGGCTATCTAACACCATTTTAATTTTGAGGTGGTCCGCCCAAAAGATTTTGATATTCTTTTAGTTTGTATCGATAACAACAATTGACAAAATTTTATAACGAAAAATATATTTTTAATTATTAAACACAAAATCAATTTTGAGGTGGCCCATTGGCCAATAAATTTTCTAAATTCTTTTAGTATGTATAGATAGTTTTAGTTGTCGAATTTTTGTAACAAAATATATATATTTTTAATTTAAAATAATTGACAATAATTAAACACAAAAATGAGCTTCGTGAGCAATTTTTAATTCGGATTGGCTAAACTTTTTTTTTTTTTGTTAAAATATTTTGGCCCTAATACTATATTGATTTTGAGGTGGCCCATTGGCCTGAAAAATTTCATAATGGAGATTTCCTTCAATGATTTGATTTTTTTTATTAATACGTATAAATAGAGTGCAACTACTCGATAATGAAGTGCACCGCATTAAACTATTTTTCTAATAAAATTTAACGCAATTTTGTAAAACATATTATCTAACAAATTATCAGAATACTATTTTTCGATTCGGGTTGATCAGGCTAGACTGCTTTTTAGTAAAAAATATTTTTGCCCTAACATTATTTCGGTATTGAGGTGGTCCGTTGGCAAAGAAGTTTTTGATTTTTTTTTTTTTTGGCTCCAATACTATTTTGATTTTGAGGTGGTCCGTTGGCCAAAAAGGTTTTAAAATGCTCTTATTATTGCAGCATTTGGCCCAAACTGAGATGAGGTGCTTACGGGTGTCGAGGATCTGCCGTCCGCGCTAGCTGTTGCCGAGAAATTGGTGGACTTGAAGGCAGGTGACTCTTCCGAGCCCGAACATGGGGATGCAGGATGTACTAAGGATAAGGGGAAAGGTTGGAACAAGAAGGCTTTTAACGACCCAGCGCTGGTGGTGCGGCGAGTCATGCTTCGCGAGTTGGGACAAGCTTTGCGGGTGCTTCATATGTGATGAAGACCACCAGATACGGGACTGTCCGAAGCGGAAGGCTAACGTGGGGAGAAGTTGAATGGATGTGGTTGCTGAATCAGTGGATGAGGAGGCTCGGGTCAACACACTACAATATCTTTGGGGTATGCAAATGTTAGATGAGGGTCAAGACATGCCGAGAGTGGACCGTGTGGAGCCTGGGAAGGACATGGCGATGAAACAGCCAAGTGTGAGCCGTGGTGTGCTCACGTATGAAAAAGTCTTGGCAGGAGCTGCGTCAAGCAACGGACGTGGTGTGCTGGGAGAACTCGCTTGTGGTGAGCGAGTTGTTGTTGAAAATTGATCGAAGACAAGAGGGTTATCCCACATGACGAGGACGTCTCGGAGTTTTGGAGGGGGGGGTTTGTTAGACCCTTAAATCACCGGATGCAACAAGTGCGCCTAGCCACGGGCGACTATATCCAATTTTGAGGCGGCCCATCGACCAATACTTTTTTGCTTAAATCGGCATCAAGTGTGCATAGCCACGGACAATTCATATTCGATTTTGAGGTGGCCTGTTGGCCAATATATTTTTAAAATTCTTTTAGTATGTAACGATAGCTATAATTGTCAAATGTTTGTAACAAAATGTATATTTTGAATTTAAACCACCTGAGAATATATTAGACACACAAAATTGGTTTTGAGGTGGTTCATTAGCCAATAAATTTTTAAAATTCTTTTAGTATGTATCGATAACTATAATTATAAAATTTTTGTAACAAAAGTGTATATTTTCAATTTAAGACACTTTACAATAAATTAGAAATAAAACGAGAATCGTTTTAACAAATTATCATAATACTACTATTTTAATAAATATACAATAAAATGATACCCGTCGAATTTCGACGGGATACAAACTAGTAAAATAAAATAAAATTGACAACTCCCAACAAGAGAATAGTACAACATTGCGTACCTCTCTCAAAGGACAGGCTTAGTATAAGGTTGAAATAGGCGGAGAAAAATACATAAATTAGTTAAGAAAAATATAGCAAAGAAATTCGAAAAATTAAACGCGCGTCTCTACTGTACTGTACTAAATATATAGTAAAATTAATGGAGCAGGAAATTAACCACATAAGGGTAGAAACTTCAACTTTTACTCAAAAATTAACCACAAAAGCGGAGAAGACGAGACAGAGAAAGACGCATCAACAAAGGTAAGGTAGAGTAGAAGAGTCTGTAATCTATACTAATACAATTGCTCACTCTCTTCTCTCAAATTTTGAATTCCGATCGATCAAATCAACCTTAATTTAATTGCTTCATTTATTATCTGCTTCATGCATCACCATTACAATTTACAACCAACAGTTTAATTCCTTCGAAATAACAGATTCTCGGTCTCTCTTCTTTCTTTTGCGATGATGCGCTGTTTGTGAGCGTTTGATTTTCCTTCCCTTGAGTTGAGGCTGATCAACATTTGGAATTCATTAAGGTAACAAATTCTTTTTCATCATCAATTTCTCCAGACCTAGCTAAATGTAGTCATTTGCAAAACTTTTTGTTGATTTATGAAATCTTAACTTAAATTTCATTTTATTTATTACTCCCTCCTCTCTTCTGTCTTAAATATATGTCTCATTAGACGCTTCCCCTCCAACCATGAGGTTGGAGGTTCGAGTCACCTCGGGTGCGAATATGTGAGTATGTTTGTGTTTGCCTGATAAAAAAAAAAAAAAAATATATATATATATATATATATATATATATATATATCATTATTCTTGTATTAAATATATGCGACATATATTATACTACTAATAAAATAAGACAAAAATAATGAGATACGAATGAGTATTTAATGAGCATACTAGAACTTTTCAAAGTTTTCATTTTGTAACATCAACTTCATTAATTTTTTACATGATTCAATTTCGAAATTTTCGGATTCCAACAGTACATAAATGTTTCATCTCGCTGTTGAAATAGGTTAAAATTTTATATGTGACCAACATTACTGAATCTGCAGTCGTGTAATAGTCGTGGGTCGCATAATTAATTTAAATGGCATAAGTGTCATTTTATAAAAAAATGACAAAAATTTACTTGTCTTTTTATGTGTAGCTAAAATTTACTTTTATTTGATCATAATGTCTATTTTTTGGATTGCCTCTAAGTTATATCCATTGAACATTATTGCATGTGCCCTTTCTTATGCGGTTATACTTGCTAAGGGTAATAGGATTTTCAATACACTTTAGGATCACACATAGATGGAAGAATGAAGACATCAACTCTATACTCTGTTACATAAGAGTTCTTCATCCAGCTCCCTTTCAAAAGAATGAAGACATCAACTCTACCAAAGCCACTCATCCAAGCATGAATCCTGAAGATATATCTCTAGCCCGACAAGAATGCAACCAGCTTTTATCTTTGGGCCTCATTGAACCTACCAAGTCTAATTGGGCATGCCAATCCATTTATGTGAACAATCCGGCCGAGCAAATTCATGGCAAGAAAATGTTAGTCATCGACTATAAGCCTTTAAACCTGTATGTATTTGATGACAAATTCCCTTTACGCGGAACCCAGATGCTCTTTGCCCAATTATCTCTAGCCTGAATTTTCTCCAAATTTGATCTTAAATCTAGTTTTTGGCAATTGAGTATTGATCCAAAAGATAGATACAAGACAATCTTTTGTATTCCTATGGCCCAATACAAATGGACAGTTATGCCATTTGGTGTTAAAGTTGCACCCTCACTTTTCCAAAAAGTCATGACCAAACTCTTTGAGACCATCTTGTACTCTACCCTGCTCTATATCGATGATATCTTACTATTCTCCAGTACTACAGAAGAGCATCACATCCTGCTTAAAAAATTCCTAGAGATAGTTCGAAACTTCGGAGTCATGCTATCAGAGAAGAAGAGCTCAATTGGTCAAACCTCAGTTGATTTTCTTGGAATGAGAATTTCAGAAGGAAATATGTGCTCGGACCTCATATTGCCCAAGAGATACTCAAGTTTCCTAAAGAAAGATTGTCAATCAAGGAAATTCAGCAATTCCTTGGAATCGTCAATTATGTAAAGGATTTCATCCTAAACTGCTCTCATTATTCTAGCCAGCTCTCTAAATTTTTGTGAAAAAAAGCTCTGACTTGGGGAAAATCACAGTCTACAACTATCAAGCATCCCAAAGAGTGTGTCAGAATCTTCATCCTTTAAGGATGCCGAGAGAAGGACAAAGAATTTTACAAACTGATGTTAGTGATAATTACTGGGGAGCAATCTTGTTAGAAAAGGTAGATGGAAAGCTATATTATTTTGCACATGCCAGCGGTCAGTTCAAGGATTCGGAGAAACACTATCATGCTGTCTATAAGGAGATACTAGCCGTAAAAAATGGCATCAAGAAATTTGAGTTTTATCTCGTTGGCCATGACTTCATCATCCAGCTTGATAACACATCGTTCCCAGCCATCATGGAGCTCAAGAATAAAGGTGTTCCTGAAAAGCAACTTCTTCATCTCAAAGATTGATTTTCCAAGTATTAGTTCACAGTTCAACACATAAAGGAAAAATAAAATGTTGTTCCTGATTACTTTTCAAGAAAACCTCTTATACAGTTGATATCCCCACAAAGGTACTTTCTACTCCCTCCGTCCCAAACCACTTGGCCTGTTTCTTTTCGGCACAGGATTTTAGGAGAGTGTGTGTAGAGATAAAGTGTAATGATTAATATTTTAATGCAAATTTCATTGTTTTAAAACTAGACCATCATAGATGCATAAAAACATATTGATGTCTGATCTTAAATGAAAGATCGTATCAAGACCTTTAATTTGGTATAAAAATCATAAAAATCGGAGAACAAACGAGCAAGTTATGATAATTTAAACTTTTAGGATATAAATTATATTGGGATACGTGCTGAGAGGTGAGTGGATGATGAGATTATTAGTGGTTCATTTTGATGACTAATTCTTTCCATATTAGGAAACATGCCAATTGGTATGGGATGACCTGATATAGTATACAGGCCAAGTGGTCTGGGACGGAGGGAGTATTATCTTTATGGTCAACCCAAAAAAGTGGAAGAAATCTTATGTTTGTATTGGAAAAAGGGTCAACTTTCCTTCCCATACAACTAATCTTTTCCTTCACCTGCCTTATCCAAAAACACTCGATCTCACATGTCCTCCCTCACAAAAACCCTTTTAAACCGTCAAAGATGTTAGCCTTTTGCGAGCCGGACCCTTTTTAAATATTTATGTCAGTATGTTATCAATTCTCAAATTCCTTATGAACAAACTTGTTTCGAGATCCATAAACCTTTTCTCACCATAACCTTTATCAACTCAACTACCACTCTCACGCTAGATTTATTCTGGTACATATGGTGTCTCTCTACCCTCTTCTATCATATAGTCGAGATCAATCCTGAAGACATGATATCCTCTTCTTCGATTCTGAAAATAATAGTACTTTGTTTTGGAATTTCCTAACATGGCACGGTACAATTGAAGAATTAATTCCTCTACTCATAAAGGAATATTTCCTAGTGGAAGGGAAAATAGGAGATCCGCATATGGTGTTTGTTTGTCATAAGCCTTACTCGAACGCAACCAATGGAGATCTTTGCCTACTGTCTTTCAGTTATAAGTGAAAAACTATATCTGGCTCCATTGAAGGAAACATCAAAGAACTGAAGGAGTTGTACGAACATCTGTGCACCATCAACAAGGCTTATCCTCTAGAAGATGAAGACAAATTGAGCTACAACTCCTTTGTGATCAATCCCGTAAATATAACTTCAGCCAAAAGAGTCTACCAAAGACAAAACACGAATGGACAAGAAGTGGGGACCAGTAGAAGAGAAGACAAGCAGCCTAATACAACCAAGAAAGATGACAAAATGGATAAGGAATGACCTAATATTGACGAAAAGAAAAGAAAGATCCTTGAATACTTTCTCTCTACTAATGTGCCATGGAGTATCGAAGGTGAAGATGCATGAAGACCATATGTCTTCTATCTAGCTCTTCGCAGCATGCAAGATGACACCTAAGAGTCCAAGTGCCTCAATCTAATCTCATGTAGCATGCAGGATAACACCTAAGAGGTTACGTGTCTTATCTATGTAAATTCGTATCTACGGTAGATAGAGAATGTTGTGATCCATCTAGCCCTATATAAAGGGCCTCTTGATGTAGTTTGTAAGACAACAGAAAATAAATAAACTTTATCCATTTCTTTATACTTACCATGTTTACTTAATCGTATTCCCTCCTCCCGAAAATCATAAAGGATGATTACTGCTTATTTATATTCTTCATACTAAATATTCATATACACTAAGTATGTTCTGTACTTGCCCTTATTAAAGGGATTATGTACATCAGAAAAGTGTAAATGATAGATCTATGGTCCCCATGGTTCATACGGTGTTTTAATACAAGTTTTATCTTTGTATGTTGGCTCCCAAGTTGGAGACCATGGAGTCGTGTTATACTCACAAGCAGCATGCGAATAATAGTTCTTGTGTTGAGAGCCACCTTGAGGGTATGAGTCTTGGGGTTCCGTCCTTACTCGCTACTCCGGATTCTACCGAGACATACTCATATTCTTCCCTGGCCAGGACGACGGCGACCCGGCTCTGATACCACGAATGTGCCTCGGGAGCCCCAAAGACTCATACCCTCAAGGTGGCTCTCAACACAAGGGCTATGATTCACATGTTGTTCGTGAATATAATATGACTCTATGGTCTCCAACTCGGGAGCCATCATACAAAGATAAAACTTGTATTACAACATTGTATGAATCATGGGGACCGTAGACCTATCATTTATACTTTTTTGATGTACATGAATTAGAGCAAATACATAGCATAGTTAGTGTATATGAATATTTAGTACGAAGAATATAAATAAGCAGGAATCATCCTTTATGGATTTCAGGAGGAGAGAATATGATTAAGTAGACATGGTAAGTATAAAGAAAGGGATAGAGTTTATTTATTTTCTGTTGTGTTGCAAACAACATCAAGAGGCCCTTTATATAGGGCTAGATGGATCACAACATTCTCTATCTACCATAGATAAGAATCTACATAGATGAGACACTTGGCCTCTTAAGTGTCATCTTGTATGCTACATGGGATTAGGGTTGAGGCACCTGGCCTCTTAGGTGTCATCTTGCATGCTGCATAGGCTTAGATAGAAGACAATTGGTCTTCATGCATCTTCACCTTCGATACTCCATGGCACATTCGTGAAGAGAAAGTATTCAATTTCATTTTTGTCCATATTAGGCCATTCCTTATCTATTTTGTCATCTTCCTTGGTTGTATTAGGTTGATTGTTTTCTCTTCTTCTAGTCCCCACTTCTTGTCTATTTTTGTTTTGTCTTTGGTAGGATTCTTTGGCTGAAGTGATGTTCACGGGGTTGATCACAAAGGATGTGTAGCTCAATTTGTCGTCATCTTTAAGAGGATAAGCTTTGTTGATGGTGCATTGATGTTTGTACAACTCTTTCAGCTCTTTGATATTTCCTTCGATAGAGCTAAATATAGTTTTCCACTTATAACTGAAAGACAGTGGCAAAGATCTCCATTAATGGTGCTCGAGTAAGGTCTATGGCAAACAGACGCCATATGTGGATCAATTATTTTCCCTTCCACTTGGGAATATTCTTTTATGAGTAGAGCGATCCATTCTTCAATCGCACCGTATCATGTTAGGAATTTTCATAACAAAGTATTATCATTTTCAGTAATCGAAGAAGAAGGATATCATGTCTTCAAGATTGATCTCGACTATATGATAGAAGAGGGTAGAGAGACACAATAAGTAGCAGAATGAATCTAGCGTGAGAGTGGAACTTGAGTTGACAAAGGTTATGGTGAGAAATGATTTTTGGATATCAAAACAAGTTTGTCATAAGGAATTTGGGAGTTGATAACATACTGACATAAATATCCAAAGAGGTTCTAGCTGGCAAAATGTCTAACATCGTTGATGGTTTTAAAGGGTTTTTGTGAGGGGGAGAAAGTGAGATCAAGTGTTTTTGGTGAAGGCAAGTGAAGAAAGAGATTAATTGCAGGAGAAGGAAAGGTGACCTCTTTCCCAATGCAGACATATGACTTTTTTTTCTCTTTTTTTGGTTGACCATAAAGATAACATGAAGTACCTTTGTGGAGGATATCAACTGTAGAATGAGTTTTCTAGAAAGATAATCAGGAACAACATTTTCTTTTCCCTTGATGTGCTGGACTGTGTACTGGTATTTAGAAAACCAATCTTTGAGACGAAGAAGTTGCTTCTTAGGAACACCCTTATTCTTGAGTTCCATTATGGCTGAGAACAAAGTGTTATCAAGTTGGATGATAAAGTCATGGCCAACAAGATGAAATTCAAATTTCTTGATGTCATTCTTGACAGCTAGTAACTTCTTGTAGACGACATGGTAGTGTTTCTCAGAATCCTTGAATTGGCCACTGGCATGAGCACAATAATACAACTTTCCATCTGCCTTTCTAATAAGATTGCTCCCCAGTAGTCGCCACTAGCATCAATTTGTATGATCCTTTGTCCTTTTCTTGGTATTCTTAATGGGGGAAGGTTTTGACAAACATCATTGATGCTTGAGGGCTATAGACTGTGATATTCTCTAAGTTAGAGCTTTCTTTCTTAAAAGTTTAGAGAGTTGGCTGGTGTAATGAGAGCAGTTTAGGATGAAATCCTTTACATAATTGATGTTTCCAAGGAATTGCTGAATTTTATTGATTAACAATCTTTCTTCATGAAACTTGAGCAACTCTTGGGCAATATAAGGTCCAGGCTCATATTTTCCATCTGAAATTCTCATTCCAAGAAAATCAACTAAGGTTTGACCAATTGAGCTCTTCTTCTCTGATAGCATGACTCCAAAGTTTCAAACTATCTTTAGAAATTTTTTAAGTAGGATATGATGCTCTTCTATGGTACTAGAGAATAGTATGATATCATCGATATAGATCAGGGTGAAGTACAAGATGGGCTCAAAGAGTTTGGTCATGACTTTTTGGAAAAGTGAGGGTACAACTTTAAGACCAAATGGCATAACAGTCCATTGGTATTATGCCATAGGAATACTGAAGGTTGTCTTGTATCTATCTTTTGGATCAATATCTAATTGCCATAAATTAGATTTAAGATTAAAACGATTAGAAACCTTATGTATAGATCATGATTTATGATCTAATTTACATGTTTAGAGCTTATACACATATATGAACGAAAATACAAGAACTTACGTGTTATCTTTTCGTATTTCCGATATAGAACCGCTACTATGGTGTCCACGTGAAGTCGTTCAATCGCGTGGAACAATTCGGAGTGATTTCTCCCCTTTGAATGCTAGGAATTCGCCGGAGAAGAAAGCTTGAGAGAAACTGCCGTCACTCTCTCTCTTTGTGCGTGCATGCGTTCTCTTTCTTTTGGGTTCGAATTAGGTTTATTGTGTTTTAATATATTAATCCACATTAGCCTAGTTAATGGGCTTTAACATAATAAAACACTTAATAATTAAGTCCAACTTAATTATTAATTAAAACCCAATAATATCAAGTCCATATTTCTTTCAATCTCCCACTTGGACTTGTATTTTAACCAACAACCAAGCACCACAAAATTACCCTTTAACACGATCAATAACAACACATAAAGTGTGACCCTATAGGCCTTCATTATCGACGATAACCCAGTTAAAGTCTATACTAAACTCCTAGACTGCGTAGTATAGCGATCTCGATATATGAAGAACGTTTACGCGGATTCGCAAATCGACCTTTATATGAAGTCTGTATGATATCCCTTCATTCACGTAACACTCGGTTAAGCCTTGGATGGGCTCAAAGAGTTTGGTCATGGCTTTTTGGAAAAGTGAGGGTGCAACTTTAAGACCAAATGGCATTACGGTCCATTGGTATTAGGCCATAGGAATACTGAAGGTTGTCTTGTATCTATCTTTTGGATCATTATCTAATTGCCATAAATTAGATTTAAGATCAAATTTGGAGAAAATTCAGGACTAGTAATAATTGGGCAAAGAGCATCTGGGTTCCGCGTAAAGGGAATTTATAATCAAGTAGATACAGGTTTAAAGGCTTACAGTCGATGACTAACATTTTCTTGCCACAAATTTGCTCGGCCTGATTGTTCACATAAAAGGCTTGGCATGCCCAATTAGACTTGGTAGGTTCAATGTGGCCAAAGATAAGCTGGCCGCACTCTTGTCGGGGCTAGAGTTAATACTTCAGGATTCATGCTTAGATGAGTGGCTTTGGTAGAGTTGATGTCTTCATTCTTTTTGAAAGGGAGCTAGATGAAGAACTCTTCATTCTTCCACAAGGGATTAG
The DNA here is from genome assembly GCA_001642375.2 of Mentha longifolia. Classification (NCBI taxonomy): domain Eukaryota; kingdom Viridiplantae; phylum Streptophyta; class Magnoliopsida; order Lamiales; family Lamiaceae; genus Mentha; species Mentha longifolia. The sequence continues at coordinate 13,542,368 of CM038112.1, forward strand.
GATGTTGGAAGTTAGCATGCGAGTCAGGATTCATCCAATGTTGTGATACAAGCAATGTTCATAAAGTTGCTAGATGCTTAGTCGGATTAGAATCACTATTCTTATGTTTACTATTTTTACATCATTTCATCAGGCACAAACTATATCATGTATTATTCATAGTTTTATTTCTAAATTGATGATAAAAACATAGAATATGATAATTAATAGTCTGTTTTCATAAAATTTATAGTCCTCACATAAACTTCAAAGTCTACAACAATTTTTCATCTACTTAGTAGAGTTAAAGTGACAGTGAAGAACTCGTATACGTCTAATAGTTTATCGTAGTTAAGATCAACTTCTTAGTCATGAGATCTATAGTTTTTCACCTACTTACTACTGGTCACTCTAGAAGAACATATCTTGCTGTGATCATGTCAATATGTTTCACCTTACCAGCAAGAACTAGTGATCAAGACCCATCACTACTGTCAGTGTTGCAGTTTAAACTGATAACTTTAGTCCAATTTGTCTCAACCGTGATATCTTATTTATATCTCACGAGTCCTTGATCGTGTGATCTTCTATGGTGAAGTTGTCACACTATCTAAAATATGAGATAATTGACTTATTGTCTTTCATAATATAATTTCAGACATGTGATTGCAAGCAGTGGAATAAACTCATTGTATTCACTAAAGCATTGGTCTGCTTTACATATACAAAATTCTAAAATAAAGAGCTTTTGTGCTTTATCTCCGGAGTTGCAAGATTCTCACCCGGTCACTGTGTCATTGACTATCTGTTCATATAGACATATTCTTTGCAAAGATGGGGTGTGATGACAAGTACTAGTGTACTGGGAGAGAGAACTCATAAAAATGTTACGTGTGAGTATGCGGATAAACTTCACCATGTTTATCCTGATATTCACCTTGACTGGTGAAAGAGGATGAAGTGATACACCTACTGCTTTGGAAGAAATGCTAAATGTTGGGCCAAATAAAATAAAGGAATTCACAAGTAATGAAGGCCCAAGTCAAGTTGCAGTTGATGATCCACCTAAGGTAAGACCTGCTCGAGGGGTGAAGATGCTCTAAAGATTCGAGGGATTTGTATAAGGTAAAAGAAAATACGTCCAACCAAAAAAAAAGAGGTGTTTGGTCCCTAAATTTGTTAGAGAGAATCATTTTGTGGATGTTTTGCTTTAGTTTCGTACCTGAAGCGATAGTGCCATAAATAGGTCAACACATTAGCTTTTTACAGTTTCTAGAATGAAAGTTTTTGGGATTTTCCCTTGTATTAATCTTTCTTTTCTCTCTTTCTTGGACTCTAAGCTCACTCGAAGAGCTCCTTCCTTTTTAAATCATAACACCCTATGGCCGATATAAAAAGTACTGTTGATTTGTGGACATAATTATAAAACTATCTAAATTTATATAATTCGCCATTCTGCAATAAAATTATTCATAATTTAATACCTCTAACCAAACATAGCATTACTATTTTTAACCAACATCAAATTTTATCTCTACTTTTAACCAAACGAACCCTTAATTATTTTAGTCAATACCACTTTCTTGTAAAAAGTCACTAATATCAACAAATTGAACAAGCTACCATTGCCATCTAGAGAAAAGGCTACCATTGAATTTCATAAAAATAAAGGGGCTAAGCAAACAAACCTTTCATGAAAATCTTGGGCATGGCCCAGTTAACAGAAGTATTTTTCTCTCTCTCCCTCCCTCTCATTTATGAAGAAGAAAAATTTAGGGAAGAATTAGAGGCAAAGGAACTCGATTTTGGAGGAAAGAAATGGCATTGGAAACGCGCTCGTCGAGAGCCCTAGATACAGTTCACACTGATGTTCTATCACAAGCAAGATTAGCTTGCTACAAGGTGAGCTCCAATTTACATTTCTCTTTCAAATCGAATTTTGCGAAAATGAATATGCACACGAACACTTTTTTCAATCTCGGAAGCCGAAAACTTCCTCTCCCCTTTTATGCTAAGCTTTAATTTCCAGTTCATCGATTAACGAAATCTGAATCTCTAATGGCGGAAGGCGCGGGATGCGTTCTACACGTGTCTAGAGAGAGAATCGAACAAGAAAGCCACAGAAATCGCGTCGGTGGGGCTGCTTTACCCAGTCGAGTGCAAGCAAAGTAGGGAGGATTATGTGAAGCAGTGCAGGCCCACTTGGGTAATTTCACTATTTTCACTGATTTTTTTTCTTTTTCTTGAGGATGTTCTGTTAATGATCCTTGATTACTAAATGGGGTTCTTGATTTTATTTTATTTTCTCTGAATTTCTTTTGTGCGTAGGTGAAGCATTTTGATAGGCAGTATTGTGCAAAGAAGAGGGTTAATAGGCTTTTGGATGATAATGAGTCGAGGAGAGGTAAAGTTTAAATTTTGATTACAGATTATTGGATTCTAAAATTGTGCGTATTGTATTAGTTATGCTTGCATACCCTTTTTATAATGTTACAGATTTGTGAGAAATGTTCGATGTTGAATCTCATGCCTTGTTAGCTTCAGCTGAACTTATGAAATTCGAGATGTTGGAATACTATTATTGATCCATGCCTGTTTCCAATGGCTATTTCAATTGATTATGGCTTGCTTGGTGTAATGTCTTCGTGATTATGTGGAAGACGAAGGCGAAAGTTTCTTGATTTGAATTTTTGGTTAAATGTCTCACTATCTTGAGTTGAATTTCGTAGGAGGCTAAGGCTAAAGATTGGTCGGTCAGGGAAGAGAAGACTAGAGATGAGATCTCACTGCATTTTAGTTATCCTCCTAACTTGATTGGTACCTCTTCCATCGTCCCTCACTTTAAACTTTCGAGAGAAAGAGAAGTTATCATGGATGAACATGAAGTATGTTGCTTTGGTGTTTACATCTTAAGTTGATGCAAGGTTTAATGGATTTAGAAAATTGCTGAAAGAGAAATAAAACTTGCATTTCTATTGGTATTATTTGTAGGCTAGATAAAAAAAATGTGAACTCCATTTTCAGGCGCCTTTTTCCTGGGAGGAAGTAGTTGTAAAGTCTGCCTTCATTTTTCAGATTCTTTGTTCCTAACTTGTTTCATTGTAGCTCTGCATGGCGTAGATTGACATTATCTTTATACACGTGATACTAAACTGTAAAACAGTACATGATTGATTGAAGCATGATATAAGACGCGATTTGATTTTAAGTGTGACAGTTGGGATGACTATCTAGGCCTCAGTCTCATGAAACCAAGCTGTGACAGTGATGATATTTATTTATTGATAACAAGTATAGCTCTAGAAAACTTTATTTATGCTCTTTATGGTTGTGATTGAGTTGAGCTGAACCCAGCCTCCTACGTTACTCGACATATATAAGTTTGATTATTTATTGTAGAAACGTCATGTTTAAGCTTTATTTATCAAACATTTCAACGTTCACGAGCTTAATTGAGCGTGAATGCTTGAAAGACTCTCTACAAGGTTGTGTTTGAGCGGCACTACTTACTGCTTGCGATGTTTGTTCGAGAGCTTATAGTTTCTTTTAAGAATATATATATATATATATATATATATATATGGTAGTTTGCTTCCTAATAAAGAAAGAGAATGAAATAGGAACTTGCTGAAGCTCATAAATTAGAATGTGAAATGTTAGGAGTATGTAGATTGTAAACACAAAAAAATTAGAAAAGTAGCAAAAACACCCCCAATGTTGGTAACTCGGAGCAAAAACAACCTCAACATAATGTTTAGGGTTGTCAACACCCCAACATTTCATAAGTTGTGCAAAAACACCCCAAAAAATGTATAACTAATAGTTGAATTGTTAGATATCTTCTAACCTAGACTTAGATAAATCAATTCTAATTTAACTAATAAAAATTATATATAAATTCTAAGTATATTAATAAATTTTAGTTTATAAATTGAAAACTTAAACTAATAATGTTATATTGAGATTGAAAATAGAATCTAAAAAGAATTGATATTAGGCTAAGTTAAGGTCAATGAAGTTGTGACATGTTTCATTTATTTTTCACCTCATGTTCATTCATGAAGCGAATTCATTTGAAATTTCAATCTTTTTGGTAGGAAAAACAATGAAATCCATTTATTTCTTTCTTTTTTAAAATAAGAACAGTGAATTACCTTATTTATGTTTTTCTCCTATTTGTTTTGCCATTCTCTCTTTGTGAAATTTTTAACCGATATGGTGGAGTTGCAGGAACTCCACCCAAAAAAATAATAATAATTAAAAATAATACTACCTCCATCCCATTATATTAGAGTTAATTTGACTTGTACAGAAACCAATGAATGGAAGAATATGTGACTATAATTAATTCTAAGGAGAAAGAGTTAATTATAGCCAAGTATTTTTTACCATTTTAGGAAAGAGCTCTAATATAATGTGACGGACCAAAAAGGAAATAAACTCTAATATAATGAGATGGAGGTAATAATAATAATAATTATAAAAAAATGAAGTTTTGCAAATAGAGTTGAATAGAATTGATAGTGGAGGGGTGTTTATGCACAACTTGTCAAACGTTGGGGGTACTGGTGTCTCATGGAATTGAGATAAATTAAGATCTTTAATTTTACCAAATTGTCGAATTTATCACAAATATCATTAAAAATAGTATTGGAATATTTTTTATATTATGTTGCATGAAAGAAAAGGCTAATTGGGAGTAGGTGTTATGCTCGTGCGTGCGCGTGTGTGTCAACTTTTGTATTAGACGTGCCTTCATGTACGAAGTTGAAAGAGCCTACATTTAAGAATTTTTAATTTTTCTTTTGGAAATTGAAAACTCCTCGACTTTGAGCGTAATTTAATTCAATGTATCATAGTATTTTATAGTAATTCAGTAATGAATCATTATTGGTAGTAGAAGTGCGTTGCATTAATGAATCATTATTGGAAGTAGAAGTGCGTTGCGTTTATTGGATATGTAGAGTAACTTTTGAGATTTAAAAATGAATCTGAATTTGGGACCTAAACCTCATTATTTTCTGAATAATTTTTTTTATTGATGACCATTTTATTTTTGAAATGAGCTGAAGTTCTTAAAATTTTGGATATAGCATGTATTTCGGATTTTGACGTTTTATAAATGACTTAATTTACCATTGAAAGAGATGGGATTTTATGATCCACCTCACTATCATTGTTGGACATCCCAACTCATTTTAACTAAGACCTGAGTCATTTATGCGACGTTGAAATTCTGAATACATATATGCCATAAATTGAAGATTTTGGAAAGTTTAGATCATTAAAAACTTAAGTAAAGCTTAGGTCACAAATCAAAAGCTGGTTAAAGTTTTGACAAAAACTTGTGTCAGCCGGAGGCACCGTGCGGCCGGGCCCAAAGTGTCAATCTTTATACAGAAAAGTGCCAATTTATATGAATAAAAGTGTCAATCTTTAACATAATTATTTTACGAATAAAATGACAATTTTTAAAAGTGTCAATCTTTATACAGAAAAATGTCAATCTATATGAATAAAAGTATCATTGTTTTAGCTCGGCTGCACGGTGCCTCCGGCTGACCCAAGTGTGTCCGTAAAGTTTTAGCCATAGACTATAAAATAAACCTCTTACTTTGCAATAAAATCAAAAGATAACTTAAAAAACATAGGAAAAAGGTGCTTATTCTAACGAGATTAACCTATTTGCCTATTTGGATAAAGAAATCAAAGTCGGTCTTTTGTTCAATAGTGAGTACTAATTGACGAAGATGTACATTTCAATGTTACGCAGTTAAATCTCACCTCACGCCATCAGCATCAGTCACTCCACCTTCGGAGGAGCCACTGCTTTCCCGCCTCCGATTGTGGCCGATTGGACGGTCATGATCGATGTGCTCGGTGATAAGGGCGGCGGGTTCCGGGAGTGTGAGGTGGCGGTGGAGATGGCGGTGGCGAGCGAAATCGGCATGAGGCACAGCCCCTTCCCTTGAAGATACTGCATTGCCGAACCCATGTCCTCTTCTAGAAGCTTCGCCACCTGTTGCTCCGATACCTCCGACGACGACGGTTGCATCCCATTACCCTGCACACATATACCAAAAAAAAAAAAATCCTTTAATTTAATTTATATTAATTTATGACAAATAAGTTTTGGATTAAATTGATTACCTCAGGTACTGAAGGAGCAACAGCCGCAGCACCACCTAATCTGCTCATGCTAAGAACCTGTTTTCACATAATTAAACTTCAACACTCAATTTCTGAATACTTTATTTTGATAAGAGCAAGGTAAAGTTTTGTTTAACTGCTCTATTTACAGTTCATGTTACAATCTAAATCAGGGTTTTAAGAACCAGACCGAACCAATCATGGGTCCGGTTCGGCAATTTTGTCTAGTTCTGATCGGTTCGACTGTGATTCAATTGAAAAAACCGAGAACCAGAGGTCTCGCCGTTTCGACCCCCAGTTCGGTTTTTAAAACATTTATCTAAACACTTTGTCACCCAGAACAGATTCTTTGATGGTATGTTTTTAACACATAAATAATCAAATAAAATCGAGAGAGAGAGAGAGAGAGAGGATATATACTTTGACTTGGAGCTGGAGGAATTTGACATAATCAATGATCTCATCCAGCATAGAGGCCTTGTCCGTCTGTCATTCAACAAACCGACCAAATTATTAATTATTAAATTAATCTAATCCAATTCCTAATCTCATATCATTATTATCTTTCTAACCCAAATATAACTAGTAATTATCACTCCAACTACTACTATCATACCAAATACATTCTCTTCAAGTTCATTATAGTATAAACATATCACTATATATATACATTATGTACTGCTGCAACCTTACTATTTGAACACGTTCCGCATAATATGCACTTTGATTTTTTATACCATAGGTTCATTAAATAGCACATGTCTCTGCAAAATTTTATTTCAAAAAATGCAAATGTTCTCTGCAGTTAGCACAAAGTTTATAATTAATTTTCCTTTAAATAGCTCAAGACGAAGCTTCTCTGAATCTGCATGATTACTGAGTGCTGCTTTCCATGACTCTTTTCACAATAATGAATATTATCAGTTAGTTGAAATAGAATTGGCTTAAATTCTATAGTATGACATGATTAACGAAGACAGCATTTGAGTGTATTTTTATAATTTTTCTTAAAATAAAAAATAAAAAAAAATCAACCGAGTTAAGCTTTATTTGCGTCCAAATTAATTAAAAAGTATTCAAAATCCAATAAAAAGAAATGGACATAAATAAATAAATGTGAAGAAAAGATGAGAAATGGGGGTATCACCTTATTAGCATTGGGTACAAGCTCCTGTAAAGACTTCATCCTCTCCGCAATTCGCTCTCTTCTCAACTGCCCATATTCATTTTTTCACCCAAATCAAGTAAAGTAGTAAACAAACAGAATAAATCAAATATTCTTTCAACAATCAGAAGAAGAAAAAAAAAAAAAAGGGACTTGACGTTGATGAAATCAATTTCGAGAACGGAAAAAAACAAAAATGGCGAAGAAAAACAGCCACTGTAGTATAGTGGTTCCTACTCTTTCAGCGATACTGTGAGGGTCGGTAGCCTGTCCTCTCCTTGCCCTCACCTTCTGCTTCGGCTGCGCCGCCGATCCTCCTCTGCCGCTCGACGCCGCGGCGCCTCCGAGACTCTGCGACTGTTGCATCGCTCCTCCCTATTGAAAACACGTTAAATCTCGCGTTCATCCCCAAAACCAGTTCAGGGAACGTATGAACACATAATTTATTCGTAATTTATGAAATAAAACGCGATTAGGAGAGAAAGTTAGTTTTAGTAAAACCTGAAGGTGGTGGAATTGCTGCGATTGATTCGAATTTTGACCCGAAGATCCGGTGAAGGGGTTGAATAGACCTTTAATCGATGCATCATTTGCCTGAATTCATTCACCATTAATTCCTCGATTAAACAAACGCGCAATTTCAATGAAAAAAGGGGGGGAAACGGCAGACCTGATTAGCGGAATTGGGAGAGCGGGAGTCAACGACGTCGTTCCGATCAGCATGATGCGTCGGCGCGGTAGCCGCGGCGAAGCCTCTGGAAAGCAACAACTGCTGCTGGAGCATCAACGCCTTGGCGGCGGCGGCCGCCGCTGATCTGATGGTGCCTCATCCTCGAGGCCAGCAGCGCCGCCGAATGATCGTCAGAATTCCCCGGCGGGGGGTGGTCGTCGGCCCAGGGGAAGGAGGCGGCGGAGGGAGGCACGGAGAGGAGCATTTGCTCGAGGAATTCATCGTGCGACGACGTCGGATCGAAGCTGGAGGGATGCAGCATTTCATGGAGGAGTTGGTGCTGATTCGTCGCTGAGTTCAACCCGGGCGACTCTGTTTCTCTGCTGGATTCCCTCATCGCAATTTCCTTCCGCAGATTTTCAGAAACAAAAAGAATGAAAGTGAGAGGAATCAGTTGCAGAGGCGAGATCTTGTAGGAGCAGTCCTTTTCAAATTGAGGAGAAATATCACATGTCACCTTTTCTACTCATATATTCAAACTTGGATAAATGATATACGCTACTCATTCATTCGTGAGCACACATGGCATTACTTTTTTTGATTTTTTGTTATTATTTTATATTTCTAGTATCTTAAAAATTAAGGTGAACTTTAGATATATCCTTAAAATTATAAGACTATAACTTTTATACCCTACATTATATATAGTATAAGTTTTATACCCTATTTATAAGAAAAAGTCCAAAAAATCCTTACTATTGGGCCCACTTTATCTTTAAGATTAATAATAAAACAAAAAAAAATGGGGCCCACTAAAACCTAAAGAAACAAACAAAATCATTCTCTCTCTGACGTCTCTCTCTACACGCCCAATTCCCCCAAAACCGTGTAAACCCAACCCCCCCCCAAAAAAAAAACGTTGAAGCTAATTCCTCCCAAAAAAAAAAACTGAAAATGGCGCATAGTGATAATGATTTCGGCAATGAAGGAACTTCCAACCGGCGTCGAGTGCCACACGAGATGAAAGGGAGAATCTTCCTTACCCGCCGGATCCGGTGAGCATTTCACTTGACTGAAATTTGATTTTTATTGTCGCTTTTTTTTAGATTCGAAGCATGCTATTCGTTTTGTACTTGTTAGGATATATAATAATGTGTTTACATGTCTTAAATGTTGATTTACTTCGTATTGGTGATGATTTACCCGTTAATAGCATGAATTTAAATTTCTGAATTTCAGTTGTTTATAATTACACGGTTGAGTTCTAATTTTAACCATGTACACGGTTAAAATTAGAACTCAACCGTGTAACTGCTGACTTTTTGGTGTTGACCACTTACACGGTTGAGTTAGAATTTTAACCGTGTACACGGTTAAAATTCGAACTCAACCGTGTAGTGACATAATTATGTGTAATTTTCTGTTTTTTTAGGTTTTTCATCCGAAACTAATGAATCCTTTGACGTATTTTTTGCAGCCGAGATACGCTTGGTACAGGCCTCATATGCAAGGGTTTCCGGCACGATTAAATTTATACGTTCGAGATATTATAGTCGAACAAATACCGATAGTTTTGAAGCATGTCGGCGGGGAAGAGCTTCTACAAAGATTCAAGGACGGCCCTTTCTTGTACTTGTTAGATATTAAGAGGAACAGGACCGCAAACGTTGCATTGCACGAGTTATTAGCCCGGGAGCTCACTGATCCATCATTCTCTGAGTTTGAGAGGTGGTTTCACGTAGGCGGGCGAGATATTCGTTTTGGAGCACAAGAGTTTTGTCTCGTGACAGGCTTATTTTTCGGCCCTTCCGAGTTTGATCCCAATAGAGGTGCTCACGTCATTCCCCCGACTAGCCTCTTCTATACTAGGTATTATGGTCAAAAGACGAAGGATAAGACGCTTTTGAAGGATTTTATCAATCCTCAAATCATTATGGAGACTCCAGATCAGTATTTGAGCGCGACGAATTTGCTCATGTACTACTACATGCTTCTATGCCGTGATGACCAAACGATCGAACCTTGGGCATGGGCATTAGTAGAGGATCAAGATGAGTGGGCGAGATTTCCTTAGGGATCATGGTCATTCCAAGTGATGTGTCATCAGCTAGGAGTGATGAAGAAAGACCCAACGGACATTGGGGGACCGACAGGGGCCTACCATTTATATGGGCCTGGTGTGGGCATTGAATTTGTGGTCGTACGAGGCAATTCCGTTATTAGGACGAGCATGCGGCTATCGATTGAATGAGATCTTTACGCCTCGTCTCTTGAGATGGCACACTCGGCAGTCCCATTTGGATTTTACTAGATTTTTCGACGATGATGAAGTATATTCATTTTTTGGTTCATTATTAATTTTTTTTAAATTAATTTTTCATGTTATTCTCATTATTTATTTCATTATTTATTTATAACGAGTCTTAATGTCATTTAATTCTTTTGTAGCTCGAGGCCCTTCCCACGCTTGAACCGGAGCCCCAAATAGAGATTATTGAGCCCTATATGCTTACGCTAGGACAAGGGGACCCATTGTCCTTGAAGTTTAACCACAATCAACGTCATGCACATAAGAAGCTACCGCCACAGCAGAGACAGTCGAGGGCAGCAAGGGAGATGGCGAAAGTTGTGCAAAAATTAAAATGTCGTGATGCCAAGGACGTGGTGCAGCCGGGTCGTCGTAAACAGCCTCGAGCAGCCCGAGCCTCTTCAGAGACTAGAGGCCACTTCCCGGAGAGACCACATGTTGATATTCCGGAATCCTCTCGGGCGAAGCGTCCTAGGGAAGAGTCGTCCCATGCTGAGCAGTCTGAGCAGCTTGTCTGTTGCGTGCACGGAGATCCGTGCCGTCGGTGATGCGGGAATAATGATTGGATTGACAAGGTCCTTGAGAGAGTCGTGCACCGCCTAGCAGAAGATTCATCTAAGAAGGGAGTACTTGCCCGGATGGCTAAGTCTCTCTTCGGGCACCTCAAGGGCATGGTAGCATCGAAGAGATCTTCGAGCGGCAGCAGACGATCTAGGCATCGATCACCTACTCCTGTGAGCCAGCGATGCTCACAGGCTCCTTTGGTTGATGATTGACATCGATCACCTACCCCTCAGCATGCGCCTGGATTTAAGTATCGCGCAGCGAGATCGAGGACGCCCCCAGATGCAGATGATCAAATGGACCTTAACGGAAGCCAGTCCTCGTCTCACAGTTCATATGCTAGGGATCTAGATGCGATCCCTCATGTCCCTCAGCCTGATTTGGGCGGCGATGAGGACGATAGTATGGACTCAGATGTCCCTGAGCAGAGAGTGGACACTGATAGGGCTAGGGGACGGGTTCCGAAGCCGTCTCTCGCATTGCAGAGCCCTTACACGAGCCATGAGACCCCGCATTCAACCCAGGCTGCTAGGGTTGCATATCAACAGTTTAGGAATTCGGGCCCGGATGTTGTGGTTCTCACTAGGCAGACTCCTCCGCACTACATGCCTTAGTCCCTATTTGACTCCATTGAGGATCCAAACGTCGGATTCACTGTTGAGGTAGCTTTTATTATTATTATTATTATTATTATTATTATTATTATTATTATTATTATTATTATTATTATTATTATTATTATTATTATTATTATTATTATTATTATTATTATTATTATTATTATTCATGTGATGTGACACTTATTTTATATTAGGTGCTGGAGTTGTACGTGCTATATTGGAGGGCTCGACTTCGATTGAGGTTGTCGTGCGATTCCAACGTCAGGTTCGCCGGAACTATAATTGCCGGCATAGACTTTTATGTGAGTATTTTGTCATCGGGTTCTTAGATATTTTTATTTATTCTATTTTTCATTGTTTATATTTTTTAAATTATTTTGTTTATAAGCCGGAGATGCTGAGGATACTTAAGGGATTTCACCCTGACGACGAGACTTTGGGGTTGAATAAAAACTCTATCTATCAGAAGTGGAATCCTGAGAAGAAGTTGATCGACCTTTTCGGAGGGACAAACACTTACACGCCATGGTCTTGTGGAGACGATGTAAGTTATTCAATATCCACTTGAATTTATTCTTACAGTATTTTTAGATTGGTACATAAGATTTATAAAAAAATATTTTCTTTTAGTTTATCTTTGTATGCCACTTGACCACCGAGCACTGGATCGTGTGCCGTGCACGCATTCAAGAGTGGCGTTTAGAAGTGTACGATTCCCTCTTGCACGAGTTGAACACCTTGCAAGAGCACAACCATCGTACCGCTCAGATTCTCCCACTCTCCCGTCTGTTTCCGAGGCTTTTGCACGTGGCCAACTACTAGGAGCAACATCCTTCGTACACAAAGCGCAAGGATGAGTTGCAGATTGTATTCCTGTTAAGATCTAAGCAATTTCGTCAAGACGACGAACAATCATGTGGTCCACTTGCATGTTTGACTCTGGATAGGATACTTGCTCAGAACAAGCCTAAGACAACCAAACCATCTCCAAAATACATTGCTCATCTTAGGAAATCCATTGGTAGGAGGATTTTTTTATTATCTCGACGAGATGTCGATTGATGGATTGGATGTTGGATTGTTTATTAATTAATTATTTATGCTATGAATTTTAGTGTTTATGAATTTTTTTGGTGATTTATTATGAATTACTTGGGGATATTCGATTGAAAGTATCATTTTTCGGGAAAATAAGGTACTATGTCATTACACGGTTATAAAAAGATCTAACCGTGTAATTAAGAGCCATAAACCGTGTAATTATGAAATTTCACAATAATTCATATTTTAACCCGAATAAAACGCGAATTTCATAAAACTTAACATCGTACATGGTATCTTAACATCATATGAAGTGATAAACATGATGGTAGGCTGTGACAAACTATAACGACTGGCATTTCTAGAGTTTCTGAGTTCGATACATATACCACTATGGACCATCATATGTTACAAATAGGTCACTTCTATAAATTCTACAAATAAGAACAATTTATGTGAATCAATCTGTTGTAGCACTTATTCAATGTTAGTCAAGTTTAAATTAAACCCCAATGACCAACAATCGGAACCATAATGTTGTATAAATCGACAATTTGACTTTCTTTTTGAGTTAGTTGACCTACACGGGTGTGCCCCACGGTGTAGAGATCTTACACGGTTTAATTTTGACTTTTTTAATTTTGACCACTTTACACGGTTTTTTTAATTAGAAAAACCGTGTAAACGGTGTATGAAACAATGGTACCGTGTAATTGGAGCAATCTTTGACTTTTTTAATTTTGACCACTTTACACGGTTTTTTTAATTAGAAAAACTGTGTAAACGGTGTATGAAACAATGGTACCGTGTAATTGGATAAATCTTTGACATTTTTAATTTTGACCACTTACACGGTTTTTTTATTAGAAAAACCGTGTAAACGGTGTATGAAACAATGGTACCGTGTAATTGGAGAAATCTTTGACTTTTTTAATTTTGACCACTTACACGATTTTTTTTATTAGGAAAACCGTGTACACAGTATATAAAACATATATACCAGTATATAAAACATATATACCGTGTAGTTGCAGAGATTTTCAAAAATAACATCTAATGTCAAGATTTACACCCTAACAAAGCTCATCATCAAAAACATCAAATATTACACAATGCTTAATAGAAAAATATGATAAATCCTACTCCAAGGGTCGCATTGGGCATCTAGGCCTAGTATGTTGATCACTCTTGCAAATAGAACACGTTTTTTTGGCACGACGTGGACGACCTTCGTTACGGAGATTTAGGTCAATACCTGCTATAGGGATTGGAGCCGTGCAAGATCGTCTTTTGTGTCAATGCTATGGCATCGAGAGCATTTTTGATGATTTGTGTCCCCTTCGACTGTTGATCTTGCACGACTCATACGTGGCCGACCGGCTGCTTATCGACAAGGGGGGGTCGAACAATGATTGCCGTAACCTCTTGGGGCACATGCCAGGAATCCTGATGGGGCACCGGCTCAATATTTGGCGAATAAGTTGCCACCAAGGTCGCTTGCTTGAAATAATGGCTCACGTAGTCGGTGGCACGACCTCCGGAATACTTATACCAAATACACGCAATACAAATGAAATGTTGATAGAACACATATTCACGTTACATTAAACATTGCATGTTTTATTAATTAGCACACCTCAAAGCAGCACATGCGTGTCGACATGGCATCGCGTCCAATTCAAACTCACGGCAGTCGCACGTTGAGTTTTGGAGATCCACGAGGTAGCTTCCCTTCTCACCCTCAACCCTGAACATGTTGGGCACAGTAGTTCCCCTAGTCGTGTAGCGACGGGCCCATTCTGCAGAAGCCGACATCTTCGAATAACATGTCTCGGTGAGCTCGTGATCTCTAGAAACAGCACGTGTCCGGTGCTCTTCGAACCACTTTTCCACAATGATTCGATACACCTCCAACATGGCGCAAATTGGCAAACGCCTAGCCCACAACAACCGGGAGTTCATGGTCTCCGCCGGATTAGAAGTTATGAAACTGGTACGCAGGACGGGACACTTCGAACGCGCCTATCTGGGCATCCCAATCTCCAGTAGCCTCTGGTATATTCCACCTCCTTTTGTGCTCATGTCTATCAAAGCTGTGATATATTCATTGAAGTCGGACTCACGGTATGCATACGCCGCTGCTTCAAAGACTCCAATTGCGTGCCTGCCAAAGGGGACCATATTCTTCATCAAGTGGTAGAAACACAGACCGTGTGAAGCATCTGGGTACACAATCTTGATGGCATTTTCAATGCTGATGTGGCCATCAGACACTATCAACAACTTATCTGGTGCTCCAAAACTGCATCGGATCCTTCTAAGAAACCATACCCATGAGTCATCATCCTCTATTGGGCCGAATCAATGGCAAGTGGAAACACTTGCTCATTTCCATCCTTCGTAACAGCTACGAATAGGGTCCCCTTGTTCTTACTCTTCAAGTGTGTTCCGTCCACAATAATAACCGGACGAAGCAAATTATTCCTAAATGCTTCAATGGACTGACCTAGAGCGAGAAACATATAGCAGAATCGATGATCCGTGAATGAAGTTGAGAAATCATACATCGTCCCCAGATTCTTCTCCCTCAATAGGTATAGATAAGACGGTAGCCTCTGATAAGACTCTTCGAAACCTCCATGCGTCATTTCTATAGCGATGTTCCTCGCTCGCAGCGCAAAACCGTAATCGATTTCTATGCCGTATTCAGCTCGAATCTCATTTTTCATCTCATTCGGCTTCAAGACGACACCCTCAGTTATTAATCTTCTTGTAAAGTAAGCTCCTAATACCCTAGCAGGCACTTGGCGTCGAGTATTCCCGTCTATATCTACAAAACACGTATGGTCTGGGATGTATTTTTTGATGATCCAAATACCGCCTTTTTGCTTGGCCCGCAACAAGAAATTGCACCCCTCATTCTTACACACGAACCCCACTCGTATACTATCTGAATTTTCAACATGATATTCCAATCGCTTCTCCAAGTGATGCAATCCAACAGCTATTGACAAGTCATCCTTTTTCTTGAACACACCACCCACACGCAATTATCCGAGTAAGGGTGTAGCGGCATCCATATCGATCATCCCTAACGGCAACGCAGTGTCTAATCCACATGTGGAATCAACCAAGCTCGAATATCATCCGGATCAGCCGTATCATTGCCATCGCGTGGAGGTTGATGCTCTGAATTTATGCTACGATGACCAATGATCCTATCAATGTGTCCGGGCTCTCTAATCCATGCACTAAACTCAGTCGTCAGTGAAGCAAATAAATCCAACTGATCTTGTGCGTCCCTTTCTTCCCTAGCCATTTCTTCATCAACCTCCGGATCTACCCTCACTTCTTCTAAATCTGATGCTTCCGAGGTCGGCTCTTCAATATTCAAGTCATCAAAAACTGAAGATAGCCTGAGTCGTAGGAGTGGCGCGTACGATATTCTTATCCTTGCTAATGGCATAAACCGTTGGTTTTTCTTTTTGCTCAACAATCAACCGCAATAGATCGGTATCAGTACTTAAAACGACTTTCATCCTTTCATTGTCGATTAAAGTCAAATAGTACAGCAAAAATTCAGTTTCGTCGCCCAATTGTTCACGGAGCTCTCGTACTACATTATCACGTGTAATGTTCGAAACGGGAAAATGCACGATAAAACAATCGCCTCCAACGTATTTGCTTCTCTCCCAATACTCACTGTGACGGATATATATTCGTTGAAAAGACATAGCTGAAAAGAAGCAAGCAACAATAGGTCAAATGGATGAAATTACACCAAGTAAAAATTTCTCTGTCATTGCACGGTTTTGTATGGGTTACACGGTATAAAACAACTTACACGATTAAATATATGTAACTACCGTGTAATTGGTCAACATTCAGAAAAGTCAAACTTTAACTTATTATACACGGTTAATGTACATTAAAACCGTGTACATTCTAATTTTTACCGTGTAAATATGAAATTTTATCGTGTAATTTATAACAACAAAAAACGCCAAAATAAAACCAAAAAAATAAAATGTAAATGTAATTACCTTTTTTCTTAGCACCTCAGCAAAGAGATATCCTTCCAAATAACCCAGAAATCCTCCCAAAAAACTCGAATTCTATTACTTTCTCTCTCTACAATTTCAATTTTAAGATTTCTTTAGTTTAAAGTTTGTGTGCTACACTTTTCTAATTATTGTTGTATTTTGTTCAATTTCTGATTCAGTCATTAATGCATCAATACTTTAATTGAATGAAGTGAAGAATAATTCAGATTTGGTTGTTGCTTGAAATAAATGAATTTATTTTTGATTTCTTATTTATTAATATTCTTACAAAAATGAGGAAAACAGTGTTTCTGCACAAATACGTTTGCAATCTTTGAAAAACAACCGTGTGAGGTTTGTTTTGTTCACAAAATAAATAAAAAAACATAAAGTCTTAATAGTTAGAAAATGGGACCATCACTTTTTAAGGGCAAATTTGTCATTTTACTCAAAATAGGGTATAAAAGTTATAGTTTTATAGTGTAGGGTATAAAACTTATATTCTTATATTTTTAGGGTATATCTAACTATTAAGACTAAAAATTAATATAGAAATTATTAAATACATAAAAATCAAAACTCAATTGTGAGAAAACAATGAAGATGCACACGGAGGTGTCCACAAATAAGGGAGTAACATATCATTTATATTCAAACTTTATTTCTCTCTCTATATTTATATGACTTTTTATCGAGTAATATGATAGTCATTTTTCGTGAATATATTCGCAATCAGTATTTATATTTAAGTCATTTTGTCATATTCTTTTTCGTGTTTTTTCACTGGACTTTATACTAGTACTGTACCTCAAACAAAATGAAAAAAAAAAAGAAGAAGAAGAAAGTAGTGAGCTTGCAGCTATAATATAGCTCGAAATTTTAATTGATATTATGAATAATGTAGGACATATTTCGAAAAATGAGTATAATTTATGATTAAAATTGATATTAACCAAAAAAAATGAAAATGAAAGAAATGCAAAATTGCACGTGGCCCAAAACTATTTAGTGGATCTTGAATCTTTTACTAGGCACTATTAGGCTGCGTTTGGTAATCATCTCAAGATGAAGAATGATGATTCATCTCAAGATGACTCATATGAATAGTGTCAAGATGAATCATTCATCTCACCATTTGGTAGCAAAAAATTCAGACCCGGATGATATCATATTGTGTTTGGTACAAATTGCAAAACTCTAGATTAAAATTTAAATTGACTATTTACCCTTATTAAATACCCCTACCGATTTCACTTTTTAATCGTTGAGATTAAATAGTACCCTTTATTATTTATTATTTATTACTCTGTATTATTATTATTATTATTATTATTATTATTATTATTATTGTTGAGTTATTATTTTATTATTCTTGTTTATTATTATAATTATTACTATTATTGTTATTATTTATTATTATTATTATTATATTTATTATTATTATTATTATATTGTTGAGTTATTATTTTTATTATTCTGATATTATTATAATTATTACTATTATTGTTCTTATTTATTATTATTATTATTATATTTATTATTATTATTATTATTCTTGTTATTATTATAATTATTACTATTATTATTATTAAATTATTATTATTATTACTATTATTATAATTGTTACTATTACTATTATATTATTACTATTATTATAATTATTACTATTACTATTACTATTACTATTATTATTATTATTTATTACATTATTATTATTATTGATTTATTATTATTATTATTATTATTACTATTATTGTTATTATTTATTTATTTATTATTATTATTATTATTTTATTACATTATTATTATTATTATTTTATTATATTATTATTATTATTATTATTATTATTATTATTATTATTATTATTATTATTATTATTATTTGAAATCGTATAAATACATAAGGGTAAAATGGTAAGAGAGAGAAAGTATTGTGTTACTGTTTTAATGAGTTCACCTCATCCGACCAAAAACGTGAGATGACTAAACATGGCGGAACAGTGAAATATCAACGGGCTTTGTATTCATCTCGGGCCCTCCAGTTTATTTTAGTTGGTTACCAAACAGTGAGATGAACCAAGATGATCTCTCTCATCTTGGTTCATCTTGGTTCATCTTCTTTACCAAACACACCCTTAGCATTTCATAATTATTTGGAGCATATAGAGTACTGTTTTAAGTAACCTAATTTTTTTAAAACCAAATTAATTGATCTTCATTTAATCTCCATATTTAGTATTCAAATTATTTTGGGCTGTCAACAATTCCGATCGGTAATTTACAATTTAATTGTCAATCTCCATATGTGCACCCCTAACACCTCTATAGTTTTCAATTTTCCAATTTATGACTACAATGGCTATATGGTTAAAATTGTACAATCATAAACATTTTAATTATTTTTCAAATAAAGGGGCTATAAGGAGTAAAATGGGGCTATGAATAGAGGTTACCCGAAATCTATTAGTTCTTGAATTGTTGAAAGCCCAAAAATCATATTTTTAATTTAAGAATCTATATTTAGTATGGGCTTGGTTTTTTGATATAATATATTTTAGTATGGGCTTTAGTCGCCATGCAAATTTACGATTGTATTCCCTACAGTTCAAATAGATTAGAGTTAGAGGCCAATACAAAAGAGAAAAAGAAATAACCCAATAATGTGATTCATTTGTTCAGGCTGAAATGTTAACACTCCAAAGCTAATTTAGGAAAAACTTGGGACTTGAGAAACATAACTTCCACGCAAAGATAAAATATGTGCTGCGATAGAATTCCCATCCATAAATATATGCAACTTTTACTAACAAGTCATATAACTTTATTTTCCAACAAAAGGAAGGCACATTAATCATACAAAAAATAATAATAATAATAGGAAAACTAATAGAATAGATCTCTTCATATTATGAACTCTGCCTAAAAACACATATAACACGCAAAAACCAAAATGAAAATGCATAGGATTTAATATATTAAATATAAATTTTCAAGAAAAGGGTTGTTACTTCATGTCGAAAAAGATCAAGGTAGTAAGGAATTGGATAAGAAAGGAGTTGTTACTTAAACGTTATACCTAAATAGCGTCTATATATATTATCATAATTAAATTATCTTTTTGATGGGTAGTCTTAGTTCTATCATAAACTCAAAAATAATTGGATAAGATTACAAAGACGTTGAACCCATCCACCCACCAAATCCCTTTCAACCACGGGCACTTCTTGATTTTCTGTTATAATTTGATAAAGTATATTTAAGATAAATCAAACCATTTTCGATGTAACATAATACAAATCTTGCTAGTTAATAATAGATGGTATATAGCTGTGTTTACTTTTTATAAGAGGAAAATAATATGATTAGATTATACAGTCTGATCGGATTATTTATACATCAAAATAAACTAGATACATCATTTTATGTTATTTAACGTGAAAGTAAAGGGGGTACACCATACACGTATATAATAAGAGCAATATGAGGAAGGAAACAAAATCAAACAAACAACGGAACAAATAATTTGATACTACTAGTAAATAACAACAATATCATTCCCCTAAAAATAGAAAAAGTAGTTTTACTTTTATAAGAAAAAGAAAGAAAAAATAACACAATATCCATTCGGTTCTATAATTAGATGAGACATGAGATCACACCACATGATGCCACCCACTTACCCAATGAGAGTTGAGACCAAACATTATCATGACTTTTACCTAATTCACTTTATAATCTTATCATTGTAACTTTAAATTGCTTTCATTATTATAATGCAATCAATTGTGAAATATAGTCCCACCCCAACCTACTTTGAATTCGGCCCCAGAAAAATTACAAACTTTATATTATCAAATTATTCCAAAATCATCATGCTATTATTGTTGTTTACACACATGATCATATTTTACGTAAAAAAATAAGACTATTCCAAAATATCCTCCGTCCTATTAGAATATGTCAGTTTTTCTATTTGAGACGTCCCATTAGAATAGGTCAGTTTTCTAATAGGGAAAGAATTACCCACTATTAATCACCCCATCATCCACTCACTTCTCAGCACGTATCTCAATATAATTTAAATTCTAAAAGTTTAAACTATCATAACTTGCTCGTTTGTTCTCCGATTTTTATATCAAATTAAAGGTCTTGATACGATATTTCATTTAAGATCAGACATCAATATATTTTGATGCATTTATGATGATTTAATTTCAAAACAATGAAATTGACATTAAAATATTAAACACTATACTTTATCTTTACACACACTCTCTTAAAATCTCGTGCAAAAAAAAAATAGGCCAGGGAGTAACGTTTACCAAAGCTATTCTCCATACCAAGAAAATCAACACGGCGATCAAGAAAATTAAATGAAACTGAGAAAAAGATCGCCTGTCAAGAAAATTATTTAAAATTTGAAAGAAAGATCCAATTTTTGCAGAAAATCTAACCAGCCCACTTGTACACTTGAAGGAAAATTTTATTGCAACGAAATTCAGATTCACAAAGACAGAGATACAAACAGAAATCCTTTACAAAGACAGAGACACATGCATGAACATAAAATAACTGAAACGTTCAACAAATTAAATTAAATTAATTCAATAAGAACAATCAAGAACGTTCATGGAGCTCCAAAAAACAAAAACATTCCAAGATTCAGTAAAAAGAAATGAAAGAAACTAAGAAAGATCCAATATTTGCAGCACCCAAGTTTTCCAGTTGCAGGTATTTTTAAAATCACAAATTATATATTACAAGAAATAGAGATACATGCATCACTACACAAACACATACTCAAAAAAGTAGAAAAATAAGAAACTAATTAAAATCGATCCAAACAAGAATCAGAAAACAATTCTTTATTAATAGCGAAAGAATTCAAGAACCAACAATTCAAGCAGTGGATGTCCAAACAATATCTTTAAGCGCCGGCCTCAGCTCTTTGTTGCAGAACAGATCGTACTCCAAGGTGTCGCCGCTCGATTTCTTCACCTCCACCACCACAAACGACGGCGCCACCGAGAATATATCCGCCGCTATCCCCAGCTTACCTTTCCTCCCGCTCTCCATCCCCTGCAGCCTCACGCACGAATTGCTCTTCTTCACGCTGAAATTCTTCGTCTTCGCCACTTCCTCCAGCTTCGATATCACGCTGCTAGCTGGCCTCGACGTCGCGAATCTCAGCTCCTCCTTCTCCGCCCTCTTCTTCTCCTCGAAGAGCGGCGACAGATCGAACCCTTCCGATAGGGATATGATGTGGAAAGCGTTCAAAGTTTGCGCTTCTTTCCCTTTTCCGAAGGTGACTTCGTCCTCCGCCGCGAATTCCTGCTCTCCCTTCGAGATTAAGTATTTGGGTAAAGACCGCTTGAACCACGACGAGTCCATGATTTTGGCGATGGTTATTCTGGTGATGGGGTTCGGATCTAGCATTTTGGTGATCAGCTTCCTCGCCTCCGTCGAGAACCACGGCGGGCACTTGAAATCGCCTCTGTAAATCCGGCGATACATGGTGATGATGTTGTCGTCCTGAAACGGCAGGTATCCGGCCAGCAAGACGTACAGAATCACGCCGCACGACCAGATATCGGCCTTGGCGCCGTCGTAGCCGTTCTTCCCGATCACCTCCGGCGCGACGTACGCCGGCGTTCCGCACGTGGTGTGGAGGAGGCCGTCCTGCCTGAGATGGTCGGAGAACGCGCTCAGCCCGAAGTCGGTGACCTTGAGGTTGCCGTCCTCGTCCAGGAGGAGGTTCTCCGGCTTGAGGTCGCGGTGGTAGACGCTGCGGCTGTGGCAGAAATCGATGGCGGAGATGAGCTGCTGGAAGTAGCTCCGGGCGAGCTCCTCCTTGAGGCGGCCTTTGGCGATCTTCGCGAAGAGCTCGCCGCCGCGGACGTACTCCATGGCGAAGTAGATCTTGGACTTGCTCGCCATCACCTCGTGGAGCTCGACGATGTTGGGATGGTGCATCATCTTCATCACGGAGATCTCGCGCTTCACCTGCTCCACCATCCCGACTTTGATGACCTTCTCCTTCCCCACGACCTTCATCGCCACGCTCCGCCCGGACACCATGTGCCGCGCGTGGTACACCTTCGCGAAGGTTCCGCTGCCGAGGAGCCGCCCGAGCTCGTACTTCCCGTGGAGCACGCCGCCGCACTTTTCTTCCGGTGTCGTCGTCATTTTCCTAAAAATGGAGGTTTTTTAATGTACGAGAAATGCTGTAGAGAACTAGTAGACGCTGTTAACAAGTGGTGGTAGTGGTGGAACGGTGGTTGACGGCGGTTTCACCCGTCCTCCACGTGTTTCCGGTGGCAATTACGGCCGCTGGTGAGCAGTTTCTTGGCCCTTCCGCCGCCTAATTGGGGGTTAGAAACCGGCGATCTGATCATCTCTCTGCATTCCCTACTAGGGCTCCTCACCAATTTCACAGAAGGAAAAAAAAATTGGTAGAAATTTGGGGACTTTTTTTGTTCCTAGGAAATGTGATTGAATTTATGAAGCTCAATTTGTAATCTCCTTCCTCCTCCTCAAAAGTAAACGATGATATTTATAGCACTGCTTCGAGGGTAGATCTGTAATTTCGGTTGATTTTGATCGGACGGCTGAGAGTGCTAGCAGTCTTAGCGTGTCGAGATCCTGGCGCTGATGCAACTGATAATTTGGACGACTCACGTGCGCGGCACATGGAGCGCGAATTTTCGCTCTCGATGAACCGCCCTTCGCTTAGGCGTTTATTACTGTTTTACCCTGCTAGGCGATTTGCCGCATATAGTATATTCTTTAACGAGAGAGGAAATACGGTGGGGCCCGAGCTGAATCAATTGGTAAATTCTATCCATTTTAATTCTTTTTTAAGATAAAAAGGCATAAAGGTGAAGTCCATTTGGAAGCTGCAACCGTTGCGTAAATGTGTAATATCACTTCAACTCTATCCAGGCGTCGTCTATAAAATGTCACTTTTCATACATAAATTTTAGGGTAATTTGCCCAATAATACACCCCCGTTCCATTTCACTTGAAAGGAGGAGGGTCTATATTAATTAGTCTTCCTGATTTTTTTAGAAGGTGCAATTAGGGGCTTTTAGACTTAGTGGTTAAGTGGGCCGATTACTGTGCTAATTAGGGCCCTAATTTATGTACTAATTATTTTCATTTTAGGAAACAGGACATGTGGTATGGGACGGCACAATATAGTATACACAAGACAAGTGAACTGGGACAGAGTGAGTATTTTTTCTTTAAATTTCATTTTTCAATACGAGTTTCAAAATATGTCAATAAATACACAATTTTTTAATTATTTTTGATTTTGCATACAAGGTTGATTTTTTTTCTAATTTTGTCAGATGCCGTATCTAGGTGGGATTTGTCGAATTGTTAGTGAGATTTTAATTTTCTTACATATATTAATAACCTAATTTCCAACGGATCCAACTTTTAACTTCCATATCAGTACGAAATTTGACAAAATTATGAGAAAATCGACCTCATGTGCCAAATCAGAAACAATTGAAATGTTATGCATTATAAAGTTTGTGTACAAAACTAAAATTTGACGAAACATCACATATTTTGAGGCAATTGTAATATTTTGTAACGAGCGAATATTAAAATTAAATATAAAACTCTTTAGACTTTTAATATACGAGGTTTACATTCCATAATAAAATGTACATATGTTTTATGGACATACGAAAAATATAACCATTTCTATTTATTACAAACGAATATTATATACTCTCCCTCCGGACTAATCTCCCATTAAACTTAACTCGCTTTTCATTTTGAATTATCTCCATAGTTTAAACTACATGTTAAAAATAGTAAAAATAAAGGTATTTCCCTAAAAAAGGAATGCTGAAACTTATTCACAAGAGTTTAGCCTAACACTCTTTAAATCAAAATGTAGTTGGACATATCTACAATTCGGTGGGATAGCTTTTCCCTTTACTTAATATAGACTAGTATTGCGCCCGTGCGTTGCACGGAAGATGTAAATAAAATAAAATTTTAATTCTCATAATCTTAGAAACTTAAAATAGTTTTAATAGAATATAAGTAAGTATAATTATAAATATTTATGCGATAGAAACATAAGCCCCTTATAGGCTATTATAGTGAAACTACTATTGAAAATAAGATATTTAAACTAATATTTTTTTGGTATTTTATTTAAATTCGTAATAGTTATCTAAATAATTAGTAATTACTACTATGTTCCTTTAGTAATTTAATACATTTCTTTTTTTAAAAAAAATACATCAAGAAATTAAGCAATAAGTCATAATTACAGTAAATTTATCGATCAATAGCTTTAAATCTAACTTTCACCAAGTTCAAATAATAATTAATTTTGTTTGTGACAATGTATCCAAATTTTGTATTGTCACAATAAAATTTTACAATAAAAATAGGATTGGAAAAAAAAAATACTAACATATAGATATAGCAAAATAAGAAAATAATATAATAATTTAATGGTAAAATAGATATATTAGCAAACAATGAAATAATATTTATAATTTAAAATACATTTATTATCAAATCCATTAAATAATTAACAACTTTTTAAAGTAAATCATCTTATAAACTATTGGACAATTTATAATTACTTTTGAAGGAAAATGACATTGTTATAATTTTTACCAACAATTCTTCTTTTATATATTATATAGATTGCATCTAGGAAAACAAAAATGAATGCAATTAGAAAGTAGCAATAATTGTGTTGCTTTTATATAAAGTATTCGAAGCTAATGATGAATATTTTGTGCCTGGAAATAATAATTAGGAAGCTAGATTTGGATTGTAATAATTTCCGATAAGCGAAAAATGGAAAAATGGGATTTTCCAATTTCAAACAAGTAGGGTTGGGTCCCACCCTTTCCAGATAGAACGACCTTCACCAGATGCTGCCCGACCCCCCACCTCATTATCATGTTTCTTATCTGTAATAACTGAAATTCACTTGTATTTCCCCAAAAAAAAGTAAAATAAAAATAAAAACTGCTAATTTATTTTTATCCCTTTTTTGTGTTTCCAGCCACCAAATATTTATTCTGTATCACAAGGGAAATGTTACATTTCTTGATTAATTGTGTTGCTACTTTGGTGAATGCTACAAAAATCTCTTCATATATTCCCTCCGTCCCATTGATATATACTACCTTCATCCTATATAGTTAGTCCACTTTGCTTTATTGATTTTTCCGACACGTGTTTCCACCGAAACCTAGTATTGGTTTTAAAATATAATTTTGAAGTATCGTTTTTTTTACGGGATACTATGACACTCATAGTATCCTGTAAAAAAAATGATACTACAAAATTATATTTTAAAACCCGTACTAGGTTTCGGTGGAAACGCGTGCCGAAAAAGTCAATAAAGCAAAGTGGACTAACTATATGAGATGGAGGTAGTATTTCTTACGTCCCATCTAATTAGTCAATATTTATTATTTTATAACTTATATATAACTATAAAAGTGGAACTAATTAGGTGAGACAGAGGGAGTAAATCATGACTGTCTTTTTGTGAGATAAATTGATAGTCAATTATTCATATATCAATGTGATGAAGAAAGTAATAATAATAATTTTTATTATTATTTTTTTTTTTGGGGTAGTATTTTGATAAGGAATGGGAGTGTCGAGGTAACTTGCTGATACGTGATTTTTTATTTTTCAATTTATTTATATGTGGTAGTTGATTGCCTTATAACTTTGAAATTGGTGGCTGTGCGTTCTTTGAAGTGAGCGAGGAGATAATTCCATTTGGAGTCAATAAAAGCCCACGGTATGCTCGTAGAAAGACTAATTTGCCCTCCAATGGCCCATAGATTCCTTTCCTCTGTGACGGGCCCACCCAACCAATAGATTCTTAACTAATCTACAGTCTCTTCAATAATTGCTTATCATATTGTTTATTTTAATTATTGTATAAATAAACTATGCTCGGCCGTCTACAAAAACTGTGGCTTCCGGTTTTAATAAAAAGTTAGTAGAAGATATTTGTTGAGTAAAAAATGGAACCATTATGTGTGATTTTTTTTTTTAAATAGAGTGATGTTATAAGATTAAAAATTAAAAATAATGGATGTGTTTTTTTTTTGCCATTATGATTTTTTAGTAAATATTGATGGATGATATTTTTATTGAGTAAAGTACAGAATCCAAAAACGAATGCGTATAATTTAAATAAATAGACTAAAAAAGAAAGTATAATAAGTTTAGCAAAATTAAATTGAAAGATGATTGAGCGCCTTTTTTTTCTTTCTTTTGTTATAGTCTTAAACACGAGAATTATGAGAGTTCATGGTTCTAATATAGCAACTTATTTATTTTGAGCTCGTCATATAATATTATTATGTTTTAAACTCAATAGACTATTAATGAAATATACATATATATATATATATATATATATATTAAAAAAAATCGGTAAACTCAATGTGCAATGCCTCATCAAGTCATCATTAAAATACAATTAAAAAATACGCATGTCGAATGACGTGGTCAAATAATTTGTTTTTTTTTCCTAGTGTTTATGAATAATCCGGTTATATTACTTGAAAATTGTTTACCTAATGAGCTATCTCATAAGTTAATGAGGGATTTAATTGTGTAAAAAAAAATAGTCTTATTAATTGCTTAATAAATACAAGAATTTTACTTGAATGCTCAAGTAAAATGAAGTGTTCTTTTTTTTTTTTTTAATACACATGAATTGAAACTTAAAAATGTGATCGCAAATATATTTCTTTTTGCATCATTCGTTATAATTTCTTTTATTACAAACAATCAATTTGGATTGTTTCTTTTTCTTTTGATAAACTAAATTGGCCTTGTTTTTCACTCTTTCATTCAAAAGAAAACGAAGAAATAATTGAATTGTTTTGTTTTGTCACGCATAGTTAAATTAAACATAGTTAATTAACCCAAAAAATACGTCATAATATAATCTTTGTAGTCAAGCAGCAAATATTGTCCAATCATGAACCCAATTATAGCTGCAAATAACATGAATTTCCCAAAATATATTATGTTTGCAGGAGAAGACAAAAAGAGTGCTTCAAAAAACCAAGATTTTCACATGAAATGCCAATCTTTTTTGGTTGTCCAAATCGAAATCAAAACATTTTCTTTTATTAATCAATATCATGTGTTTCGTAATGACTATAATCTGTTTGTGTTTTCGTGTTAATTATATATGTATGCCCACTAGGGGTGAGCACGGATCGGGTAACCGACCATTTTACACATAAAAAATCCGACCATAGGGTTTTAATCGGGTCGGGTAACCGTTAAAAACTGAAGAAAAAAGACCAAAAACCATAAAGGTGGTTAACCTAAAAATCGGGTCGGTTAACCATTTATCTAACGGTTAACCATAAATGAAAGAAATACGGAACATTCAATTTTTTATAATTCACGATAGGAAATTCCAAAAAAAATCATATCTTAGAATGTACTTGCAAAATAAACAATTCCGAAAATCAAAGAACAATGAAACCAAATTACGAGGTTAATGAAAGCGAAGATTAGAAAAAAGAAAAGGAATAAAGAAAAGTTAAACTTTATCCCGTAATATATAGTACTATTAAATAAAAAATTGAATATAATATATATAATTATATCTTTATTTAATAGATACCGGTTCAGGTAATCGACGGTTTTTCATGCATAGAAACCGAAACCGAACCGGTATTGTCGGTTTTTGAAAATTAGAAATAAAAACCGGATCATACGGTTTGGTTAACCATATTTTCGGATCGGTTTCGATCAGATTAGTCGGTCGGTTCGGTTTTTCGGTTTCTTATGCTCAGCCCTAATGCCCACTCACGCTCACGCAATATGTTACTCCCTCTGTCCCCCATATTAGTGTGCTGAGAGAAACGGCACGCAGTTTAAGACGAAATTAGTGTAAAGTGGGAAAAGTAAGATAAAGTAAGGAGAAAGTAGAAAAAATAGGTAGAAAGTGAAAAAAATAAAAATAAAGTGAGGGTGAATATGTCTTTTTGCTTAGGGAATCTTTCCATATTTGGAATGTACACTAATATGGGGAACGTCCCAAACAGAAAATATGTACACTAATATGGGGGACGGAGGGAGTACAAATTTATACTGCGTGAAACTTAAAATATTATCTGCAGCTCAAAAAATAAAATAAAAATAATAGTAGGTACTAGGAGTATTGTATAGGCATATGGTATCTTGGCATATCGGTTTTGATATATATTCATTTATAGCTGCTTATTATTTATTTTTTTATATATATATAATTTTTGATTTTGCTAAATTTTATGGCCACAGAAACTACATGTGCAATTATAAATATAAACTAGAAATAAATTCGTGCCTTGAAAAGTTCCAACGCAATAAAGTCGACATGATTTCTGAACAGTTGATATTGTATTTGAAAAAGAAAAATATTAGAAACATAACATAACAATTTTTATTATCTGGGAGAAGTTCTGTCTGTGTCGAGTAATGAAATACTACCTCCATCCCATTACATTAGTCTTCTTTGTTTTTTGATTGTTCGACACGCTTTTCCACCGAAACCTAGTACGAGTTTTAAAATATAATTTTGACGTATTCATTTTTTCACGGGGTACTATGAGTGTCATAGTACCCTGTGAAAAAATGAATACGTCAAAATTATATTTTAAAACCCGTACTAGGTTTCGATGGAAAAGCGTGCCGAACAATCAAAAAGCAAAGAGGACTAATGTAATGAGATGGAGGTAGTACAATAAAATAAAATACTATTTGTATCCTAAATTATTAATTCAGATTGGAAATTCATATTTTATTGTTTGTCACATGGCATTCTGCATGACTGATTTCTTACGGGATTTTCATCTTCTCATTATGAAATTTAAAAAAAAATTGAGTGAAACTATTTACTTGATTCAAAGAAAAACTTTAATTATTAGTTTAATTTCAGTTTATTATCTAACTAAATATGGTGGGAGTAATAATTTATTACTATATATAGGTTATATGTTCGAAAATCAAACACAATAGTAACTAAAGTATGATTACAATTTATCAAAAATGGAGCCTTTTTTTGTTGGAAATTGTTTGCATCTAGACATATATATATATATTTTTTTAATTGTCAGATCAGTTTAATTTCAATATTTTTATTTATCGAATTATTGAAGGGAATATTGTCAATAATGGATGGATTGTGCCCATTCTTGGAACCTACTCTGTGCCTCATCAAGATTCTTAGATGTAAAGACATTTATATTTATTAGAATATACATAATTCAATAAAACAACTCTTTATGCATGTAGTGTGTTTGGTAAATGTCTTGTGTTTGTTGGCCTATACCAAGAGTAAAGGAGACCAAAAGATAGACCAAATTTTAAATTAAAAATAAGGAAAAAAAAATGCGTTATAACGAATCAATCTATTTGTTTTAGGAATCAAATAAATTAAATTAAACTATGATTAAATCTATTTGTTGTTAATTCATTAGATTAAATTATGATTAATAAAGAACACATGTGAAATTAAATTATGATTAAATCTATTTGTTGTTAATTCATTAGATTAAATTTATGATTAATAAAGAACAAAAACTCTTAAAAATCAATAAAATATAATCAAAATATATCTTCAGTATTCATTACCATATTTTGTACGTAGGCAAAAATTTGGGTGAAGCCGGCAACACAGTGTGGCCGGGTCAAAGTGTCAATCTTTATGCATAAACGTGCTAATCTATATAAATAAAAGTGTCAATCTTTAACATAATTATTTTACAAATAAAAGTGCCAATTTTAAAAAGTGTCAATCTTTATACAGAAAAGTGTTAATCTACACGAATAAAAGTGTCAATCTTTTAGCCGGGCTCACGGTGAGCCATGGCTGACCCAAGTGTGACCCTTGTACGTATATATGTTTCCAATAAAACTATGAAATATAAATCGATGTTTTTCAATATGAAATTAATAGAATATACCTTAATCTATTTAAAAAAATATAATATACCCTAAATAGGCTTAATATTCACTAAATAAATTTTACCCCTCACTAAATAATCTATTTTTCTATTTCAAAACAACAGACGGAACATCCAAATTAAATAAGTGTAATTACTCGAAAAATTAATGGTACTGTTAAAGACACAATGTAAAGGGGGAACTCCTAACATAAAGATATACTATTATATTGATGTAGTATTATTTTAATTGGATTTCAAAACCCTTAATCCCTCAAATAATGTTGTCAAAATCATTAGCATTAGATGACAAATCTAGGATCCGTACTTTCTTAACTACGTACTTTATTAGGACTTAAGTAGTATGCATGTAGAGTATCATTTCTCATATGTTGGAGAGAAATATGTTGGATATCGAACTTTATGTTATGGTGGAAATGCTTTATTAATTCGTTAATTGCTTCCGGAAAAATGTGATATTGATTGTTTGCTGGAACAAATTCAAAAATGAAAGAAAATATATTAAATCTGCAAAAAAAAAAAGAAAAAAAAAAAAAAGAAAAAAAAAAGGGCGGATTTGACGATGGAATTTTTAAAAGAATATATCTAACAATATAATCTATTGACGAATATATCTAACAATAGCACAACAATTTAATTCGAAAACATCAACACTACTTTTAATAAACTCAATGCACGGTTTATCTCATCTACTATCTTTCAAGAAAAGTAGAAAACGATGGTACACTGTATTTTAAAGTCAGCAGTTTATATATTCATCACCTCAAAACAGGGGCGGATCCAGAAATTTTTGTATGTAGGGGCTGAATATAATAAATTTCGAGTTTGATGTAAATTTTCTTATTATTTGATTTAGTAGTGGAGGCTTTTACACTATATTTTACATAAATTAAAAAATAATTTGAAGATTTTAAGCTAATTTTTTTTTTTTTTTGGGCTTGGTGGGGGCTTAAGCCCTCTCACCCCTCCACTTACATCCGCCCCTGCCTCAAAACATAAAAATAATATCGACATAAATAAAATAAATATGTATATCATTTATATGGATATGATGCACATGAAACTATAAGGTGATAGATTCAACATTCAATTATTTTTCGTACAATTGTCCGAAGACGGGAAAACTTGATTATTGGACCACTTGCCATCTATTTATTAAATTAAATCCAAACCTCAGGTTTTCATTCTATGGTACAAAATTCACAGCACCATGCACAACCAACAAATGCAATTAAATGCCATAGCTATCATCATATCACAATATCTCATCTCGTGATAGAGGATCTCTTATTTCCTTGAAAATGAAGGTGTATATAATTAATTAATCAATACTCAATAGCCTTGTTTTGAATAAAGATTTTAGAAAAATACAGTATGTATAAAGAATGAATGCAGTCATGCAGATAATTATTTTCTTAGAATGATTAATTATTTTGGGAAATGAGGCGAGCTAGAATTTGAAAATAATATAGAAACAATAACAAACCAATAATTCGGGATTTTATTTTTTGAGTATTTTATTTTATTTTTCCTGATTTATTTGATAAAGGTTTGTGTAAATGCAGTAGGGCCATGGTTAGATAGAGATGAAGAATAAGAACCACAAATTCTTATGATTTCATGAGAGAGAGAGAGAGAAAGAGAGGATATTATGTATGGCTTAAAATCTTGGAAATTTCTTGGTGTGGTGTGTGTGTCATAAAAGTTATAGATGGGTAGCTTCATATATACAAAATTCCTACTCAGATGACTATTATCCATTTTTAATGCCAATTTTAATCGATTTAATTAAATTACATATGACTCGATTCATAATTGAATACAAGAAAAAGGTCGTATCGTATCATCACTTTAGCAAGCAGAGGAAGGTGACCCTAAGAGTGTTTAAATTCTCTCTCTATATATATGTTTTTGATTATATTAAATATCGAATTTTAATTAATGTAAATCCCTCATTGTTCACAAATCAAGATCAAGTCCTTACTACTTATTAACTCCACTAATTTAAATATATGGAGAGAGGGGGGAGAGTTTGGTTATTAGATAAAAAAAATATGGCGTGAAAATAAGAATAAAATTATACAACTACTTTTAATACAGTCTACGGTTGATATAGAAGCAAAGTATTGCTACAATACACATTATTTGTAGGGTGAACTTTAAAAATACCCAAAACAAATAGTTATGTAGGTTTTATACCCACAACTATAAAACTATAAGTTTTATACCCAAAATCCCATGAAAGTACAAAAATACCCTTATTATTTGGGCCCACTTGTAAGAAAAGTTAAAATCCAATATATTTATTAATTATTCTACTCGGTCATGCTCTTATTCATACTTTTACACGACACGAATTGTAAAAAGAAGACCGTGTAAAGCATTTTAAAAAATATATATATATCAAGAATTTCATTTATGTCCGGCAACTATCCAATCAGTAAAAAGTAATTTCATTTATTGATGAATGAGAAAATACAACAACAAAATCAAACTGCAAAGAAATTTTATCACCACTTTTATAAACATTCAAATTATAGAGAGAGAAATAATCTTTTGTTTGCTCTATTTGTTTGGAAATTTTTGGTGCGATTTTGGTGGAATTTGGAAGATATATTGCAGATACTAAGAAGGTACATTTCAATTTTCCTTATTTTTGTGATATTAGGTAAAACAGTAAAAATAAAATAGTAGTGTTCATGTTTACACGGTTAATATATATAAATTACACGGTTGGTTTAATTTTATGTTACACGGTTGTTATTACAATTACCGTGTATTTTTTTAATTTATTTAATTTTACACGGTTTACTTGAATTACACGGTAACATTCATTGTATTACACGATAATTTTAACCGTGTAATACAAGTTTTTACACGGTTGAAATTTAAATTTTATCGTGTAAAAGGTTTATTTTAATCGTGTTATAGATGAAATAACCGTGTAAGATACTGCAATGTGTATTGCTTCATATTTGACCTAAATTTTCGTGATCCCTTTGCAGTGATGTCGCAAGTAAAAATATTTATCCGTCATGGGGGGCATTGGCAGAGAAGCACTTATGTTGGGGGCAATGGCGTTTTGATTTATTTGGCAATGACCGAAGTTACCCGTGACAATCTAGTACAACAAATCCGTCTAGAAACGGGTGATTGTGATAGTGATTATATGTTTCACTATTTGACTGATACAGACGAGCATGGAACGGTTAAGGTTACCTTGAGGAGCGACGTTGATTTGTTGAGATTAATTGTGGAGCAACAAAAAAAGGCAACTGTGTATGTCACTAGGAAGGATAAAAATATTGCCCGTAGCACTCCTCCCACTACGCAAGGTTCTAAGGTCTTTACGAATGTGAATATAGAAGGGGATGAGGAAGACGAAGAGAGGGATGAAGAGAGGGTCGAGGAAGAGGGTGAGAGGGATGAGGATGAGGAAGACGAAGAGAGGGCCGAAGATGAAACGGCGGCGGAAGAAAGGCGAGAAAGGGATGACGAGCAAAGGGATGCAATGGATTTGTCCAATCTATTGGAGTCCTTGACCTTGGAGTTTGGGGCTTGGATTCGCGATCCGAGACAGCTTGATAGGATCATTGGGCATCGCAACATCAATTCCGAGACTCAGCCTACCCGTCGTGGCGACCAAGCTAGGGTCGATCCGGATGAAATCCGAGCTTGGCTAATTCCACATGTTCATCTAGATACTGCATCGCCGTTGGGGTTCATCGACGGAGGCTATTCTGCGCCGATCACCGGTGCATTGCGTGTCGGTGGTTTGTTCAAGAAGAAGGATGATTTGGCGATAGCAGTGGGCCTTCATCAGATGGAGCACAGACATCA
Source organism: Mentha longifolia (assembly GCA_001642375.2). Taxonomy (NCBI): domain Eukaryota; kingdom Viridiplantae; phylum Streptophyta; class Magnoliopsida; order Lamiales; family Lamiaceae; genus Mentha; species Mentha longifolia. Next base: position 13,576,730 of record CM038112.1, read on the forward strand.
GTACAAGGTAGAAAACTCTGACACTTATCGTGTTGGATTTGTATGCAAGAAGGATGGGTGCAAATACCTATTGCGTGCAAAGCAAAAGGGGGGCTTTTGGTCCATTGGGAAATATAACGAACGCCATACTTGCACCGTCGATCTAGATGGGAATTCTCCTCGCCAATACCCGGCAAATGTTTTGGGAGCATACTTTGCACGGAGATTGATCACCGACGGAGTCGTACTGAAGCCGAAGGAGATGGCTAATGAGATGCGAGCGGAGTATGGCATCGAGATTGATTATAGTTTCGCCCTGCGAGCAAGGAACATCGCTATAGAGATGACGTACGGAGGTTTCGAGGAGTCTTACCAAAGGCTCCCTTCTTATTTGTACTTACTGAGGGAGAGGAATCCAGGTACAGCGTATGATATATCGACTTCTCGTACCTCCGATCGATTGTGTTATATGTTCCTTGCTCTAGGACAATCCATTGAAGCATGGAGTTCAGATTTGCTCCGATCAGTGATTGTGGTCGACGGCGCACACTTGAAGGGTAAGAATAAAGGGACGTTATTTGTAGCTTGCACGAAGGATGGAAACGAGCAGGTGTTTCCACTCGCCATTGGATTTGGGCCGATTGAGGACGATGATTCTTGGACATGGTTTCTGACTAGGGTTCGTCACTGTTTTGGAGCACCGGCGGACCTGTTGATAGTGTCTGATGGCCATCTCAACATTCGAAATGCCATTCAGACCGTCATCCCATCTGCTTCTCACGGCCTTTGCTTTTACCATTTGATGAAAAATATGGTAAACGAAGGTAGGCACGCAGTTGGAAGATTTGAAGCGGCAGCCTATGCGTATCGAGATTCTACCTTCGACGAATACTTCGAGTCTTTGAGGGGTAGTAGCATATACCAACGGCTGTGTGAGATTGGCGTACATCGGTGGGCTCGTTCCAAGTGTACCGTGCCTCGCACCAGTTTCATGACATCAAATCCCGCCGAGACTATGAATGCTAGACTCTTATGGGCGAGACGATTGCCAATATGCGCTATGCTCGAGGCTTACCGCATTATTGTTGAGAAGTGGTTCGAGGAACATCGGATGCGCGCCCTCTCAGTCGAGCACGAGGTCACTGAGAGTGCATATTCGAAGATGGCAGTCGCTGCAGAATGGGCTCGACACTACACCACTCGTGGGACGGCACTACCTCACGTGTACAGGGTAGAGGGTGACAACGGGACTTACATTGTGGATCTCCAAAATTCCACATGCGAATGCAAGGAGTTCGACTTGGATGCGATGCCTTGTCGACATGCTTGTGCGGTCATTCGGTAAGTATATATATATTTCATCTTTTAAGAATAGTCGTGTATGAGATGTGTTTAAATTAAATTTGGATAAAATGTAGGTTCTCGGGTAGGCGTGCCACTGACTACGTTAGCCGGTATTTTAAACAATCGACTTTGGTGGCGGCCTATTCACCCACTATTGAGCCGGTGCCCCATCCCGAGTCTTGGTCCGTTCCGGAAGAGGTTTCCTCACAGGTCATGCGGCCCCCACTCGTCGATAGACAGGCTGGAAGACCACGTGGGAATCGTGTGAGATCTACCGTTGAGGGGATTCAAAGCAATCAACAACAATGCTGGAGATGTGGACAATATGGGCATAAGAGACGATCATGCATGTCATCATGCCAAATAGGGGACGCCGATCAAAGCGAAGGTAGTGCACGTCGACGAAAGAAAAAAACTTGTAGCATTTGTCACTCTGAGGGGCATACACGGCCAAGATGTCCCTTCAATGCTAGAGAATAGACTTGGTTATTATGTGATTTATAGAAAATTGTTGAGGATTGAATGAGATTTTAAGAATTAGGTGGTGTTGCAGTTTGTTACACGATTGATATTAGTTTGTTTGTCAATGACACGGTTGATATAAGTCACACAGGTCGTGTAACTCTAATTTCTAACAAACAATCGTGTAATAATAGCCGTGCAAGTCAAAAGTCAACATGTAGTCAACTCTTTTAGATTTACACGATTGTAGTGCACGGTTATTTCATTACTTAATCGTGTACACGGTTAAATAGTCAACCGTGTAAGACTAAAATTACACGGTAGGCACATATAAGTCACTCGTGTACACGATTTCTAATTTATTCAATCGTGTGTAGTCGGTCAAAATTGAAAGGCAATTTCGAAAAAGTCAACAATTGATCCTTAGGTTGATTTTTCGAATTATAAATCGAATTGTTTGTGTTTGATGTATGATCTATACGTAATATACGTAATTGGGATACAAGAAAGCACTTGTAATGTTGTACACGATTTGTCTCGATTGTTGCTTAATTGTTTATAGGAATGACCTAATTGTAACATATGATGGACTAAGGTGGTATATGTTTCAAACTTAGAAACACGGGAAGGAACATTGTTGGATGTTATTTACCTTCTTAATTGATGGATATTTCCTTACACGGTCATTATATGTCTTTAATAATACGATATTTGATGATTTTATCTTTAATTTCAGGCGAAAATTGCATTTTTTTGCTTAAGTTCTAACTTACACGGTTGCATTCATGGGGTTACACGGTATAGGGCTCTTAATTACACGGTTGGATAAAAATTCCAACCGTGTAAGATACTGCAAGTCTTAACCGAAAGCAAAAAAAAACCCTAATCAACATTCCACCAGCTAAATTAACAAAAACCAATTAACAAAAATGGTAACAGACAAGAACCATCATCCAAATACAAATTAAAATAAGTTATCCAAACTACAATACAAAATAAACTAGTCAATCGACATCTCGTCGAGATAATAAAAAAATCCTACGACCAATCGTTTTCCGTGCCTTAGCTATGTATTCCGGAGAGGGTTTGAGAGTTTTGGGCTTCTTATCGGAGAGGATCCTATCTAGAGTCAAGCATGCAAGCGAACCACAAGAATGAGAGTCTTGTTGGCGGAATTGCTTGTCCGAAGCAAGGAATAATACCGCCATTTCCTTCTTGTGTCTGGTCAAGTGTGGATGTTGATCCCAGTAGTGGACCACATGCAGGAGCCTCGGGAATAGCCGTGCCAAGCATATAACTTGGGCAGTACGGTGCTCGTGCTCTGGCATCGTGGTCAAACTGTGCAGTAGGGAATCAAACACCTCTAACCGCCACTCCGGAATGCGTGCTCGACAAACGATCCAGTGGTCAGTGGACAAGTGACAGACAAATATAAACTGAAATCCAATAAAAACTCAAAGTTATAAGTCTAGAAATAATGGAAACACGAAAAACCAAAACAAACGACAATAGAATAAACTTACGTCATCTGCACTCATCCATGGCGTGTAAGTGTTCGTTCCACTAAAAATGTCGAGAAAATACTTCTCGGGCGACCACTTCTGGTAGATGCACGTCTTATTCAACCCCAGCATCGGATCGTTAGGATGAAAGCTCCTAAGTACCCTCATCATGTCCGTCTTGTATACATAATAAATAAGTTAATGAAAAGGAATTACATTGCTATAAGAGAAATATAATAAACGTGTAAAATGCCAAAAGAACTCACGTAAAAATCGACGCCGGCTATAATAGTACCCACGTATCCGACGTTACTATCGCATGAAAGCCGCATGCGAAGTCGAGCCCTCCAGTACAAGATGTACAAGTCCATGACCTAAAAATTTAAAAAACGAAGCTAAACAAATTAATCACTTCATTAATTAATAATTAAATGAATAAATAAATAAACCATTTCAAATACCTCGGCAGTGAAGTCTCTGCTCATGTCCTCGATCTCGTCGAACAGCTGCTGCGTGAGATGATATGGTGGCGTCTGCCTCGTGAGAACCACTGCATCCGGACCCGAATTCCGAAACTGCTCGTAGGCATCAGTAGCACCCCGGGTAGAATGCGGTGTCTCCTGAACAGTGTACGGGCTGCGAAGAGCCTGAGACGGCCTCGGAACCCGTCCCCCAACCCTATCAGTCTCGACTCTCTGCTGAGGGATATCCGAGACCCAGCTGCCTTCCTCAGGATCATCCAACGGAAGCTCGGGAAATGTCGGAAATGGCAGCTGAGGTACATAGGGAATCTTATCAAGGTCCCTAGCATAAGAGCTGTGGGACGAGGATGCCCTCCTCTCGGGCTCGACCTCGTCAGCTACGTGTGGTGGCGTCCGTAGGCTCGAAGCATGATGCTCGAAAACCGGTGCGTGCTGAGGGCTAGGAGATCGGTGCCTCTCAGCTAGCACGGGACACTCCGCGCGTCTCTGACTCACCGGTGTCGGAGAACGACGGCTGGAATGTCTACTGTGAGCCGAAGGCGCCCTAGATCCTACCGTTCCCCTCATCCGCTCGAACAGGGTCTTAGCCATCCGGGCAAGTAAACCCTTCTCGGATGTGTCATCTGCTAGACGGTTGAGGGCTCTGTCCAGGGCTCTGTCGAGGACGGTGTCTGCCTAGCGGTTCTGACCGCATCCATGTCGACACGGAAGTCCATGCACGCAACACACTGCCGGCTCAGAAGGTGGTGGTTGGGAGGGCTCTTCCCTAGGTCGCTTCGACCTAGAGGACTCCGGAACGTCATGCTGGGATATCTCAGGGGCTCGTGCCGGCTCGGAAACGGAGGCTCGTGCTGGTTCGGGCATACGAGGTACAGCCGGCTGAACTACGTCCTTCACAGTCCGACATTTCATCTTTCGCACGACCTTCTGAATCTTTGTAGCCTCCTTTTTCGGCCTCGCCTCTACGTGCACCTTTTTGTGTGCATGCCGTTGACTCGGGATAAACCTCAAGACAAACAGGTCGTCCCACTCGAGGGACTGCACGTATGGCTCCGCATCCTCTATACCCAACTCGGGTTCAAGGGTTACTCGGGGCTCGAGCTACACAAATACACAAAAAAACGCGTAATGAATTAGAATTTAGAAAATACGCAAAATACGAAGAAACATGCTTATCCAATATAACAAGATATTTTTCAAAGGAAATAAATAACCATTACCTTAACACTGTCGAAAAAGGTAGTGTAGTCCAAATGGGACTGTCGAGTCAACCATCTCCTAAGCCGGGGCGTCTCAAAATCATTCAAATGCTCCCCACACGCATTTCCAAGCATAGGAATGGCCTCGTACGACCACAAGTTCAATGCCCAAACGGGTCCGTACAAGTGGTACCCCGCCGTCTGCCCACCAAGCTCGCACGGGTCTTTCTTCATCACTCCAAGTTGGTGACACAACACTTGGAAGGACCACGACCCCCATGGGAATTTGTACCACCCAGCTCGGTCCTCTACTAATGCCCACGTCCAGTCTTCGATCGTCTGTTTGTCACGGCATAGAAGGACGTAGTAGTACATGAGCAGGTTTGCGGCGCTCAAGTACTGCTGAGGGCTCCCCATCCGGATGCTTTCGCTCATGAAGTCATCCAAAAGTTGTCGATCTTTCACCTTCGCACCATGATACCATGTGTGGAACAGGCTACTCTGAGGAATGGTGTACGGACCTTTGTTGGGGTTGAAGTCGTGATGGAAAGGCCCGAACACTAAACCGGTCACAATGCAATATTCTTGTGCACCGAACCGGATATCTCGCCCTCCCACATGAAACCAAATGGCCCATCCCTAAATTCGCGCACGAGCGGGTTCCCACCTATACGTTCCAACACTATCGGGATTTGTCTAATGACAATATCCCGCGTGTATAAATTGAGCCTAGCCGGAAAACCTTGCATGCGAGGCCGTAACCATGCAAATCGAGGCTGCAAAAGGTAACACACAATGATTAGACGACGGAAGGATATGAAAAATGGTGTCAAAATGCCCAAGAAAACCAAAAATATCAACCGTCTGTATCTTACACGGTTGAATTCATTTTTCAACCGTGTACACGGTTGAAAACAAAATTCAACCGTGTAAGTTAAGTTGCTGACCGGTCAAACTAGACTTACACGGTGAAAAAAATTTCAATCGTGTAAGTCTCCGGAATGAGCCACGTCAACACTTACACGGTTGAAATTTTTATTCAACCGTGTAACTATAAACCTTCAAAATCCAGATTTCGAATTCGATCCAATCCCAATTTCAGACCCAAATTTAACCTAAATTCAGCCTATAAACACTAAATTAACAGATATCAAAATTAACCCAATCAATTCCTACTTCATAAATCGACAAATTTGAAAAACATAAATTCTAAAACTCACCGGCGGCGGCGGATATGGCAGATTTTGCTGTTCTTGGACACTCGGCACTCGACGCCATTCACCGCGGTTCGAAGTTCCCGCTTCGTCGCCGGAATCCGTGTGGTGGGGTTCCATTTTAATCGGCGGCGGCTTGTTTTTTTGGGTTGCACGGTTGTTTTTCAATTTTGGGGATACACGGCTGAAAGAATGAATTCGTGCAGATGGATATTGTGTGGGGTAGGTTAGGGTTTTTTTATTTAACCATCCTTTTCCTTAAAAAATATGTGGGCCCAAATAATAAGGGTATTTTTGTACTTTCATGGGATTTTGGGTATAAAACTTATAGTTTTATAGTTGTGGGTATAAAACCTACATAACTATTTGTTTTGGGTATATTTATATATTAAGACTTATTTGTATACAGTTTGATACTTAAATATTGACATATTTTTAGCTATAACAATCTTATTTAGTTCAATAATGCCGTCGTTTTTGTCATCTATATTGATAGGATGTGGCTCAGAAAAAATAGAAGTGAAGCCCAATATCAAGCCCAAGAGAAATTAGGGCTAGGGTTATATGTAGATCCTCTATAAATAGGGGGAAAGAAATCTTGTAAATGGACAGAAAGTATTCGAATAAAATTCGTACGCTTGCTCCGTGGACGTAGATCTCATTAAAGATCGAACCACGTAATTTTTTGGTGTTCTTTTACATTCTCGTTACGCTTTTTAATTTCCCAAGAAAATCAAGATCGAACACTAGCGCCGTTTGTGGGAAACAATCAATTTGTGTTTCAGATCGAAAATTTTCTTTAGGAGATTTAGGCACAGAGAATGATTCACAAAACAAAAAAAAAAAAAAAAAAAATTTAATGCTGGGAGCATCATGCACGTTCGGAGGTGAGGGGGGTTAAGCAGAGAGGGGAGTGGGGCGAAAAGAGGGGACGTTCAACCGCCATCCTCCGCCAAGCTGCGCCTCCACTGTGACAAAAGCGATATGGTGATTTATCCATAAACCGACGGGTGCAGTCGAGATCCCCGCGGGGGAAATAAAGAGGGAGATTCAAAACTTGGAGTGATTGCGTAGGCGTAGGCGGCGCTGTGTTGCGACAAGGCGAGGACGAACGTCTCAAGAGAGAAGCCGTTGAAAATCCGGTGTGGGACGCTGATTCCGATCGCGACGCCGCCGCACTTGAAATGAGTGGCCCGCAAGCAGCGGACATGGGGCGGACTCGTCAAGCTGGTGGAAGGAGGTGGTGGAGGCTCTCAGTTTCCATTCTTTTGACGAGATCCATGGATTCGAAGCTGTCGGCTTCCGCCTCGATGAATTCGGCGCCGCCGTCATTGCAATCGACGAGGTGTTCCTCCTTGATGAATCTACCGGCGAGAGGGTAGAATCGATGAGGTCTTCCTCCTTGACGCCGCTCCATGAAATCATGGCCGCACTGCAGCCACCAGCAGCAGAGTGCGCAGCGGATCCTCCGCGAGTTCGCACGGCGGTGCAGGACGCCATCGTCGAGGCTGTGGCAGGTGGCGAACGAGCAGGCGCCGCGTCCGGCGTCGAAGAGCACCTCTGAGCTGCACCAGCAACACCTACCCCGCCGAGCTGCCGAGCTGCACCGCCGCAGCACCCCGCCGAGCTGCCGAGCTGCACCGCCGCAGCACCCCGTCGAGCTCGCCCCCACCGAAGATCAGCCGAGCTGCAGCAGTGGGCCGAGCTGCCGAGCTGCACCGCCGCAGCACCCCGTCGAGCTCGCCCCCGCCGAAGATCAGCCGACCTGCAGCAGTGGGCCGAGCTGCCGAGCTGCACCGCCGCAGCACCCGGTCGAGCTCACCCCCGATGAAGAGTAGCCGAGCTCCAGCAGTGGGCCGAGCTGACGAGCTGCACCGCCGCCACCCGACGAGCTGCAGCACTTCCCCGAGCTGCCACACCTACCCCGCCGAGCTGCACTAGCAGCACCTCCACGCCGCACTAGCAGCACCTCCACGCAGAGCTGCCTCACTGCACCACCTCCGAACCGAGCATCCGAGTTGACGTCGCCGAGGCACCACCGAGCCCCGAGCCGACATTGCCACGAAGCTTCTACGTCGAAGCATGGCGCCGACCTCTTAACGCCAACTCATCAAGAAAAGCCCCGAGAATGTCTTCTCGCTATGGTCAATTCTTAATTCTAATTTCTTTTATATATATATATATATATATATATATATATATATATATATATATATTAACTAAAGCCAATCCTTGTTTCATACGAGGAAGTGCTCTTAAAAGCCAATCCTTGTCTCACGACGAGGAAGAGACTACTCCTATCGATAAATTTGACAAACAAGGAACTCGAAAGCCGAAACCTCGTCTTTAGATAAGGTGGCTAATCGAAAGCCGAAACCTCGTCTTTAGATGAGGGGGCTAATCGAAAGCCGAAACCTCGTCTTTAGATGAGGTGGCTAATCGAAAGCCAAAACTTCGTCTTTAGACGAGGTGGCTACTCGAAAGCCAAAACTTCATCTTTAGACGAAGTGGCTATTCGAAAGCCAAAACTTCATCTTTAGACGATGTGGCTACTCGAAAGCTAAAACTTTATCTTTAGATGAAGTGGCTTCTCGAAAACCAAAACTTCGTCTTTAGACGAAGTGGCTAACTTAAAGTCAAGACTTCGTCTTACGACGGAGTAGAGCTATTTAAAAGCCTAAACTCGTCTAAGATGAGTACAAGCTAGCATTTCGACTTCGTAGAAATCCTAATTTCGACGGGGCAATGCAATTTTATTACGACATCATCCTAGCGAGGCGGTACGCTTTTCGACTTCGTTGAAATTCCAATTTTGACGGGGCAATGCAATTCACGCTCGACCTCAAATCACACCCTCACTTCTATGTCTTTTGGGGGGGGGGGTGTGATAGGATGTGGCCCATAAGAAATAGAAGTGAAGCCCAATATCAAGCCCAAGAGAAATTAGGGTTAGGGTTATGTGTAGATCCTCTATAAATAGGGGGAAAGAAATATTGTAAAGGGACAGAAAGTATTCGAATAAAATTCATACGCTTGATCCGTGAATGTAGATCTCATTAAAGATTGAACCACGTAATTTTTTGGTGTTCTTTTACATTCTCGTTACGCTTTTTAATTTCTCCAAGAAAATCAAGATCGAACATATATGTACATATCCTAGCTATTTCTCAGGATTCTGCTTTTATAGTTTCAAATCCTAAAATTAATTATTCTCTCTATCTTTTTATAAGTGTCCTCCTTAGCATTAAATGTGAATATTGATAGGATGTGGCCCAAAGGCCCAGATCAGCTCGGCCCACCCAGATTGAAGCCCAATAACGAGTCAACAAAATCATCCAACTGCCCCACGATTTCTCAACCACCCGCGATGGTCAGAGTACGGACGGACATGCGAGAGCAGCATCCATGAATCACCCGTGACCTCAATTCTCTATAACTAGAGCTATCTTGTAAGATAAAAGGAGAGGGCACTGTACTTACTAGTTAAAAAGACTTCAATATAAAGATTCTCTTTTTCCTCCGTGGACGTAGATCTACCCATAGATCGAACCACGTAAATTCTTGTGTTTTTAGCTTTCTATAAATCTCACTATCACAAAAACACTCTAAAATCGACGATCGATCACTGGCGCCGTCTGTGGGAAACACTGGAATTTTGTGAAACCGATCAGAGCATTTTGAGTAAAGATACGATGGTGAGACCAACCCGCTCCGCCACCACTGCCGCCGCTGCCGCCAAAGCAAAACAGAAGCAAGCTGACCCCTTCACCAATCCGCCTTACACTCCAGTCAACGAGGAAGAGGGTGACGTTAGTCAAGCTCAGAAAACTGCTTCCCAAATCCGACGTGACCAACAACCCATTCGCCGAACTCCTGAAGGCCACCTGGAAGATGTTCCGTCTGGAGATTCAGCTAGCAGCGATGGGCCCGATCAGGGTGGCAGCCGACGCGGCACCGCCAAACTCCCACCCGAGTTTGGAGACGCACTGAAGGCGTACCTGGACCTCCACGAGCAGGACTTTCATAAGTTCGTCGGTCAACATCGACAACAAAGTCAAAATAGAGAAGACGGAGTCGAACCGTCACAAAGGCGATCCCCAAGTCTCCAGATCGTTGGAGACAGGGAGACCGAACTTCCCCAAAGGCGACAAAACAATCGCCGTGGGAACAACCGCGCTTCACCTCGGCGCGGATCAACGTCACCTCGTCAGAACGCCATTCCACCTCGGCGTGACGAAGGAAACACCTACCAGGGAAGATTCACCGTGTACGGTCGAATCTCGACTCCCTTCACTAATAAGATACTCTATACCCCTCTCCCCTATCCAGCCTTACAACGGGTCACAAGACCCCAACAACTTCCTATCCCGATTCCAATACAACATGATGAACCAGGGATTGGCCGAAGATATTTACATGTGTAAAGTCTTCCCCGAGCTGCTAGTGGACAACGGTAGGAGTTGGTTTGATAGCCTCCCTAATTGCAGCATAGGGTCGTATGCCGACCTACTTGACGCTTTCGAACGCCGCTTTTTTCAAAAAGCCGAGGCAAAAATCAGCCCAGCCCAGCTCCTAACCTTAAGGCAGGGGCGGGAAGAAACGATCAGTGATTTTCTGGCCCGTTTTTATAACGAAAGCCTTAAAGTCGATCGTCTCTCCGACGACGTGCTTATCTCGGCATTCCAAAATGCCATTCAGTCCGGAACTCTCTTCAGAGAGCTTGTAAAGGAACGCCCAACGACCTCCAGACAGCTATGGCGGATTGCTGATGCATTCGCGGAGGCGGATGAGGCCGATCGGAAAAAGCGGGCAGCAGATCGGCCCGAAAACAACGATAAGAGAAAAAAAGAGGAGCACGCCGACCTTGGGCAAGGTCGTCGAAGTGCCCTCGAAAGGTTACAGCGAGGACCTCTCGAGTCTCGCTTAGGACCTCGGCCCAACCAAGACCGAAGTCAATATACACCACTGACAAAGTCCAGGGCTGAAATATACGAGCTTCACTCAAACTTGTTTGAGAAGCCACCGCCCTTATCCCGAGGTGGGTCAAAATGCCGATCCAAGGAGAAATACTGCAAGCTCCATAATGACTACGGTCATGAAACCGAGGACTGCAGGGACCTCGCCTCGGACATAGAACACATGGTACGCGATGGTACCCTTAAACTGTACCAAAGTCGCAACCAGAAAGAGGCCCGACCTCAAGGGAAGGGCAAGAGAAAGAAAAACAGGGGAGTCAATAACTGTACCCCCCAAAACGACAAAAGGCCAAAGCACGACAACGAGGATGAGGATGAAGATCAGCCTCAATATGATGCAGTCATCACGGCCATCACTGGACTGCCCGAAGGTACGACGAGGTCATCGTTGAAAGCCGAGGCCCGAAGTCAACAGCGGGAAGAACCACCCAAAAAAGGTTCAAAAAGGACGAGGTCGTCACCTTTTCTAGCAACGACCCAGTTCCCCATGCGGTACCTCATCAAGATGCCACCATAATCGAGGCCGTAGTGGCAAACAAATTGGTCCACCGCATATTTATTGATAGTGGGACCTCTGTGAGTGTGCTCTTTAAAGACTGTTTCGATAAGCTCGATATTGAAGAAGCACGTCTAAGGCCAGCACCCATGCCGCTAAAGAACTTCACGCAACAAGAGACGACGACGGAAGACATAATTTCACTGCCCGTGACAGTTGGAAAGAGCCCGTTGTCCACTACGAAGATAATTCACTTCTTCGTCGTAAAAGCCAGCTCCCCATATAACATCATCTTAGGAAGGGATTGGCTAATAGCAACGAAGGCGATCTGCTCAGCCTACCACCTAACAATTAAAATTCCGTCTAGAAACGGAGTGATCACGCTTCGGGGAAACCAACAACAGGCTAAGGAGTGCATGCAGGTCGCACTCCGAGGTGTTAGGAATCAACACCCCCAAGCATAGCAACTACAGAAACCCGAAGAGGTAGAGCCGACGTCGCGTCCATCCGTCGAGCCAGTAGAAGACGTTGCATTATATGAAGATGACCCTGCCAAGGTCGTCAAAGTAGGGTTCGTCGGCGAAAACGAGCTCCGAAGTCAACTTATCCGGCTACTTCGGGAGTATAGAGATGTCTTCGCTTGGTCGCCGCTAGACATGACCGGGGTAGCTCCAAGCATCATCACTCATCACCTCAACATCGATCCTGAGGTGAAACCAGTTCGGCAGAAGCAGCGAGCCTTCGCAGCTGAAAGGAATCAAGTGATCCATGACGAGGTTCGCCAACTGCAGAAGGCCGATATTTTATTTGAAGTAAAATATCCGACCTGGTTGGCCAACCCCGTGATGGTGAAGAAGCAAGGAGGCGGGTGGCGGATGTGTATTGATTACACTGACCTCAATAAACACTGCCCGAAAGACTGCTACCCCCTCCCCAACATTGATAAGAAGGTCGAAGCTCTTGTTGGCCACAAGGCGTTCAGCTTCTTAGACCTGTACAAGGGGCCACCAAGTCCTCATGAATGAAGAGGACGCTCCGAAGACCGCTTTCGTCACAGACTTCGGCGTCTACGCATACAAAAAGATGCCCTTCGGGCTGAAAAATGCTAGAGCTACATACCAAAGGATGGTCGACAAGATTTTTGAAGACCACATCGGTAGTATTGTCGAAGTGTATGTAGACGATATAGTCGTAAAAAGCAAGGAAATCGCCACTTGTGTAAACGACCTTAAAGTTGTTTTTAGCCTACTTCGTAAAGTGAACCTAAAATTAAACCCAGAAAAGTGTACTTTCATGGTCCGGTCTAGAAAATTTCTAGGGTGTTGGGTTTCACGCGAAGGGTTAAAAGCTAACCCATCAAAAGTCCGAGCTATCCAAGAAATGCGAGCGCCGAAGTCAATTCATGACGTGCACAGACTGACGGGCTGCCTAGCCGCCCTAAGTCGTTTCCTATCCAAGGCCGCCGAAAAATAACTCCCATTCTTCAAAATACTAAAGAAGGCGCCGAACTTTGAATGGAACGATGAGCACAGGGGAGCTTTCGATGGCTTAAAGACGTACCTCGCAAATCTCCCCACATTATCTGTACCAAAAGAGGGCGAGGACCTCTCCCTATACCTCGCCGCTTCGGACGAGGCAATCAGTGCAGTCCTGGTACGAGAAGAAAAACGTCATCAGCTACCCGTCTATTTCATAAGCCGAGCCCTAAAAGGACCGGAGACGAGGTATCAACCTCTGGAAAAGGTCGCACTTGCATTGGTGAATGCGGCAAGGAGACTCCGACCGTACTTCCACACATATCCGGTACAAGTGCTGACCGACCTCCCACTTTGGCAAGTGCTTACAAAACCAGAAGCGTCCGGGCGAATCGCTAAATGGGCTGTAGAACTCGGCGAGCACACGATTTCCTTTGTACCTCGCCAAGCCATTAAAGGGCAATCTTTGGCTGATTTCTTAGTGGAAGCCAAGTTCACGGACGCACAACAATCCGTTGAACCCACTAAGGATAAATTAAAGGTTGAGGCACCGAAGCCGCCACCACAAGACTGTTGGAAGGTCTACGTCGATGGGGTATCAGGTCACAAAGGAAGCGGAGCCGGAGTCTTACTCATCAGCCCTGAAGGAAAGGAGATCACCCACGCACTCCGGGTCAACTTCCCGACCACAAATAACGAAGTGGAGTACGAAGCTCTAATCACTGGACTTCGTCTAGCCCAAGCTCTCCAAGTAAGGGCCATTCAAATTCACAGCGACTCCCAAGTCATAGTGAACCATATACTAGGCAAATACGAAGCCAAAGGAGAACGAATGAAGAAATACCTCCATAAGGTCAAGATCCTACAACAAAGCTTCTCGTACTTTGAGTTGGTGCGAATCCCAAGAGAAGATAATGAGCGAGCTGACGCACTAAGCAAACTCGCATCATCATCAACGATCCCTCCGGTGGAAGAAGTACCGCTCCGAAGCATTGATGACGCCGAAGTCAATGTAGTAAACGAAGATAAACCGAACTGGATAACTCCACTTCGCAATTACTTGTTAAATGGCGAACTCCCAACTCATAAGGCCGAGGCTAGGAAGCTCCTGGCCAAGTCCACGAAGTACGTCCTGGAGCAGGGAATACTGTATAGAAAATCCTACCTCCAACCTCTCCTAAGATGTGTGGGGCCCAACCAAGTGAACTACGCACTGCGCGAAGTCCATGAAGGTTCCTGTGGCAGTCACATCGGAGCCCGCGCCCTGTCCAAAAAGGTCATGAGGTGGGGGTACTATTGGCCCACTATGTTCCAAGACGCTACCGACCTCGTCAAACAATGCCCGAAGTGCCAAATCCATGCGACGGTTCCGAGATTGCCACAGACCGAACTGGCCAGCATGCAAAGCCCTTGGCCGTTCATGCAGTGGGGAATTGACATCGTCGGCCCATTCGAAAAAGCTCCCGGCCAACTACGGTTCCTCATTGTAGCAATCGACTACTTTACGAAGTGGGTCGAAGCCGAACCATTGGCACGAATCACAAGTAAAAATGTCCTAAACTTCGTTTGGAAGAACATAGTTTGTCGCTTCGGCATACCTCACGTCCTCGTCTCAGATAATGGAACCCAGTTCACAGACAGGACATTCAGAGAATGGTGTGACGAACTCCACATCCAACAGAAGTTCACCTCGGTAGCCCATCCTCAAGCAAATGGCCAAACCGAGGTTACGAACCGAATGATAGTCAAGGGGTTAAAAACCCGGCTGGATAAGGCCAAAGGAGACTGGGCAGCGAACTTACCCCAAGTCCTATGGTCGTACCGAACCACCCCGCGGACATCACACGATGAAACACCATACAGCTTGGTGTATGGAACCGAAGCGGTGATCCCGGTAGAGATCGGTTTGCCGAGCCCCCAAACACTTAACTTCGCGGCCCAAGACAACGAAGACGGACTTCGAACTAACTTGGATTTGCTACAAGAAAAATGAGAACAAGCCTACATACAAGAAGCTCGATACAAACAACAAGTAGCTCGGTATTATAACAGCCGGGTGAAGCATCAGCAGCTCCAAGTAGGCGACTTCGTACTTCGGAATAACGAGGTCAGCAGGGCGGAGAAGCTCGGCAAATTAGAAGCCACCTGGGAAGGACCGTACCGAGTTCAAGAAGTCCTCGGAAAAGGGTCGTACAAGCTCGCCCACCTATCTGGTGAGCCCATACCCCGTACATGGCACATTACCCACTTGAAAAGGTACTTTGTATAAACAGAGGGTGATGTCCAAGTTCATTTAGGTCGTAGGAATCGAGTTGTCTTGGTAAATTTTGTCTTATTTTGACTTCGTAAAAATTTTTTGTTTAAATAATTTGCATGCATTTTGCACCTCTCTCTCTCTCGTTTATACTAAGTATCTCAATTTTAAAATCCTGACGAGGATACGCAAATAAACTCTGCCTCGGAGTAACACCTAAACGCGCGTAAGGGGACCACCCCTATCGATAAATTCGACAAATAAGGAACCAAAAGCCAAAACTTCGTCTTAAGACGAAGTGGCTACCTAAAAAGCCTAAACTTCGTCTTTGGACGAAGTGGCTAACTGAAAGCCTAAACTTCGTCGTTAGACGAAGTGGCTACCTAAAAAGCCTAAACTTCGTCTTCGGGCAAAGTGGCTAACTGAAAGCCTAAACTTCGTCTTCGGACGAAGTGGCCAACTGAAAG
Source organism: Mentha longifolia (assembly GCA_001642375.2). Lineage (NCBI taxonomy): Eukaryota > Viridiplantae > Streptophyta > Magnoliopsida > Lamiales > Lamiaceae > Mentha > Mentha longifolia. The sequence goes on from CM038112.1 coordinate 13,592,580, forward strand.
CCAAAACTTCATCTCTGGACGAAGTGGTCGACCGAAAGCCCAAACTCCGTCACAAGACGAAGTGACTATGAGAAAGCTGCCTTCGTTGAAAACAAGGGAACCTGCCTCGGTTAAAGACAAGGATAGAAAGCTTAAACACAAATGCAAAAATTTCTGTTTTATTTGAATGGAAATAAATGTACAATTGTTACATTAAGAAGACGAGGAACCCGGAGGCTTTGGCTTACTAAAGCTAAGCCAATCTCTAGCAAAATCCCTGTCGGAATTAAAGTTCAAAACATCGTCTATACTAAACCTGCCCCGACCTCGTCCAGAAGCCGAACTTCAGCCTCTACCTCGGACATTCTGGCTCGCCCGACCCCGACCCCGTCCAGACGCCGATCGCCGCTCTTGACTATAAATTTCTCGAGAATGACGTGTCACAATCTTCGGGTCCGGGTCAGCAGACCTCGAAGATTCACCTTCCAAAAATTCTCTAGAAGTACGGTCGAGCAACCTCGGATCCAGATCGGAGGAAATTGAAGTCGCAGATCCAGCCTCTAAAGACAGACGTCGCTTCAACTTCGGAAAGCGATCAAGGACTGTCTCATAAATGCTCGCCACACGAATGAGCTCTTCAAACTCACCTCTAACCTGCCAGGATTCATTCCCATATTGCTCCCTGTAGCTTCGGCATCGGGCCTGGAGCTCCTTGACCTTATCGTAAGTCTCGGAAATCGTGGATCCCCCAGCTCGGTGAATTATGGTCTCGTACTCCATATGCTCCTCGACGATCTCTTTGCAAGTCTTGATGTCGTCCCGAGCTCGTTGGTACTGGTCTTCAAGCTCTATATATCTGGCATGCATCTCATCAAGTTTTTCCTGAGCGGCCTGAAGTTTCACCTCAGCCTCGATCTCGATGTTATCAGCTCGCTTCTTCCAGCCCGAAGCATCGAGCTCGGCTACTTCTACAGCTCGGCGAAGCTCGGATATTTCTTTAACAAGGTGGGAAACATCGTAAAACTCAGGGGCAGGCTACAGAATAAATACAAGCAAGGTTTAACAGAGAGCCTTTTTTATTTATAGCCGAACACGGGAAATGAAACGCCACCCTAATGGTGACGAAGTACAAGGCTACAAAAAAAAAAAAAAAAAAAAACAGAGAGGGAAAGAAGCCAAAAATCGTGAAAAATGTCAATTGACTCCATCACGATTTTCTCCTTCTAGGCCGACCTCTGGTTCGACCTCAGGCTCCTCGGGGTCATCGCGAGCAGGCTCCTTGGTGGTCTTTGTAACCGGCCTCTTCAGTAGGTCGGCAATGACCGTCTCCAGGAGTTCATACCTATCAACGGGACATCGCTGAATAGCCCCTTCGCTGAGCGGGCTCCTCTGCGCGGCGAGCTGCTCGACCACCGGAATGGCGGAACTGTGCTCCAAAAGCACCCCGGCGAAGTCCTGCAGTGTCTCTTCCTCCGTCGCAATAGCATACCCGTACTTGGTTTTGTCCAAGTCTGGGATGTCGGCAGCGATGTCGTCGAGCACTGCGGAGACGATCGGGGTGCTCAGGGCACCTGCCAACTGAACGGCCATCCGGGAAAAGTGCTGCGACCGGAAGACACGTTCCACCACAGCTCGGAACACGCCTCCCTGACCAGCCACCATCCCGGTAATTTCGGCCTTCAGGCGACCCACCTCAGCCTCCAGCTCGGCATTCTTTTTCTTAGCCTCTTCGGCGGCAGCCGAAGCCGCCGCCTCCCTCTCCGCTGCTGCCTGCGCCGCGACCTCGGCGGCCGAGATCTTGGCCATTAGCCGATCCTCTACCGCCGCAACTTCGGCAGCCTTTGTCTGGAACTTGGCAACTCCACTCCTGATGAAATTAGCCAAGCCCTGCAGCCCATCCAAAGCCGCCTCGGCTTCCTAAAACCCAAAAAAACCAAAGGACAATTTTATTAGAGGTTACAATCCCCATATACAAGTACTTACAGTTTTACGCTTACCTCGGGAAATGATATTTCCCGTGCATGTCCTTGCCCCGAGGTTGGGCCACTCCCGACGATTGTCACTTCGTCATCCAACGAAAGCAGAGTTCGTCGAGATTGTTGGTCCACCAACTGCAGCGAAGAAGAGCTTCGGACAGGAGCTTCCAACTGCGAACTCACGGACACCGACCTACCAAGGTCGGCAGTCCGTTCCGCCGACGTCGCCGACGTCACCTTCTCCACCACCGAAACAGAGGACTTCTGCCTCTTCCTCTTGTTCCTATTCTGGAGAGCGGCCTGGATAGATTGTGCATCCACTACAAAAAAGAAGAAGATATACATCAGTAAAAATGAAAGAGACCACAGGACAAATCAGTGAAGCAGAGCCTCACCCAAGTCCACATCAGACACGGAGTTATACGGTCTTAACCCGTGATTTGCGAGCTCGGCCTCGGCATAATCCCTTTCAATGAGGCCGAGGTCCACTAAGCTCATTTCAAGCTCACTGGTTGGTTTCCCAGTGTCTCGAAGTACGAACTTGGCCGTGGTCCAAGGATACAACGGCACGCCTTCACACCGGCAAAAGAAGAATTTCTTCTGCCAGTTCGTCACCTTAGTGGGAGTCCCTAACTTGAACCTACTAATAGGGGAAAGGTAGGCCCACCCCGTCGGACCAAGCTTAGGTCTAAAAAACCTAAGAAATGAATCCACAGTAGGCGTGCCACCACGGCGGCTGACCTCAAAACAAAAACCAACGACCTGCTTGATGGAAGGAGGTTGCAACTGACCTAAAGCCAGATGGAGCTCTTCTAAGAGCTCGGCAAAAAAACGATTTAAAGGAAAACGAAGACCAAAATGAAGATAGTCTTCATATACAGTAAAAAAACCTACTGGAGGCGAGCTACCCCTATCGACATCACGAGGTAGGAGCAACTCGACTGACTCGGGAAACAAAAAACGATGAGCCAAATCCTGCATATGAGACACAGACATGGTCGAGGCACATGCCAGTGAGGCATTGGACCTGACCAGCGGCGGGAATTCGATTTCTCGAAACGCCGGCGGAACTAGCATACGTGTATATACATTTAGCCAAACCCTCGCCGGAAAAACCCTAGACGGCGAGGGCGAAATCTGTGCGCTGGCCCTACCAGTATCTACTTGGGGAAAAGAAGAAGAATCCATTACAGGGAAAGTACTTACTTGTCAAAGTCTTTTCCGACTACAAATCACCGGGAAATTGAACTGGACGGCGGCGGTTGCAGAATTTTGGGTCTAGGGTTTTCTCTCTCGCTTGCAATTGGAAATCGATTGAGGGGAAAAAATATTTTTTAGCGTACACTGGAAGCTTTTATAAGCAAAGGCACGCCTTTTCAAATCCCGCCTTTCCGCCTGCTCCAACAAAAGTGCGACACGTATCCTACCTACCCTGACACCAACAGTCGTACCTTCTCATATCACGACTATTCAAAGCTCGACCTCGTCAAAATGAGGCGGTGTGCAGTTTCAACTTCGTCGAAATCCGACGGGGCAATGCAATTCAAGCTCGACCTCGTCAAAACGAGGCGGTATGCAGTTCGACTTCGTCAAAATCTTAATTTCGACGGGGCAATGCAATTCAAGCTCGACCTCGTCAAAATGAGGCGGTATACAGTTCGACTCCAGCGAACTCTAAATTTCGATGGAACAATGCAATTCAAAGCTCGACCTCGTCAAAACGAGGCGGTGTGCAGTTTCAACTTCGTCGAAATCCCACGGGGCAATTTACACCTCTCTACAATGACCTCGCTTCTCCGACCTTTTGGGGGGGGATGTGATAGGATGTGGCCCAAAGGCCCAGATCAGCTCGGCCCACCCAGATTGAAGCCCAATAACGAGTCAACAAAATCATCCAACTGCCCCACGATTTCTCAACCACCCGCGATGGTCAGAGTACGGACGGACATGCGAGAGCAGCATCCATGAATCACCCGTGACCTCAATTATCTATAAATAGAGCTATCTTGTAAGATAAAAGGAGAGGGCACTGTACTTACTAGTTAAAAAGACTTCAATATAAAGATTCTCTTTTTCCTCCGTGGACGTAGATCTACCCATAGATCGAACCACGTAAATTCTTGTGTTTTTAGCTTTCTATAAATCTCACTATCACAAAAACACTCTAAAATCGACGATCGATCAAATATAAAATAGTTAAATATTTTACTCTCAAATTTCAAAATGAAATACTTAAAAAGGAAATAAGGAACAATTAAACTCAAAATGAGATAATTGTAAAAATGAAAGAAAAAGGAATAAATAGTAGTATGGGATAAGTTGAACGTTACTCTCAGCGAACTTATTATAAGCCTAGTGGAAATGACAGTATTTGATGAGAAGAAGATTGAATTTATATGCGTTTACTTAATACTACTATATATGTTTAGATAAAGATAACTCTCATCGATCTAATCACAAACTAAGATAAAGTTAGTACACCGACAAAATAAATTTCACCAATTAGATATAGAACTTTAAGCAGCTCAAAAGTCATTCATAAATTATTTATTTATTATACGATCGATTTGTATTATAATAAAATTAGTGCCCACATGCATATATCAATTCGATAAAATATAATATGTTCAATATTACTCCATTTTGTCATTCATCAGCATAAAAATTTTCGGCACACATTTAAATACGCCGAAAACTGGATGTTAAGATAAAATTTAGGTCTCACTTGATATAATATATTGTTCTGCTTGATATATGGTATAATACATTATATCAAGTGAGACCCAAACTATCTTAACATTCAATTTTCAACACATTGAAATACTTATCAAAATTTTGGACACAGATAGCAGACGAAGGGAGTATTTCATTGGGCATTTAAATGAAATATCGAATTAATGGAATATTGCCCTAATCTTGTAGAATATAAATGGAGACACGTACGTATACATGCATGAATTCATGTCTCTATGTGTGAAGCATTTGAATTGCGTGAATTCTCATAACTAAAATTGATTTCAAGAAAATGACATATTCCACAAAATATAGCAAACACTAGTTGACGAAGAGAACTAGGTAGAAGATTGATTTTATTTGATAACTACGTTCAAGTATAATGTCTATTATCATGTAGTTACGTGTAATGCATCAATTCTTCAAAACCCATCATCTTTTGTTTTTTTTAATCGAAAGATAATATGTGGTGCAAATTCTACTACATTTAGATCAAAGATTTGTACTAACCTAGCACGTTAAAAAATCACTAAATTATAAGTCAAATAACTAGAGATGAACATCTTTAAATCAAACTCACAATATGGGAAAAAAAGTATTCATGTAGATACATAAAGAAAAAAGATGATGGATGTAATAAAAAAAATAATGGAAATATAGTAAACAAGTAATCGAAGGTAATATAAAGCAGCAACTGAAAGATTAATTTTCAAATTAGACTATATAATACCATTAGGATTTTTTTTTTTAATTTTAAAATATATCAATTAGATTGAATTAGTCGTATAGGACTAGTCTAACTAATTCGGTAGTCCAAACATAATTTTATCTCACAAAAACGATTTATACATTTCTTCAATTAAAAAATAAATCTTTGCAAGAGTATGTTAATTGTGAATTTCATTGTAACATCATATGTTTACCAAATAAAAACGTGGAAAAAAAAATTAAATAACATAACAAATTAATGACCATGGAATTGTATACTGCGCGTGTAGAAAATTTATAACTAAATGGCTCGATGTTTCTGTAGTTCCTTATATTTGTATTAGAGAACATTTCGTATAGAACTCTAGCATAGTATTATGTAGTAAAAAAAGGAGTCGATTTAAAACTAGTTCGGGAATCAATTTGTATGATTTGATTATTGCCGAAATGGAGGAATAATTAGGGAGCGTTTACTTTTTATACCGCTTTGTAGATAGATAAAAGGGGAATAATATAATGGATAAAGGAGGATAATATAATGTGGTATACAATGGCGGGACCCATATTTTTATATGGTGTTTACTTTGAATGATTTTGATGATAATCGGTATGTATAATTGTTTATACTATAAAACTGTGTTTATTTTGACTGATAATGATGTAAAAGAAAGTATAAGAAAGTATAAAATTATTACCACTTTATAATGCGTTTAGTTTGATGTATGAATAATCCGGTCAAGATGGTATAAAAATTCGGGCAGCCCATTGTATTAATTCATGGGATAATATTAAACCTAAGAAACAAGTGTGATAATTGTATACCTCCTTCTACCACTTAAGAATAATAATAATAATAATAATAATAATAATAATAATAATAATAATAATAATAATAATAATAATAATAATAATAATAATAATAATAATAATAATAATAATAATAATAATAATAATAATAATAATAATAATCGTGGAGTAAAAAAAACGATACTTCAAAATTATATTTAAAACCCGTACTAAATTTCGGTGGAAACGCGTGCCGGAAAAGTCAAAAAAGTGAATGAGACTACTTATATGGGTTGGAGGTAGTATTATACAATCGTAAAGGATATCGAGAGATATCGAGCTGACCAAGATTTTATACGACTTAAATGGATTTTTTTATACATCAAAATAAACGATGGATAAAATGGTATAAATTTTTTTAAATTCCTTTATACTTCCTTTTATGGCCTTACACAAAAAAGTAAACGCACCCAAGGTAATATTCAAAAGCGTTGTTTAAAACAAATAAGAAAGTTGTTGATAAAATTATCTTTGAAGTTGGTATTCGGCGAAAGCTTTTGTTTGCCGTAATTTTTCTTTCGGAGATTATCAATTGGATACCCCAAAAATCCTCAATGTTGCATTTAATTTTTTTATACTTTGTACTCTGATAGGTACTTCGCAATTGCTCGGAAAATCGGCTAAATAGTAATTTCCAAGTCGCTTTGTTTGTCCAAGAGATTTATATATCTTATCTTGTTCATTCTTTTATATTTAATAAACGGATAAGTTATCATCAAAATTGCAAATATAATATAATTAATATATGGTCTTCATCTAAGTGTAAAATAATTATTTATATTTTGTCCGAAGAGCTTTTCTAGCTTACTTTTCTTAAATGAAATATCAATTCTCCTTTCTCACCACCAAAGATTAAAATAAAACACAACTCTTTAAAATTTGAACTTTTACTGCTTCAGCTAAGACAACTCTTTAATCTGTCGATCGATAAGCAATAAGAGTATACATAAATATATATAAAAAAATGAAAATAATATTTGAAAACTCTTTTTAAAAGAAGAATAAAAAAATCAATCGTTAATTGGTTACACTCCTCCATTATTTGAGCAATGGTTGATGCTACTTGACGCAACAAAACAAATGAAATTTGTTACATTTCTAAAATTAGTAGAATAATAAATAAATAAAATTAGTAGGAGAAAAAAATGCATCCAATAATTTCCTATCTTCAAGGAATTTTATCATAAATTTTCTTCGTGTACTAACATTATGAATTGAATACTAAATGACTGACTCAATTATTGATTATTGTCGGCTTGGCATTTCAAGAAATAAATCAATAATGAGAAGTAGTACACTTTTTAATTTAAGGCTACATGTCGAAAGTTACCAAAGTGTGGTTATGCTGTCAATTACCTACTACCCTACTATTATTATTAACTGAAGCGATGGACAATAAAGACAAAATGGAAATACGTTGTACTGTATTCAATTTTTATTTACGATTGTAAACTTTGTTGCATGTAAATGTAATTAATCATATTTTTCATTGATTATGATTTGCTAGTCATGTTGCTTACAAACATAGCACGTTCATCTTATTCCAAAATCATTTGACGGAATCTTGGTTTCATTATTATTTTTTATTATAACATGTAACATTGTTGTGTCTATGCTTGTCATGGCACCTTTAGAGCGGTTGCATCGTGGGGCTAGCAGTCGGGCTTGCTGCTGCCCCACGCTGCGGAGCTTCCTTGCTCGAGCCGGCGTCGTTTGTGAACCGAGCGCCAACCTTGCGACTTGTATTTTCTATTCTAGTTTTAATAATCGTTGAAATTTTATAGGAAAATTATAGAAAAATTATAGGATTTTTTTCTTATGTTGTTATGTAACGGTCATTAATTACAAATCTATATCCAATTTACAACATCGTATTCTCACAATTTGTGTGTGTGTGTGTGTGTGTGTCTCCCGTCGAAGATCTCACTAATATAAGTAGTGATGACAAAATTCCCTTGGAACAAATGCTAGATAAAGCTGAATGAGCACAAAAATATTTGAAGAAGAAGAAAGCAAATGGAACGAGTTCCGAAGGCGAAGAAGGTGTATATAGAACGAGATTGGGAAGGTGGCATGCAGCGATTGTTTCGAGATTATTTTGCGGAGCAGTCTATATATAATGTGGGGTGATAATATTTTGGGACGTCGATTTTGATTGTTGAGAGTGTTATTCATGCGACATCATATAAGTGTTGGAGAGTCGAGATCCTTATTTCCAGTAGCAACCACATGCCATTGGAAGAACGGGCTTCACATCATATTGATCTAAAAATAGAGAGATCTAAAAATAAAAAATAAAAACCACTCATTTTTTAAATAAACCTAAAAGATTTGAGCTTGATATAAAATTGCAGCACCATAATAACTACTGTCACATATATTTCTGATTACAGTACTTCTGCGGCAACAGTCCTAAACTGATTACAAAGGCCATAGCTAAAATTCCTCAATCTCTCTACATTTTACAAAATTTTCAAATTGATGGAAGGCTCCTCTATTCTTAAACCAAAGGGAGTGATATGTTAGCTATTTTCAAAACACTTGGCCATTTTCAACAAATCGAGACCAGATTCAAGATCTATTGTACTTGCATAATATACCAGTAGGTTAGAAATCATCTAAAGAGTAAATTTGGCAGAGCAGAGGTTAGATATCTAAAGGGAAAATTGGTCATTTATTGTTTTGCTTGGACTACAGGGAACTTTTCTTCTGGCTGCTTTCTCCACATAAAGTTTGAAGCTTCGATCCATCCCGGGTTCACTAGAAACTTCTTCTCCTTCACTGCCCAGCGCGACTTATCTGTCCCAGCATCCCCGGAAACCACATGTGTGACTGACTCGTCAACTTCAGTCAAGCATATCGCTCCGAGTTGTTCTGCCATCATCCACAAATGATGGTTCTCGGCTGGGAAACTGATAGGGATGACTCGAGTGAAAACAATTCTGCAGCCCTTCAATACTTCCTTCCGGACAGCTTTTAGGACCTGCCTCACATCTCGGTTCTCCAGATCATCCTTGCGTCCCTGAAAGATAAAAAGAAAATTAAGAAATGGAGATATAAGAAAACCTATTGTAAGTCCGATTTATATGAGAATTGGGAACAGACGAGAGATGATACCTCATCAAAGAATAATCCGTGTATGCGCTGAAGAACCTTCAGGACAGTGGCAAGGGCCCCCTCAGTCTCACTTTCATCAGTTTTCAATTGAGAAAGTGAATTATAGCTGAAGCCAAAATGCTTACAGCTCGAGGCGAAAAAATGATACCGGTCCATCAGTATTAGATTTTCTTTATTTTCTTTCCAAACCTAAGACAGACGACGAGGGTAATGAATTAATGATATGCTAGCTAACAAAAAATTTGACACAAATTCAAGAAGTAAAATCAGGTGCTGTACAGTCAGAATTATACTAGTAAATTGAAGATGAGATATACTAAGAAATATTAAAGACAACAGCAGAAATCACACTCAACGAATCAGTACCAGCAACCAAAACAAAACTGAAAGACACAGAACAGAATTTTAAGGAAAGTAAATCCTTTCATACTGCCCATCAATGGATGGTGGCAGCAAATAATCAGCGTGCATGAACATTCAGCTAGCCAAGAGATAGAATCTTGTGAAACTTTCAAGACAAAACAAACTCTTCCTTGTGCTATATTTTTAACACAAAGTTATGTATTTAGGCCTTGCTTAGTAGCCCCAATAAACCAAGCTAAGATAACTTTTTGTAGACTTAATTAAGCCTAGAAAAATTATCTTTAGCTTATTTATGAGGGCAACTAAACAGGCCCTTATTCTATAATATTGTCAGACAAAAATATTCAAGATACGATTCTCAAAAAAAAAAAAGAAAAAAAAAGACCAACTCACCAATTCATCAAAAACCGCTGAAACTATAACCACTACATATATAACAGATTGCGATGACACATAGGACGTAGAAATCAAATTACTCACCGCCTCTGTGTCGTCAAGGATAAGGACTGCGCTTTCTCTCCCCAACACGATGTCAAGACCCTTTTGATACTTCTGAGTGCAATCACCTTGTGCAATGATTCTGGAATGGAAGTATTTATTTCCAGGGTCAAGTAGATCAGCCATCTCCAACGCATAGGGACGTTCGCCCATGGTATATATATACATCTCGAACATTTTACTAGCTTCTTCCAAGAATGTGCGCACAAAAGGCCGTAATTTTGTCATCATGTGCATCTTGTGTAGTCTGAAGAGGCTACTCTTTATGTTATCTGATCATTACAGATCTGTGAGACAGGGAAATAGCATATAGGATAGAATTCCTAAAGGAAACTGGAGTAAAATCAGCTACCCCCATAAAAATTACGAACATTCTTGATAAGCAATCCAGAATTATTTTAGCATTTCACTAAGGAAAAAGCAAGTCAAAACTCAATAGATCAACAGCATTATTGAACCTATCACTGCAGAATAACAATCCAAGATTATCAAATGATGACAAAGAAAATCCTCAGCAGAAAACTACCTGGCAGTGAATCTCTTTGGCTGTTTAGATATATATCTTCCTCGTCTTTAATATCAGAAAGCCGGGCTGAATTAAGTAGTGTGTGATCCAAATCAAGAACCAAATACAACTTTCTTCTGTGAACAAGTAAATCTTTGAAATCTTTGTCGCGTAACCGAGCCATCTCATCATTCGCAAGCCTCAGATTCTACATAAAAGACAATATACTTCATAACAATTTTCAGTTTGATGCATTGCTTTGTAACTCCTATTTCATACAGAGCGTTTAAATAGAAGACAATCAGCAGTGATTTTACACCATAAATGAGAGAATGGAGAATTATGCTTTCTGGGGTGATTATTACTTTCAGCAATGCTCAAACTTAGGCCATTAGCAGAAGAACTTGAATGAAAATTACTCATGATAATAGAGTATTTTCACTTAAATATTTTTTAGTTTAACATCTCTAAAGAATTTATCCCCTTCTCTAAGATTTAGAGGATAGCAGGAGGCCATCTTTTTTTCCTATTTCTATGCTGAGCCTCGGGTGGGGGATTTAGATTTGATTTGGAATTTTCAACCAAGTATTACATATATATTCGCAGCTGTTGAGGATACATTTTTCACAATAGGGGGTTTAAGTTTTTCAAAAAACAATGTAGACTAAGATTGATAAGATGACTGATGCATATCACATTGTTTGAGGAGTCCTAAATACCAACACAGTAAAGGATCATCAATAAGGGCGCCTAGAGCATTGTAGATTCTTATTCAAGACTTGTATCATTTGATGATGCCATGTGAATGGCTAGAAGCATGTGAAGTATCATTCATGTCAGAAATCAGAATAAGAAGCAAAAATAGAACTTAGATATAACTGAATTAAGAATGTGTCATTTATAAAGAACCTTATCTATGTATTTAAGTGCAACAGCAGAATCATCATCTGCTCGTTGCCCGCATTTCATGCACATTCCAGCGAAGAAACCAGGATGTGTACACATTTCCTTCTTAGACAATGACCCTGCACAGAAGAGTCACACGAGGCCAATGAAAGATTGTAGCATACCTGAACTTTCAAGCAATATAACTCAAATTAGAATTTTCCGAAAATCAGGGTCAAAATGTGATGGAAGGCAGGAAAGAAGTAAAACGGAGGACAAACAGGGGATTGTTCCAACGGGCACCAACACATTCAAACAATTCAAATCATTGACATCCATGTGCGAGAGATAACTAATGATAACAAGCATGTGAATTCCATCAGACAATGAAAATGGACGAACATAAGATGCTTCTATAAAAGAGGAGCAAACAATAGAAAAGTATTTTGCTGGCAATGTAGAATGGGCAAAGAGAATAAAGCACCAATTGCAACCACTATTCTATATTCATGTTCTCCCCTATCATTAGAGGGGAAGCCAGGTAGGTCACTATTGATTCTTAGCCTTCATGTTTGATAATTTCAAATCATTTTACATACACAACTAACCAAAGAAAGACCCAAATAGATAAATAAATCAAATAACTAATGCGCAAGATACCTATAGTTTCTGTCAACGCACCATCAGATGATGAACCCTCTGGATCGCATAACTTCTGCCTTTTGACTCTAGAACAATGCACATGGTGTAAACAATGGTGGCGATATAACATTAATTGCAAGGTAAAGCATAATCATCAAGAGATGAGAATATTATCCATTTGAAGAAAAGGCAACGGAAATAGTATTGGTGTTGGTGTTTTTGTGACTGCAGTTAAAACATTTGCAGAATAATACCTCTCAAGATCAACGCCATCATCACTTTTCTCGTCGTCCTCTTCATCACTGCTCTCCTCTTCTTCTGAATCTTCTTCAGAATGGCTCGATGGATCAGAAGCATCATCCAGCTCTGCGTCCAGAATTGCCGCGAAGTCATCGCTGCTCGAAGAGTGTACTGGTGAGTCCTCTGCTAAACTCATCTGCCATGACATCCAGCATATTCATGATTAACAACTTGGATTCACAGATGTTCCCTTTTCAACCAGTTACAGAGTTCAATCAGCTAAGCATATTTCAATGATTCTTCAAGAACCTGCCTTACAGCAACTTACAGTAGCCGTAGCCGTAGATCAATTCCTACGGTTTAAATTTCGGAATACAAATTCACTCCACGCTGGGGCTGGGGTTGGCTCAAGCCCACCCCAAACTGCTTTATTTGCTTTAATTTCTATTACTTGAATTTGTTACTCGCCTGAATTTGATAGTCCTAGCCCACCCTTCGTCGCCGTTGCTGCTGGAGTGCCGCCGCCTCCACCGCTGCTGGAATAGGTTAAAGGGGGTTGGGAACTTTTTTTTTTCCTTTTTCTTTTTTCCTTCCTTTTCTTTGGCAAATTAGGAATATTTATTAAATTTATTAATATTTGATGCTCATATCCTATCCTTATATGAAATTTATAATTGTTTGAAATCAAAATTTGAACATTAACATTATTTAATTAAAAGGGTATCAATTTTAATTAAAAATGCATGTTAACATTATTATTTTTTTCTTTCCTTTTAAGCATAGAAATTAATGCGAAATGTAAAATATAAAAAATGATAAGTTTTACATTTTTGAATAGTTAATTTTTTTTTTTTCAGAAATTAAAATAAAATGTTATTTATAAGACAACTCAATTGGAAAAACATATCATTATATAGGGGACGAGAAAAGTATTAAATAAGCAATTTACACACATAATGTCTATGTCATAATTGAGGTAAATTTGTAATTTTAAATTATTTTCAAATTATTTACTGTCTCGATGTTTCTTTTTATTGTTTAAAATTTATAGTTATTTTTTATAGTTTTATTAGATTTGATTTTCACTTTATTTGTATTTTTGTGTAGAAATTTGCAAGTTTTGGAGAACGATGAGCTTGGAGAAAAGTCATGGAATATTAGGATATTTTTGCAAATATTAGAAGAATTAGGGAGTCAAGAATCAAGCAGAGATTTATTATTATTATTATTATTATTATTATTAGGAGAATATATATTTTTCTTTTGACGGTTTTATTCGCTCGGATTTGGAAGTTATTAGAGAAGTTAAGCTGTCTTATTGAGGAAAATAGTCGCATCTTTAGTTTTTTGGGATAGTTCATCTAATCATCTATGTTTTGACTTTAAGTAGAATTTGAAGGAGAAGTCAATTGCTATTTTGATTCTTCTTATTGAAACTTTCCTTAAGTTTGTGCATAGTAATCAATTTCTTTTATTTCATTTCTTTCGTTCTTTGTTTTTAAATGTTTTTGTATGTTAATTTCTTTTTGTTTATTTTAGTTATTATGAGTGGTTATATTTTTAATTCGGCAAGAATAATAAATCAATAGGCTGATAATTATATGAGACCTAATCGTTCTATAGTTGTTTTCTGTTGATTCCAAGTTATTCCTTGCATTTAGTGTTTATTTATGATTTTGTTTAAGTCTGATCAACTTAAATTTAATCAGAATACAGTCAATTAGTTCCCAACCCATAATTGTTGGAATAGGACTAATTAGTGGCAAAGCTATCGTATCGGTAGTAGGAACAACTTGGTAGATGAGTTATTACTTGTTATTGGGTAATTTGTCTAATATCGGGTTCTTTCATGTCTTAATGCTATTGAAACATTAAATCTAAAACTGACGTTAATAACTAGGTTGTGTTTTGATAAGATAAATAATTAGTTTAGCGTCTCTTGCTAGCTATCGAAAAAGTAAGTAGGAATTGGGGTATGTCCAGAACATTCACGGTACCTTGTAATTGATTGGTCCTTAGGAGTTGATTTATTTTTGCGTCTATGATCAAAGTTGTAGGCCCCGATAAGTAGTCATTGGTGTAGGGGGGGGGGGGAATACACCAATTAGCTAACAGTTTTGATTTTTCAAAACAATTTGATCTTACTGAGTCGTCACTTCAGTTTATCAGAGCAGCTTAGTTTTTCCAGCTCAATTAGTAAACTGCTGAGCTTGCAAAACTAATCTGCGTGTGGAAGTTTGGTGGAAAGGTTGGCTAACCGTTTTCAACACAGTTTTCAAAAGATTTCAGTTCAGATAACTGCTCATGCAAGACAGGTTACAGTAGTGCAGGTTGTGAGCATGCAAACTGTGTAAATAAAGATGTAAAAGTAAGTAGCAAGAGAGAGAAACACGAGGAGTTTTTATCATGGTTCGGAGTAAACAGCTCCTACGTCCACGCTAGATCCCGTCGAATCTGTAATCCCTTAACTTGAGATATTCACTCATTTTAACACTGGTGGAGGTCCAGTTCAAATTCAAGTATTTCTTTAGACTGAATCTAGCACGATTCTTGAGTCGTGTCTCTTCTTACTTTACATACAATTTATCATACAATCTTACCAACGCTAAACAACTAGCGCTAATATCCAAACTAGAAAGCTGTGAATAACTATCGTCGTTAGGAATACACAACTCAATCAACTATACTAAATATCAACTGTGATGGTAGTGAGAGTGTGTGTGTGATGTGTTCTAGTAAGACAGTTTCCAGAGATATCAGAAATCTACAAAGATTAACACTTGGGAAAGCTCTAGTGATTTCGAGTGTTGATTGAATGAATTTTAGCTTGAGATTTCTGCAGCGTTTCGGCTTGTATATTGAGTTTCCTGTTAATTCTTTCTGGAATGGGTTGAGGTATTTATAGTGAAGCATTTGAAATAGAGCCGTTGGAAGTGTGTAAGGATGTGCAGTACCGTACACTGACACAATTCTTGTCGTTGGGTGAGAACAGGTTTCTCAACCACAGCTCAGGTTGGTCTTCACAGGTCGACCTTCCTATACCTCGAACTGTCTTCGGTCTTCTGTAACCTTCGTGTGAAATCTTCCGAGATAGGTAGGAGCAGGTTACATAGACAAATTACCTAATGGAACAGTATGACAGATTGAGTAGATTAGGTACAAGGTTGCACTACCAACCTTGACCTTTACATGAGCAACCTGTCCGAGTTAAGCTTGACTGATCCAAACACAGAGACCAGCCTGTTCCACTTAAAACCTATATCTAAGTGTGATTTCTAATAACATTATCAAAACTCAGTTTCAAAGGGTTCCCAACAATTTCCCCCTTTTTGATAATGCCGAAACCCACACTTTACATATTGGCTTAGAAATTGAATTAAAAACAAATCAAAGGTTTGATGCCCAGCCAACTGCATGATAATAAATGTTAGAAAATTTTAAAGCATAACATGCAAAGGCCTGGACAAAAAGAGATTGTCATCAGGAACAAAAGATGATCATAATTCATTTATAGTATCAACTGAATTGATATGCACAGATTACAGAGGGTTGATACATGAAATAAATGAAAGCGATCAGATTACTTCCTTAATGACTTGAACCTATCTTCAGCAATCTTGTCTAAGCTTACAGTTCCCATCGCTGCATATATGCTGTCGCGAATCGACCTGTACTCGTCACAGTTTGTGATTTTGCAGCCATACAGAGCTGCGACACTCCTAATGAATGTATTGATTTTGTTGAAGTCTGGAGTATTAGTGTCACAAATAGTGGGAGGTCGGAAGGTCTCTTTCTTGGGCGGATTGAGCGTGATCTTGTCTTTTGCAGCTTTCGCCCTGACTCTTTTGATGAATTCGCGATCTGGAAAAGTCTGCAGCCAGTTGTGAAAGGCTGTTTTGGTATTACCAGTATAACGAGCATCGATTTGCAACCAGTAGTGGTGCAAGATGAATTGGTTGATGAACTCGTCCCATATAAGCTGATCTTCCACTGGTAACCAATTCGACAGTTCTCTTTATCAACCTGTTCCTTGTAGCTTTCAAGTCCTTTGAAGCTTGCCACGCGAGCTTTGTCCCTTGCTCTCTGTTTCTTCAAATCTTCCAGAAACAGCTTCTGCTTGCCTTCATCTGCGCAGTCTTCTGCGGTATATCCAGCTTCTGCCATAAGTCGGATGAGGTTGGATTCACCCTGTGCTTTTTCTTGAGCAGACACCTTGGAAATAGCAGGATGAGGGACGATTGTCACGGACGGAGCAGCTTCTGTTTGCATCACAGGTTGGTCAGAGCGACCTTTGCCTCTGCCTTGAGGTGGTTGGGTAACCTGCGGTTGCGTAACCTGTTTCTCCTTGCCTTTCCCTGATTTCGAAGCACCACGTTTTTCCTTGCCTTTCCCTTCCCCCTTTTCGGCATTATCATCAATTAGATTCTGAACAAGGGTGTTGAGGGAGGCTTGTTCATCAGAGATCAAGGACAGGTCTGTGCTGATCTTTTCCTTGAACTGCAGTAAGGAGTTGATGTTCCCTTCCATCTCCTCCTCTTTCTTCAGTGAGCTGGATGTGGTTTGAGTGAGCTTTGTAGAAAAGTCGTTCACAAGCTTGTTGAGTTGTTCAAACTCGTATTGAAAGCCCTCAATAGAAGATTTGTAGGCGACTTTCAATTCGGACAGCTGGATGGGAAACAGCTTGTCCGTTTTTGCTCTGAGTTGTGTGGAGATGAAGGTTGCAAACTGGCTTGCCACTACTTCCTTAATAACTTGTGGCATTTCATCCTTTATGTTGGTCAGCATGGCGGATGCAGCTTTATCCATAGCTTCAATCTTGTCAGCAATCTTCTTGTGTTCTTCAACCTCTGTTGCCTTCACCTTGGAAACCTCCTCAATGATGAAGTTCTTCAAATTTTCTTGCACCGCAGTGAGAGGAGTTCCAGCGGTTGCAACAGAATATATAGGTGCACGATCATGATCGGACTCTGTGTTTTCGCTGTTCCGGGTGGGAGAGGGAATAGGATTGAAGACATCATCCTCCGGAAACCTGTGCTTTGGGATCTGTCTGTTCAGTGATGTCTTCGAGTATAACGTTGGTTGGACGAGCAGGCCGGTGCTGCACTTCAATGTCAGCAAACTCCGTATGCAATCTGCGCGAGATGGGAGTTGGAGATTTGATTCTCACATACTTGGGAGGTCTGTCAAGCTGTTTGCTGGGGGCGTGTTGTCTCTTCCTTCTGTTGTCTCGCTATTCTGGGGGTACCCAGGCTGGGTTGGACCTACCCATTTCATACAAAATGGTTTAACCATGTCGTCATTCTTGTCAAAAACGGTCATGTCGACCCCAATGATTAATTCAAGCTGCTTCTGGTCCTTGGGGACCTTTTCCTTGTTGAAAGGCGTCATTCCACTCCAATTGAGGTCGGGGTGGAGACATTGAATTAGAGAGCAGATCTTGGTGCCTAGGCGCAGGTTCCTGGCAACACGGAATTCGGTCAACTCTTCGCCTTCAAAAGTGATCGAGAACTGCTTGATTTCTAAATCCCTTGATTTTCGTGAAAAACTTTTCAAATACTTAACAGTAAAAAGATTTGAAAAAGATTTTTGAAAGGATAAATAAGGAGAGGAAATAATAAATTATGCTAAGAATTAAATGGAGATTGATACAACATCTCCAGTTTCCCCTTAAAGGTTGGCCAGTAATTTTAACTTTCAACACAGTTTGTGGCCTCACACTGCGTGTCACCGAACTGCTTCTTTTGAGCTGCAGTTTCTAAGTCAGTCTTCTCTTGGCTGACCTACTCTAGCGAACTGCTTTTATTTTCTGACTTAGGTTGTGTATCCATTCTGAGCATTCCAAGCTTTCCACATAGCATTTGAATCTCTCTTCCATGAGAGGTTTCGTTAGAATATCAGCTCTTTGGATGTCAGTATGGATTTTCTCAACTGTTATATCTTGTTTTTCCACATGATCTCTTATGAAGTGATGCCTTATATCAATATGCTTGCATCTGGTGTGGTAGACAGGATTCACAGTGAGTGTTATAGCGCTTGTGCTGTCATAAAAGATAGGAACTTTTCGAACTGTGACTCTATTATCTTTGAGTTGTTGTTTCAACCAAAGAATCTGTGCACAACAGCTTCCTGTCGCCATATACTCAGCTTCTATTGTTGAAGTAGCAACTGAAGTTTGCTTCTTTGAAAACCAGGAAATCAACTTGCTTCCAAGAAACTGACAAGTCCCTGATGTGGACTTTCTATCCAGTTTGCATCCTCCATAATCTGCATCTGCATAGCCAGTTAGTTCAAAATTATCATCACAAGGGTACCATAAACCGAAGTTTGTAGTTCCCTTGACATATCTAAGAATTTTCTTGGCTGCTTCTAGATGAGATTCCTTTGGATTAGCTTGATACCGAGCACATATTCCAACTGCAAAAGAAATATCAGGTCGACTTGCAGTAAGATAAAGTAAAGAACCAATAATTCCCCTGTACAAAGTTATGCTGGCAGGTTTCCCTTCAGAATCTGGATCCATATTTCCATTTGCAATCATTGGAATCTTCAGTGGTCTACTATCTTGGACACCGAATTTGGTTGCCAGCTCGTTAGCATATTTGGATTGACAGATGAAGATACCATCCGCAGATTGCTTGACCTGCAGGCCGAGGAAAAAGTTCATTTCCCCCATCATGGACATTTTGTACTCATACTTCATGAGTTCTCCAAACCTGTCACATAGAAACTTTGACCTAGATCCAAAGATAATGTCATCAACATAAATTTGCACAAGAAGAATATCATCCTTGTACTTAAAAGTAAATAAAGTTCTATCGACCGATCCTCTTTTAAAGCCAGAATGCAGTAGGAATGTAGATAACGTTTCATACCAAGCTCTGGGAGCTTGTTTCAAACCATATATTGCCTTGTGCAGTTTGTAAACTTTCTCTGGACCTGCTTCCTCGAAACCTGGTGGTTGTTCAACGTAAACTTCTTCTCCAAGGATTCCATTGAGGAAAGCACTCTTCACGTCCATTTGGTAGACTTTGAACCTCTGATGAGCTGCATATGCTAGAAACAACCTAATTGCTTCTAGTCTTGCCACTGGTGCGTAGGTCTCACTCATCATAATCTATCCCTTCTTGTTGACAGTAACCTTTGGCAACTAATCTTGCCTTGTTTCTGATTACTTCAGCATTTTTATCTTTCTTATTCCTAAACACCCATTTTACATCAATCATTCCTTGATGTGTAGGACGATCAACTAGTGACCATACTTCGTTTCTTTTAAACTCATTGAGTTCCTTTTGCATGGCTGTAACCCAGTCATGGTCGTTAAGAGCTTCCTCAACAGTTTTGGGTTCAGAGTAGAAAGATAACAGCTTAGTAGACAGCTTTCACCTATCTGTCTTCTTGTCTTCACACCCGTATTTGGGTTCCTGACAATGAGATCTCCAGGATGAGCATCGACCCATCTCCTTCGACGAGAGATTTCTTCTTCTGTAAAAATAGGTTCAGGTTCTGTTATGGGATCTTCAAACTCAGGTAGAGGTTGAGGAGTGAAGGGGTCAAGCTATTCAAATTGTTCAGCAAGCTGATCCACTGACAGTTCTGCATTGACTGCAGGTTCTTTTGGAGTTTTTGGATCAGTTAAAGAGGAGCTGGTTGGAGGGGCTTCGGTTCCCCCTTGGTTTGTTCCCCCTTGCTGAATGGGTGGATTTTGTGGATTGGAATTTTGTACGGGCTGACTTTTTTCTTCTTCCAAGTCGGTCAAGTCGGTTGGACTCCATATAAGTATTTCATCTCGAAACTGCGTGTTGGAGCCTGCTTGATCTTGATTCGCACCTGTACTTTCTTCAGGTTAAGTCTCCCTGTACTTACAGATAAATTCATCAAAAACAACATGTGGTGTTACTTCCACAATCTGAGTCTTCTTGTTGAAAACTTTGAAGGCTTTGCTGATCTCTGAATATCCTACAAATATTCCTGGATCTGCTTTGCTATCAAATGTTTTTAACTGTGATTTCCCATTATTATGAATGTAACACACGCAACCAAAAGATTTAAGATATTTGAATCGAGGTTTCTTATCTTTCCACAGCTCGTATGGAGTTTTTTCATGTCGTTTATGAATGACTGATCTGTTCCGAGTGTAGCAAGTTGTGTTGATAGCTTCCGCCCAGAACTTCTTGGGAAGATTGGTTTCATTCAGCATTGTGTGAGCTGCTTCCTTTAGAGACCTATTGCGTCGTTCAACAACACCATTCTGTTGAGGTGTGCGAGCTGCTGAAGTTTGATGTGTAATTCCATTTCTAGTACAGTAGGACTCAATCATATGATTAAGAAATTCTATTCCACGATCGGATCTAATTGAAATCCAGGTGGAGTAATTCTAAGATTCTACTTGTGTTGTGAGCTGCAATGCTTGAAAATGACGATTTGGTCTGCTTTCCAGCTTGACAGGCTTCACAAATATGATCTTTGTAGTAGACTTGATCTGGAAGGTCATCTGCGAGCTTCTTGCGAGCAAGCTTGTTGATGGCTTTGAAGTTTAAGTGACACAGTCTCTTATGCCATAGCCAGCTAACTTCGGGTGCAGATTTGGTGACCAGACAGGTTTCTTTCTCATCTGACCATTGTACTATGTACAAGTTATCCTGCAAAATACCGGTAAGAAGAATTTCTTCTCCTTCCTTGTTCTTTATAGCACATGTGTTAGCAGAAAATTCTACTCTTTTTCCAGTAGAACAGAACTGGCTTACTGAAAAGAGATTATGATTTAAACCTTCAACATATGTGACGTTAGATATTGTTGTTTTACCAACAACTAGATTACCGTAACCTCTTGTTTTCCCTTTAGAGTCTCCTCCAAAAGTGACTAGAGGTCCGTCACATTCAATGAAGTTTGTAAGCATGCTTTTGTCGCAGGTCATGTGTGTTGTACATCCACTGTCAATGATCCAGACCGTGCCGCGAGCTGCTCGCTTTCTCCTTTGAGTTTTCCCATCCTGCAATTAGACAGTTTTAGCAACCCATATGAATTTGGGTGCTTTGTTAGCAGGTTGAGTTTTAGCAGCTTGGTTTCCAAGCTTCTTCTTTTGGAAACTCCTTCTGTTGACTCGTGGCTTGGTCCGTTGCTTATTTGTTGAGTAGAAGGTTTCATTAGAGTATGCAGACTGCTGTTGGTAATGAGCAGGTTGATAATGATCATTTTGATAGTACTGCTCCATATATCCACATCTGCAGCGATCATTTCCAAATCCACTTCCATGTGGAAATTGATAATGCCTACTTGACAGCTCAGGATATTGGTACCAATGATGGTCGTACCAATAACCTTCATTGTCAAGTGTTTGTTGATTTGGCCACTGCTCATGGTAAATGTTTGGTTGTGGTTGAGCAGTTTGAATGGTTCTTGGTTGAGATACTGCTTTTCTTTTGCCAGCAGTTTGCACCATTCTTGGAGTAGGTTGGCTTCCTTTTTGATAAGCTGTTTGACCATATAGTTTCCTAGGTCGCTCAACCTTTTGCTGTTCAACTGACGGTCTTGGCTGCTGTTTCTTGATAGCAGGCTTTCCATGCTCTTTCACCAGGATTGCTTGTGGTTGTCGGGCTGGATTTTTCAGTTTGAGTTGCTTGTCTGGTAGAGTGTGATGAGCTTTGCTTACAGCCAATCTTTTTTCTTTCTCGAACAAGACCTTCTCCTTTTCTTTGGCTCCGCTGGTTTGACCATGGAATCCAATGCCAAACTTTATCTGAGCAGGTCTCTGGGCAGCTTGCAGGGTTTCAAGCTTTTCACCATTTTTGTTCATTTTTATCAGGACTTGTTGAAGCTTGAGCTCTTTCTGCAATAGCTTCTCATGCTCCTTTGAGAGATCTACCAGTTTGCCATTCAAGTTGTTGATCTCACTGTCCTTTTCAGTGAGCATTTCTCTAAGGTTTTCTTCCCTTAAAGCTGATTGACCCATTTGGACTTTTAGGGTCTCTATCTCCTTTTCTTTTGCTTCATCATAGAGAGTGAAGTCTTCATTCATGGCGGCTTTGAGTTTCATATTTTCATCCTCCAGCTTGGATCCTTCTTTGACTACTTGTTTAAACATTTTCGAGAGCTTCTTGTAGTCATCAAGCTGTTGTTGAAACTCTTCATACGTTGGCATTTCAGGTATTTCAATACCTGCATGTTCGGAGTTAGTTGAATATGAAAGTGAGGTTTCAGTATCAACCTTGTATTGAGCAAGATCGAGATCTTTTCCCATGTAGCATTCCTCATATTCAAGTTCCTCGTCAGCTAAGCGACATTCCTCCTCATCCAATTCATCATCATCTTCGTCGGAGGAGGTTAAGTCTGATAATGTGGCAATTGCTTTGGCCTCTTCCTCAGCTGCGATCATGGCGTTGCGCTGCTCCTTAAGCTTTTGATCTCTTTTTGCGCGGAGCTCTTCACGTTCAGCCTTTGATAAGTCTGGGCAGTCTGACTTATAGTGATCTGGTCTGCCACATTCAAAACAGCCACCCACGAGAGTGTTAGAAGAATTAAATTTAGAGGGTTTTGATATACCTTCACCTTTCTTGTCGGAAGAAGAGGTGGTTTGATTTCTCTTGAAATCCTTGTGATATTTACGGAATCTGTTGAAACGTTTTTCAAGCTTTTCATTTCTCCTAGCCATGAGTGCATAATCTTTCAACAATTTCTCCATTTTGGAGCATAAATCCTTTGGGATTGCTCTTTCTTCTATAATTGATGCAGCTTTGAATGCAGCATCATTTTCCTTCTTTTCGAGCTCGGTCTTCTTACTTGAAGACACTTGTTCTGACCCGTGAAGTCTGATCATTTCAAACTCATTCCTGATAAGTAGATCAAACAGTTGCTCGGTTGACAGGTTGCTGATATCCGACCTGCCACGGTGCATGGCACTGTACACATGCCAGCTTGCTGGGAGAGATTGGATAACTTTGAGGTTGAGTTCGCGCTGTGTGTATTTATCTTTCTTGAGAGCTGCGATCTCCAAAGTGATCATTGTGAATCTGTTCTTGAGCTGGTCAATGGTCTCCATTGGCTGCATTTTGAATTCTTCAAATTTACTGCATGCCACTGACAACTTGTTTTCCAGCATTTCTGTTGATCCAAGGCTTATGGCTTTTAAGGTGTCCCACATTTCCTTTGCAGTTTTAAGATTTCTTATCTTGGCCAGGTGGACTCCCTTAACTGTGCTAGAGATCAGCCCTTTTGCGAAGCTGTCAAGTCCAGCTTCCTTTCTTTCTTCGGTTGTGTATTTTCTGGGATCTTTGATCTTTGGCACATACGTTGCTTCGGAAACTTTTACTCCAGAAACATCAGTATCGTAAGGTTCGTAGATTGGTGTTAGACCATTCTCGATGACATCCCACATCAGCACATGATGAGCTTGGAGGCACATCTTTATTCGAAAGCTCCAGTCTTCATATCCCTGCACAGAGAAATCTTCGCAGACGCGGAGAAGTGAAGCTTCCATAGTGACAATTTATGTATGTATGCACAAACACAATTCTAGAGATCTAGTTCAATTTGACACGAAAACACAAAAAGCTTCTAGTATGCAGAAGCAGTGGTCAAAAGAACCACCGCTCTGATACCACTTGTAGGCCCCGATAAGTAGTCATTGGTGTAGGGGGGGGAATACACCAATTAGCCAACAGTTTTGATTTTTCAAAATAATTTGATCTTACTGAGTCGTCACTTCAGTTTATCAGAGCAGCTTAGTTTTTCCAGCTCAATCAGTAAACTGCTGAGCTTGCAAAACTAATCTGCGTGCGGAAGTTTGGTGGAAAGGTTGGCTAACCGTTTTCAACACAGTTTTCAAAAGATTCAGTTCAGATAACTGCTCATGCAAGACAGGTTACAGTAGTGCAGGTTGTGAGCATGCAAACTGTGTAAATAAAGATGTAAAAGTAAGTAGCAAGAGAGAGAAACACGAGGAGTTTTTATCATGGTTCGGAGTAAACAGCTCCTACGTCCACGCCAGATCCCGTCGAATCTGTAATCCCTTAACTTGAGATATTCACTCCTTTTAACACTGGTGGAGGTCCAGTCCAAATTCAAGTCTTTCTTTAGACTGAATCTAGCACGATTCTTGAGTCGTGTCTCTTCTTACTTTACATACAATTTATCATACAATCTTACCAACGCTAAACAACTAGCGCTAATATCCAAACTAGAAAGCTGTGAATAGCTATCGTCGTTAGGAATACACAACTCAATCAACTACACTAAATATCAACTGTGATGGTAGTGAGAGTGTGTGTGTGATGTGTTCTAGTAAGACAGTTTCCAGAGATATCAGAAATCTACAAAGATTAACACTTGGGAAAGCTCTAGTGATTTCAAGTGTTGATTGAATGAATTTTAGCTTGAGATTTCTGCAGCGTTTCAGCTTGTATATTGAGTTTCCTGTTAATTCTTTTTGGAATGTGTTGAGGTATTTATAGTGAATCATTTAAAATAGAGCCGTTGGAAGTGTGTAAGGATTTGCAGTACCGTACACTGACACAATTCTTGTCGTTGGGTGAGAACAGGTTTCTCAACCACAACTCAGGTTGGTCTTCACAGGTCGACCTTCCTATACCTCGAACTGTCTTCGGTCTTCTGTAACCTTCGTGTGAAATCTTCCGAGATAGGTAGGAGCAGGTTACATAGACAAATTACCTAATGGAACAGTATGACAGATTGAGTAGATTAGGTACAAGGTTGCACTACCAACCTTGACCTTTACATGAGCAACCTGTCCGAGTTAAGCTTGACTGATCCAAACACAGAGACCAGTCTGTTCCGCTTAAAACCTATATCTAAGTGTGGTTTCTAATAGCATTATCAAAACTCAGTTTCAAAGGGTTCCCAACAAAAGCCATTAGACTAGTGAGGATTTATTCGAAGCCGGATTGCTTTTAATATTTGGTTTATATCTTGTTTGCATTAGTTAATATTTTCTGCTTTCATGGTTTTTAATTCAAAAATCACACTTTAAGGCGTGGTAGCTACACCGAATTCAATCTTTAGGAAATTTAAGATGATTAACTCGTTCTTTGTGGTTTGATCTGTTTGCCGCTTTACTAACTTTAGTTCTTAGCAAATTGCAGGAATTATTTGGTGGTAAACGACGTCCACCACGCCTCTAGTTATTTTAGGATAAAGATTACAATAAGATTTGATTTCAATAGTAAAAAATCAAATCTAATTTGTAATTAATATAAAATCTAATACATTCCAAAATAAATTTTTGATATTTTTCAAACCTTCACTTTGGCCCAAACCATTAAATATATATGTAGGATTATTATCAACAAATATCATCTTTTCTAGATAAATTGTGATCATAATCAACAATATCATTATAAATCTCATTCAATTCCTATCTACAACTATAAAAATAGATGGTAGTGTTAAAAATATTATTTAGAGTATATTCCTTTATTCTTGATGTATATCTTTTCCTTGTATCGTTTGATATCATCCTTTATTTACGGATCTTCCCGTTGTACTATTGTATTATATATAGTGGAATTGATACTAGAAGCACTCATCAACGGTGATCAAATCTCCATCTCTCATTCTTTCATGGTGACTAACCACCGACAAACCCTATTTTCTACATGGCGGTTGTTCTTCCCTCTTCCGACTCTCTCCCCATTGCCACCATGATTCACATGGTGACAATCAAACTTTCTTCCAGCAACTATTTACTATGGAAACGGCAGATCATGCCCATGCTTACAAGTTTTGATCTGCTAGGATTTGTGAATGGTTCACAATCTGTGCCGCCATCTACTGTCCTTGCTGAATTTGGTGCATCTTCTCCTAATCTCGATCACGCCAAATGGCTCACCACTGATCAAAAACTCCTTGGTGTTCTCTTCACCCTCTCTGAAGAGGCTATGGCCGAAGTGGTTGACTGTACCACTTCACGTGATGCTTGGCTTGCTCTTGAAGCATATTATTTAGAGTATATTCTTTTATTCTTGATGTATATCTTTTCCTTGTATAGTTTGATATCATTCTTTATTTACGGATCTTCCCGATGTACTATTGTATTATATATAGTGGAACGGTGATCAAATCTCCCTCTCTCATTCTTTCAGGTAGTATTAATATGGTACAAATTTTATTTTATTTTTATTTTTCTCAAGAGCAATAACTATGTATAAAAAAAACTCACAAACAAGTTTGTCTGCTTTTTCTTTCTAACTCTGAAATATAAATGTATCACAATTATGTTATGTTAGATTTGATTTGATAAGTTTGTCAACTTTCATTTTCTATTTTAATATCAACATACTTGACAAAGTTCATTTAATTCTACAAATGAATCAATTCTTGACAGTTTATGGTTAAAATTATAAATAAGTAATTGCTCTTTATATATTATTGAGGAGATTCTATTATTATGTATTTATCTTCATATCATATAGAATAAATGTGTATTAGTCCATAAATACATTAAATTTGACTTAAAAATCTATAATATTAAAACCGGTAAATAAAGTTATATAACATAGATACTGATATCAACAAATTATTCTTTATATAATAATATGTCAGTTGAAATCAATTTTTTGATATTGACAAAAATGCAAAATGGACATACAATCTTTCAATTATTTCACACAAGTATTTGTATTATGATTTTTTTTAATTACGATATGTTTCAAACTTATTTGTATTTTCAAATTAAGAATTATATTTTAGATAGTCAATGTGAGTTATTTCTCTATAAATGAAAAACTCTATAAGTCATATTTTTAATTAAGTAAAATCATATATCAGATCTTATAAAAAAAATTATCTTCAATGGTCAATCGGTACAATTATCACAAACTTATCTCCATACAAAATAGGAAAAATGTACAATGATCAACAAGTAAAATTAAATCAAATGTAAAACTGTAAAATTAAATTAAACGTAAAACAGGTAAATATAAATATTATAACCATTTGATCAATTCTTACCAAAGAGAAATTTTGTCATCCATTTATATACTAACCCCCTTTAAAGAAAACTTCTGACTCTGCATCTGCACTCAACAATAAGGAAAAACTAAATCACTTACTCAAAAACAGACCTACAAAACCAGAAACAAAAGCACCCGCTACATTTTCAGGTGAACTCTTGAGTCAATGCCATCAAGTTGGTCAAGTGCTAAATTCAACATCACATCGAGATTCAGATGTAGAGGAGGAGAAGATGATTTATAAGTTCTTATGATTGAATTTATTCAAAGGTCTTACGATTTAATTGATTCAGCACACTTTCTATCACACATAAATGTAATTGCAGTTAGGGATTACATCTCAGAAAATTTGAAAACTAAGAAAAAAAGAAGAACAAAAGATTGGAGCGAGATTACCGTAGAAAGACAAGACGGTGCATTTAGAGAAGGGAAATATGCATGGACTGTTGATGGCAGCGGCGCGCGGTGGCTGGTGGCGGTGGAGGACTGACACCGGACGATATAGTGGTGAAAGGTGCGAGAGAAATTTTTCGCCGGAATAATAATACCTAGGGACGCAAAAACGAAATTAAACTATATTACTCCTTAATCAGGTTAATATTACGCCGGAGTAGTAAAAACTACATTGGGTTTTTTTTTTTTTTTTTTTTTTAATTTTGATTTTTCATTGGGATAATAAACAAATTTAACTTGATAAATTCAATTTGTAACAAATTTAACCTTAACTTCACATTTATGACAATAATTTTATCCTTATAATTTTTATTTTATGACAAATTTAGCACGTACTTTATAAATAAAAATATATGACAATGATTGCCTTATAAGTCAAAATATATGACACTTTTAGTCATTTAATGAATCTGCAACATAGGCTGGCTCCCAAAGCAAAAATACTATTCTTAAAAGGTTATGTTATCTTTGAAAGTAAAATGCACTCTCTTCTGAGAACGACAACAAGGGCTAGTCGATTATTTTCGGTGCCAAAATTCATTAAACAAGTGAGCCATCCCGAAGAATTCTTCATCCCATATGTGTGGCAGGTGATTTTGTTCCGTAGGTATCAACTTTTTAAATCACTTCTCCAGTTCAAATTTTATGCATTTACCTTTCTTCTATCCTTTAACCAAATTCATCAAATTCAAATGTTATCTTTCTATTATCGAACATTTGAAGACTTTAAACCCACAAAGTGTTTCATTCACTTGATCTATATTTATGCTCTGAATCTATGGTTTTTTTCTTTTTTTAAGTGATAGATTAGATTACCAATGTAAAGAATAAGAGAAAGCAATACAGAATTTCAAATAATCTATTAACATATGAGGGCATTTTCACCCTATTCATGTTTTTGACTTTTTGTGTCCAGTAGTATAATACTCCTATCCCAACAAACTTGAGTCGTTTGATTATTTTATAACTCACGCATATTCAAGAAACGAAACGCATCAAGTTCGTTGGGAAGAAGTATTTGCTAGTTTGTATACATACTCAGAAAAGAGGCCAAGTTCTCTCTCACCACCAACTTCATCAACAGGAATTGCTTCACCAACTTCTTTCAATTCCTCTGCATTCAGCTTCACTTCCAACGACCCGATGTTTGCTTCCAAGTTCTTGATCTTCGTAGTTGCTGAAATCATCCGTTAGATGAGAAATTACTCGTACGTACAAGGTATGGGAACGATGTCGTTGCCCTGATGGAGAAGCCATGCCAAAGCTAGCTGAGGAGGAGTGCAAGACTTCTTAGCTGCTAAGCTCGCAAAACGGGCGTATTTACCTCTGTTCTTTTCTTGATTCTCTGCAGTGAACCTCGCGTGCGAAGTCTGAGAAGAAAAAAAATATACCTCGATCATCTATTTCGAACAACGAAGATTAACCCTACAAAAACTAACTTCCAACACAATTACCAGGAAGCTCTGAGAAGACAAGCTCTCCACAATTTCCTTTTCACCAAAGAATCCACGACCGAGAGGACTATATTCTACTACATCGATTCCAAGTTCTCTACACAAATACGTACCATGATAGCATGATCTATTGCTTCCACACAAAAAAAGGAAGGGCCAATGCAAGAGGTTTAACATCCTCCTCGATTTCACGACTCCAGAGAGAATACTCCATTTGCACTGCAGTGATGGGATGACCATTGTTCGCCCTCTTGATCATGTCAACACTAGCTTCAGACAGCCCTATGTACTGTATCTTCCCCTCCTCGACTAGCTTCTTCAGCTCCCCCATCTTCGAGAAACACAAAAAAGAGCAAGTTAGGCACGAATATCTTGATCTTGATCTTGATCACGATCATGATCGTGTCAACACTAGTTTCATTTGATGCTCACTATCTCCTCTAGAGGCATGGATTGATCAATACGGTGCTAGTAGTACAGATCAAGGTAGTCCACATCAAGTCGCCTGAGGCGAGCCTCGATACACTGCCTCACGTACTCGGGATCTCCCCACACCACAACTCGACTATTGTCAGCATTCATAGAAATGCCAAACTTAGTCGCTACTTGAACTTCGTCTCGAGGCAGACCTTTCAACGCCTGCACAAAAATTGCAAGAAAGTTTCGATTTTTTTTTAGTTTCTTGAAACTCTAACTAGCAAACACGAGAGAAAACAATGCTTATTTTGCACAATGGCTTTAAAGAAACAATCTATCATCATATAGAATGAACATTGGCTTATAAACTTGCCAATCATGATCTCGTTGTCGCCTTCTTCGCCATACGAATCCGAAGTATCGAAGAATGTTATGCCCTTCCCGAAAGCTTCTTTCAGAATCGCGACTCCGGCTTCATGGGAAAGAGGAGCATTCAGTATGCCTGAGAGGCTCATACGCCCAAATCCCAGCCTAGAAACCTAAAAACACATGTATTCTAACAATTGAAAGTCTCACCTTTTTTTATTCCTATAAAATACTAAACCGACTCAAGCTCATTGAGACGAGGGAGTACAAATTTGTGAGTTTATTGCTGCTTAAACCTAGGGCAATATACATGAAAAGGGGGTCTACATTTTCTTGAATAATCACCAAATTGAAGCATATTTCCTTTTTGATTTTTTTTTTTCAGAATTTTAGATATGTTTGAATGTTTCTACTCTAAGGAACATGGCCCACAATTTTCTTGATCACAAATTCACAATCTTGAACAAAGTTGCGTGGTGATGACAAAATTTATCTAAATTTTGAGCTCACTAAAATATACTCCATAATTCTAACGAAATGTTTTTGGAATTGAAAGAGAAATCAATTGCAGTTTAAAAATCACTTTTCACCTTATAATCAGTATTCATCAATGATGTCATGGGCTCGCACTCGCAGCCTCGATTTTATCTTTTTTATCAAAGTAAAGAAATTTCAAGTTGAATGGGAAGTAAAATAATCGTGTGTGTGTGTTTGTTTTTTTTTTTTTATAATTTTTTTACTTACCTCCAAACCTTGGGAGCCCAGTTTCACTCTTGGCACTTGAATCCCAGAAGTGTGCTCCATTGATCTTAGCAACCAAAGCTCTCTACTCTACAGTTCGTGCAATGCTCAAGTATATAGAATTATAGATGATGTTGGGGGGGGGGGGGGGGGGGGGGGGTATTACCAGACCCGTGCGTCGCACGGGGTGTGATTTATTTTATTTTATTATAAGATCTTATAACAAAATTAATTTATTATTTATACAAGTAAATACAATATTGTTTTAAAATTATAAACGTATATATTTCATGTATAGTTTGCGGATAGTAGCCACATATTATGATATTTAGAATATACATTCAAAGTTTTGTGTATGAAATTGGTCGAAAAACGAAAATGTTCAGCGGGAGAAAGTACTGTCACTGATCGGAGCAACTTCATTATCAGAATTCGACATAAACCTATGTCTATATCTATTTACAGTCAATCTCTTCTATCTTGTTAATAACCTTCATACATTGAGCATTTACTGATATAAAACGAACTACTAAGATTATTTGAACTATGAAAGAATTTTCTAAGAGTTCCAACAAAGACCACCAACTTCCGCACAATAGTTCAATCTTGAAAAGTTAAGCGAATCATCTGCTCAAACTGAAGAGATCGATCTGATCTCGGATATTCGATCTGACCCATCGAGCTAGTTTGTCAAAACTGTTTTAAAATAAAAAAACTCTTAAAGATTTATGTATTCTCCCCACATATTTGCGGGACCAACACCCTTTACCATGCCTTTTAAAGGGTGAATGACTCAATTCTAATATGGTATCAGAGTTGGTCCAAAAATGATGATGGTGCTGCTGGCGTGTTAGAGTCACTCCTTAGTCACACATCGACATGGTAAAAATGCTGAACTCTGTGTATAAATTGGATGATTCTTCTTCCTTCTTACAAAGCTTTTTAAGGGATGAATGACTCATTTCTACATAATGTAAATTAATTTGGTGAAAGTCGTTATATTTTCAAGCTTTCTTCAAATGTTTATTTTTCCCTTGCCGCAACCTACTACTTCCTCCGGTCTTTTTAAGTTGAATCATTTCTTTTTGACAATTCTGACACGTTTTTTCATGCTTCTTGATGATGAGTTTTAAAATGGATTTTTGAAGAATTTTTTCTTTTACGGGATACTACGACTGTCAGAATATCCCGTAAAAGAAAAAACTCTTCAAAAATCTATTTTAATACTCATTATCAAAAAGTGTGGAAAAACGTGCCAAAATTACAAAAAAAAAATAACTCAACTTAAAAAGACCAAAGGGAGTATATAAAAAATATGTATGAGAGGTACATAATGAACTATCATATACCGAGCAAAAATACGATTCATAATATTTTCTTTCTTTAATTGCTATTTGTGGTAAATTTCGATTTATTTTGATGATATAGGAAAACAAATGAGAGGAAACGTGAAGGCCTACAAAATTATTCCTAAAAAAAAAATGAATAATTTTAAATCTCAAAACGCTTTCCTTAATTTCTCCGTATTGTGTACTTTAGTTCTACGAGAATCTTGAGCGTTGATGGCTTCGTCTTGGACCCACCCCTCTTTGATCAACGACTGCTGATAGTGCTTGAACGCAACAAATAACATGAACACTGCATATTATATTCCAAATAAGATTAATAATTCAAATTGAAATGTGCCTACTGGTATTATACTGCATTATTTCTTGTATAGTAAATACTAATGTAAGGAGAAATAATCAAATAAAATACATACCCGCCCAAATTCGTGCGACGACGGATGATAAATTCCACACAAGGGCAAAAACGGCAAATCCTATTGCTTTCTTGTGTGAACACGACGCCCACGCGTCTCGAAATCGCCTTATCCAAAATGTGCCTTCATTAAAATTTAAAAGCAATTCTTTAGATAAATCATTTTAATTGTTTTCATAAAATACTTCCCCGTTCCGTTCGACACGTTATAATTTTTGAATAGATGTGAGGTATAAAAAAAATAATGTCTCAAACAGGAAAGAGAATGAAGTATTTATTGGCCCTTAATTAGAACAAATCAACAAAAATAAGAGGGTGTTTGGCTAAGCTAATTTGAAAGAGCTTATAAGCACTAACAACTTATAAAATATTCAAAAAACTTATAAAATGTAAAAATAAGTTGGAATGAATGAGCTTATTTTTAAGGAGCTTCCAAGGTTTTATAGTTTATTTTTGAAGTTTATAATCTCTTGAGAAGAAAACTCTTAAATTTCAAATAATCTGTGATTTTATTTTTCTAAAAACATTTTTTTATCACATTTATCAATAATATTTTCAAATACAGTATAATTTTAGATATGCAGCCAACGTTTCTAAGGCCAAATCCTAAAACAAACAAATAGTTCGACTATTAAATCAATTCTCCCATGTCTACTTCTTCTAATTCCAGTATTTATCAGTTATTCAAAATCTCCAAATTAAGGAAAAATAAGTAATTATACTCCAATAATGCAGGGGATAGATGCGGTGCATGATTGGAAAATAATAATTGCATATAATTCAGAGTAAGATTTAATAATGCAGTGAATATTTATTTACCGTATGCAGTAATTTGGGAGGAGTAAGCTGAACAGACTTTAGGCGCAGTAAATACTCCAATAAATCCTAAAAAAAGGTAAACCAGCATTAACACATTTATCTACTCAACAAAAAAACGTAAATTCAAATTCAAAATAAGCGACAATAATAATAAATAGTAGTAGTAATTTAGAAGGATCATAGAATGATTTACTTACCCACTTCGTGACAAATTTATTTTAGACCGAGATAAAATTAAATAACAATAAAGGAAGACGTCAACATCAATTTGCATGTGCTCTTCCAGTCTCAAATTATTAATTAATGATACCTAAAATTACTAATTCAACAAATATAATAAAAATAAAAATAAAAATAAAAGAAACCCACTAAACACCCAAGTCCATTATTCTAAAAATCAATATTGTAAAAAAATAAATATATTAATGAAAGAAAAAAAAAAAACTGACCTATTTTGGCCGTTGTCCAAATTGTAATGGAGCTTCCACACCTTGCCAAAATAAACAGCAGCACTGCCAACTGCCATATACAGAATTTGTCAATTTTTTCACATAATTTCACAGCCCAAAAAAAGTACAGTACAAATTATACAAAAATAATTTAATATTCACAGTATGTGAATATTATTCTACCTTCATTGTAGTGGAAGGATCCCCAGAGAAAAGGGCTCTCAATTTGAGAAGAAACTCATTCATGAATGGCAAAAGTAATTTAATCACCCAAATTGCTTCCTCTTCCCCAATAACACAATCATGATTTGCATTTTCCTTCTCCAATGATCCTCTGCCACGTTTCAATAAAAATGATTTTATTTTATTTTATTTTATTTTTCTTTCATTAAGAAATTTAGTAATTAAGCTGAAATAGTAGTAGTATTTCACAAATTACTGAATTACCTGCTAATAAGGGATCTAAAGAGGAAAATTGCAGCAAGGTACACAAGTCCCAAGTAGGAAAGAACTGAAATAAAGCTGAAAACGCACAAAATTCTCTTAATTAATTATACTTACTATTAAAATAGAGAGTTTTTCTTTTCTTTTTCTTTTCTTTTTTTAATTGAGAAGATAAAATGATTTAAATACAAACCTGATATTGAGACCCTCTGTGAATGAAGATGATATGATAGCAAATGATCCAATCCCAAAAACAAATGCTGATTTTGATACATCTCTCCACATTACTAAGTCAACTGTTGAAATATCAATCAATTTAAAGAAATGGGAAAATTTAATTAAAACACACACACACACACACTAAGAACACTAAAGAACTCACCAAAACTTTGAAGTCTGCTGTTTGTTATTGGAATTCTTTGGCAATTGTCTGAATCTTGAAATGGGAAGCAAAGTGAAACACCACACTAAATTAAAGAAAATTAGAGAGAGAGAGAAGAGAGAGAGAGATGAATTACTCACTATTGTTGATGATTTTTGATGGAATTTGATGAAATCTGGCATTATTTACAGAAGGAGGATTCTGCTTTCTGGGAATTGATGAAATGGGAACTGTTTTTTGATTGCTCTGAAGAAATTTCTTCTCCTCAAACACAATCCTCTTTTGCTTATCATCATCATCATCATCATCAACAACGCTCTTCTTTTCAACCTCAATCTCCTTATCTCCATCCAAACCCAATCCATCCCCACCATTGATCTCTTCGCAATCCTCATCAGATCTCAACTTCTTCTCATCATCAACCACTTTCTTCTCATCACCATCGCAATCCTTGATTTTCTCAACCATGGAGCCAGATTTCGCCTTCCTCAAGCTCGATTTCTTGATCGAAACTGGGCTCTTCCTCTGTTCATCCAAATTCCTACTCAAATCAGATCTAAGAGCGGCAATCTTAACCGGGCTCCCTTCAGAATTCTCAGATTTCCATGTCTTCCTCTTCCCACTCATCCCATTAGGGCTCTGTTTCTCAATCTCGGAATTCGTGTCGGTGGTGGGGGCAGTGATTTCTGCAGAATTTTCGAAAACTTTGATGCCACCTTTGAATTGATCGATCTTCATTCTGCTTTCCCAAACAGAGCCTGCTTTGGGAGCACTGCCTCTTCTTCTGCCGCCGCCGCCTAAATCCATTGATTCTTTAGTGCTGCTCATTTTTTTGTGTTTTTCTTTAAATAGAAAAAATGGGTGTGGGGTGGACCCAGATAGATTTCTCGATGGGGTTGGTTTATCAATGGCTTTCAGCTCAAGAAATTGCAGCTCTGAAAGTCATGTAGCATTTGGGTGGAAGAGAGAGAGAGAGAGAGAGAGAGAGAGAGAGAGATTATTGCCGTTTGTGTAGAATTGCTTTTGCCCAGAAAAAGAAATGGTGACTTTATGTAGGTACATTATTCATAATTTGACGACAACATAATTTATTCTGATTTTGTTTGTTGTCTCATAATTTAATTACCGTAAATACTTTTTTTTTTTTTTTTTTTTTTTTTTTTTTTTTTTTTTAAATGAGTGGTATAAAGTACTCCCTCCATTTCGTTCAATATGATACATTTCATTTTGACAATTTTGGCACGCATTTCCACACTTCTTGATGATGGGTTTTAAAATGAATTTTTGAAGATTTTTTCTTTTACGGGATATTTTGACAGTCGTAGTATCCCATAAAAGAAAAAATCTTCAAAAATTCATTTTAAAACCCATCATCAAGAAGTGTGGAAATGCGTGCCAAAATTATCAAAATGAAATGTATCATATTGAACGAAATGGAGGGAGTATACAATAATACAAATAGGTCGAATGGAGTGCGACGGGAGTAGTATAATTGCAAATATACGAGTGAGAAATGCTCCCTACTCATCGTAGCATATTTAATGTGTTCATGGATAATATGACGATAATATATTTAAGTAAAATTATTATAAATGTATTATTTGAATTTAAATTTTGCTAAAAAATATAAATCCTAGAAAACAATTATTAATGTGATACCACCACATCACCAGTATATACATCACTATACATACGTATATCATATCTGTACCACTATAATTTCTGAAAGAAACAAAAAATTCACTTGTTGGTAACTATTATTATTATTATTATTATTATTATTATTATTATTATTATTTTAAAGAGATAAGTTTAGGTTTATTAAAATTGGTGCATGAGAAGCGTGGCAGTTCCGGCATATTAACAAAAATTTGAACTTCATTTTCCTCGAGGAAATGAAGATACAAATTTAGAAGAAAAAGACTTCGAAGTTTCGTGCAAACTTGGAAAATTTTGTATATGAAAAGACAAGAATGTAAGTTCAACAAAAAGAAAGAAAGAAAGAGCAGAGCATGATTGTCATTTATTTTAGGTTTGCGAAATTATTAGGTTTTTACTTTATGTGAAGTGAAGGTATCTTTATAGGCAAAATTAAAAATTAAGATGGCTATCTAAAATTAAATAAATTTATGGCCCTTATTATTATTTAATAAAAAAAGTGGTGTTTGCAAACAAACAGTCCCTTACAATTTTATAATTCGTCATTTTATTACTATGGTATGCTATTCTAATAATATCTATACTAATAATACCAAGTTAAATAATAGAGAGTAAACTCAAATAACTAATATATACAAGTGTTTGGTAGCTTTGCTAAATACTATGTATAATTAAAAATGGTGTTTGGTAGCATATATTAAACTCTATACTAACTTACATAATTACTAAAATAACCTTACATTTTTTGCTAAATTATGAATATATCCTCCTTCCTCATGAACATATATCCAGTTTAGATTCTATGATTCACCCCAAATCATAAAAGTGATCCATCAGCCCTCGCCATACACAGAGCTTCGGCTCGTACATAGCCAATGCAGCTATGATCTAATGCTTTCTTTTTCTTTTCTTTTTTTTAGCTTTGGAAAATAGAAACTGATTTTTTTTTCAAGAGAGAAATTAGGAGGGGAAGGGAGAAACAATTTTTTTTTAATATACAATATAATACTTGCGTATAGGAATCGTCTACTTCTTGCAACAATTAGTGGGAATCGAAAAATTAGCGCTATCAAATAATCACCCAACACAAACAGGCTTTTTTTTTTCTTTTCTTTTTTTTTTGAGTAAATCACAAACAGCCTTTGTTGAAGCTTCTGAAGCGGATGAATGAAAAATCATCTTCACGAAGAACAGAAAATGGAGCAATTACGAATGAAATATTCAGCTTAAGCATGGTAAAATTCAAATTAAGCATTTATCCAATAATCCAATTTACTCTGTAAAATTTGCAACACAACAGCGAATGAAAAGGACAGACGCTGATTCCACAGTAGAATGAACAAGGATAAAGCGCCGACGAAGTTTAGGGCTTCATCCTGGGTAGCGGATGCCGAGAGGGAAAGAGGCGATTTTCTTCAAGAATGTGGAATTCATAGTCTTCTTCTTCAACAAATTGAATTTTTTAGGGATAAAAGGGGCAAAATTTTTTTGAGTGATTTTACTGTACAATTCGCTACTAATTATATCAGGGGTGGGAAGAGATAGATATAAGTGAAGAAACAGTGTTTTAGAGCGGGCCTTCTCGTTAACATCGAGCTCTCCACTTAAATAATAGAGGTTACCAAATGCCATATAAACCCATATTATTATGCAATATGGGGCTTTACAGTACTACCAAACATGCAAAAAGTATGGAGGATGTGTTGTTGGAAATGAATCTATGCGTAAGGCTGTGTTTGGATTGCGACAAAGGCTGCCTCTTTTTTCCCAGTTCCCACCGACACATATTTTATTTATTTTTATTTGTTCACTAAAAATATGCATTATTTTTTTTCTATCGTTTGAAAAAAATGCGTATTCTAATTTTGGGCGTGGACTACATCTAATTTTTTAATATATATATATATTTTTTTATCATCAATGCAACAATATTTACCAAATAACTTAATGGACCCATCATCAGTTATAACCTAATAACCCTTAAAACACACATTACATTCATTACAAAAATTAAAATTCGTAACTCAATATACAAGCACATCGTTAGCGGACAAGAGGGAGTCATATATTTTTTTTCCTATTTCCATACAATGTTGGCGTGACACGGGTTAACCCGATCTTGTGCATCATGGTGATTTAATCTATATTAATATAAGAAAGTATGATAGTTTTCAATCTTATTTTCCCTCCTAAAATCTTGATTTTTACATCATATTATTTTATTCTTTTATATCACTTTATATATCCAATTAGCATAATAAATGATAAATACACTTGGAACAATTTAATGCATTTCAAATCATTAAAAGCACCTCTTTATGTCCACAATTCCAAATATATTGTGCATCATTCATGCACTATTACTTTTTTTTTTTGAATAAATTCATGCACTATTACTTAACATTGCATTTCCGATCTTTATTAGTCTATCATATACTATGAGTGTGTGTGTAAAAGATGATAAAATGCCACATAAATTACGTCTCTTTCTTCCTGATTTTCTTACAGTATTTTTTAGTTGTAGACATTTAGTCTAATAGTTAGGACATGATCCACTTCAATGATCTCCACTTTCTGGATGTACAATAATGAAAGTTAGATTTACATAGTTATGATATGCATATGAAAAATAATGTTAAAGACGGTCTTAATAACTTCGAAAGTGTATTTTAGGATGAAGATGTATGGATTTTTCATATATTTATTAATTATATTTCAATATATGTTCATCATAAAATAAAATACAATGATTTTGAGGTGAATCACAATTCTAATTTTAGACACATTTGTCATATATAGAAATGTATATATAAAGTTGAGCCAATTTAAATGTATTTATTTATATTTGTATTATTTTGGTTTGCAGATGAGCATACCGAAGGAGATGAAGGAATTATATTTAATTTATTAAAATTATGAGCTCTATAAAGTTTTCTTTGATGTTTATGATTAATTATCTTACTTTAATTTATTAAAATTATCATTGAATGAATACAATTTTAACGAAAATTTTACAAAATGCATCCGGTGCAGTGCCCCGGGTATAATACTAGTTTAATTAATAAATGGTCATTTCGTTTTTCATGGAATTCAATTACAGGAATGAAATGACTTTCTATATACATTTATTTGTCATTTGCATTCCATTACTAAATTTATTTCATTCCCTACTAAATATTATTTCTACATATATACCAATCGTCACCTTATAATGTTAATCGTTTTGTAACATGCCATACAAATATGAGCAAATTATTATTTTATAAAATATGCTTCTTTTCCTAAAAAAAAAAACTAAAAATAAAAAATGAGTAAATTCATAAACAATTATTGTATACTAGTAACTTCATATTCTTTTCCTCCCCAACCTATTTATTTACAGAATACACTGAATATGCTATTAATTAAGTGCATCGATTCAAGATGCATTATCAACATGTTACCAGGCAACTAAAGATATAACAAAATTTAGATTAGACTAATTTCATATTCAATGGCCTACCTAAAGGGAAGAAAGTTGGGTAAAGAAAAATTGATTATGGAACCTGAATGTGTTGAATTCGGCAAGAAATTGGGGATTACTGGGCTCAACAATGACGATTACTCACCTGAGGTAAGGAGAGAAGGGGCTGAGGGTAGAGGCAGTCTAGGAGGGGAGTCGGGTGGTGATAAATGAAGATCGGTTCCTTCAATATTCGGGGGCTGGGGAGCATACTTAAGAAGGAG
The DNA here is from genome assembly GCA_001642375.2 of Mentha longifolia. Classification (NCBI taxonomy): domain Eukaryota; kingdom Viridiplantae; phylum Streptophyta; class Magnoliopsida; order Lamiales; family Lamiaceae; genus Mentha; species Mentha longifolia. The sequence goes on from CM038112.1 coordinate 13,632,707, forward strand.
GAAATTACTTCCTTTTTTCATAAAAACAGGCTGGATGTGTGCTGCGCTCAAGAAACGAAGATGGAGGTGTTTACTGAGCTTGATGGAAAACAACTGTGGAAAAATTCAGGGGTTAAATGGTGTAGCGAGGGCTCGTCGGGAGGCATTCTTACCTTTTGGGATGATGATAAATTCGGTTGCTCGAGCCACTGGGATATAGGTGGTGCTGTTGTTATTGTGGGAAGGTGGAGAGCAACAGGGGACGAGTTTTGCATTGTAAATGTTTACGCGCCCCATGCATTGAGGAAATAATTTTTTTACTATGGGACAGATTACAGCTGGTTGTGGAGCAATGGTCGGATAAACGGGGTGTGTTTAATTGGAGATTTTAATTCCATTCTCGAGGAGGGAGAAAGGGTCGGGGAGGGAGGTGATGATGAAGGTAGAGGAAGTAGGAGTTTTAAGGATTTTGTGGAGAGGTGTCGACTCTTGGATGTGGCGATCCAAGGTAGGAAATTTACTTGTTTTAGAAGCAATGAGAGGTGCAAAAGTCGTATTGATAGAGCTCTAATTAATGATCGTTGGGCTGAGAGTTTTGTTGATACCCATTTACGCGGCCTACCGCGCACTATTTCGGATCATTGCCCGATCATCTTGGATACGAAGTAGCCCAAACCTTTTCATTTTGTGAATGCTTGGCTGTCGAATCCGGATTTCTTGGGAGTGGTGGAAAGATCTTGGAATGAGGAGGGGATAAGGGGATGGGTGGGGATGCTTCGTTTCAAAGGAAAAACTCAAGAGGCTCAAGAGGTGTTTGAAAGATTGGAATGAGAGGCAGTTTGGATCGATCGATAATAACATTGCGGCGTTAAGGACAGAAATTCACTCCTTGGATTTGCGCGACGAAGAGCAAGGCTTGGCGGATGATGAAGTTTGTAGAAGGAAGGAGACGGGTGCTCGACTTCTTCGTCATTTGCTTAATAGGAAAAGCCTCATTGCTCAGAAAGCAAGATTTCGGTGGCTCAAGGAGGGAGATGTGAATAGTAGTTTTTTCCATCGTGCTATTAATTCGAGGCGTAGGCAAAACGGGATCGCGGGAGTAGAGATTGAGGGTCAGTGGGTGGAGGAGCCTAGGAGGGTAAAGGAGTGGGTGAAGGAATACTTTAGGAAACATTTTAGTAAGAGGAGGCAGCAAGGGTGCAGTTGGCCAATGATTTTGTTTTTCCAAGATTGGGACAAGAGGAAGGGGAGCAGTTATTGAAAGAATTCACGGATGAAGAGGTTAAGATGGCCGTGTGGGAGTGTGCAGCCGCGAAAAGCCCCGGCCCGGACGGGTTTAATGCTGAATTTTACAAAGGTTGCTGGAACATAGTGAAGAATGATCTTATGAAGGTGGTGAAAGATTTTTATGACAACGGCAGATGGGTAACGGGTAGTAACTCTTCTTTCATCGTCTTAATACCAAAGAAAAATGGGGCTCGCAACATCCAGCATTTTAGGCCTATCTCCCTCATCGGAAGTCTTTATAAGATCATAACGAAGATGTTAGCTACTCGCATGAAGTTGGTAATAGGTAAGCTGATCGGGGAGCCTCAATCGGTATTTCTTAATGGTCGAAGCATCCTCGATGGAGTAGTTGTGCTCAATGAGATTATTGAAGACGCGCGACACACAAAAAAGGAAAGATTGTTTTGATTTCACCAAGGCCTATGATTCTATCGATTGGGAGTATTTGCTGGATATGCTTAGGAAAATGAAGGTCGGCTGCAGCTAATGTTCTCATTAATGGAAGCCCTTCTGGGGAATTCCGACCTGAGAGAGAGAGGCATCAGACAAAGTGACCCGATCTCTCCCTTCTTATTCCTTATTGCGGCGGAAGGCCTGATTTTACTCACTAAGAAAGCTGTTGGTGAGGGGCTGCTGGAGGCGGTGAAGGTGGGATGGGAGAATGTAGAGGTGTCTCATATTCAATATGCCAATGACACGCTTTTTGTGGTAGAAGGGAGTAGGGCAAATGTAATGGCGTTGAAATGGTTGTTGAAGAACTTCGAGTCTCTATCTGGACTTGTGGTTAATTTAGATAAGTCTAGTGTATATGGTGTTAATATTAAGGGTGATAGGCTGAGCGAGATGGCAGGGCTGTTAGGATGTCGTGTTGGGACGGGTCCGATTCCATACTTGGGACTGAAAGTGGGAGGGAGAATTCTCGGGACTCAAGGGTGGAGAGAGGTTGTTGAGAATGTGGAAAGTATGCTCCGAGGATGGGATGTGAAGTCGATCTCGTTGGGGGGGCAGGGCGACTCTCGTGCTTTCCTCGTTGGCGTCCGTTCCGTTGTATTGGATGTCGCTTCTTCCATTGCTTAAGACGGTGGAGAGAAAGTTGAGATCCATTTTTTGTAAGTTTTTATGGGGAGCGGATGAGGAGACAAAGAAGATTGCGTGGGTAAAGTGGGATGAGGTGTGTAGAGATAAAAAGGAGGTAAAGTTGGGAATTAGAAACTTGTTGAGATTTAATAAGACTTTACTTTGCAAATGGGTGTGGCGACTTGAGGAAGAACGGGAAAAAAGGCTGTGGGCAAGGATTATTCTCTCTCGCCACGACGAGCCGAAGTGGTTTAGGGGAAGAGCGAATAATAACCAACAGGTTGGGAGCTCCGGTTGGTGGAAGAAGATTACGGCATTGGTTGAAGGGAACGAAGGAGAATGGTTTTGGGGGAATATGGTGATGGACGAAGTACCTCTTTTTGGGAGGGTGCTTGGCCCGGAGAGAAGACCCTCAAAGATATCTTCCCGAAACTCTTCCATATTAGCCTTAAGAAAGAAGGGATGGTAAGGGATATGGGAAATTGGAACAATGGTAGTTGGGTGTGGGATGTTGGCTGGAGAAGGCCGCTATTGGATAGGGAACGAGAAGGGGTTGCTGAATTTTTTTCTTTTTTTGGAAAATTTCTCTATCTCTAGCAATTCTTCTGATTTCTGGGCTTGGGGCAGCGACAAGAATGCTGGGTATTCTGTCAAGGAGGCGTATCAGCTACTGGATAGGAGGGATGATAGGTCGAACGCAAATCGGCCTCCTGCTTCTTGCCTTACTCGCATATGGCAAGCTTTCGCTCCTTTGAAGGCAAAAATGACGGCATGGCGTCTACTGTGGATCCGGCTTCCAACAAAAGATAATATTAGTAGGAGGATTGGGATAAGCAACGAAGACGATTGACAGGCACCTTCTGTGTTTCTCGGAGTTGGTTCGTGGCAAACGTTGGAAGAAAAGACTAGGGGGGCTGTGGATATGTAGGAAATGGAGAAATGAGGTTATCTTTTCACAAAAGACGTGGGACTTTAGTAGGATCGAGGAAGAAATCAAGTGCAGATTAGATTCTGGTGTTGGTGCATAGTGAGAGGAGACGTTGACGAGAAGTTGAGTTATAACAGTTGGGCAAGACAACGCCTCTGTGTTTTTTGGTCTTGAACTTGATGTCTGTTTCCAATTCTGTATGTGGGTACTTCTTGTACCTTCCTTTTTATTATTAATGTAAGTTTTTTTCTGATAAAAAAAAAAAAAAAAAGTACTCTAATATGCTATTAATTAAATGGATTTGTTCAAGATGCACTGTTAACATGTTCCCAACTATGAGATACAGTATATATATATTATATTATCCCTAAAAAAAACTATGAGATGTAACAAAATTGAATTAAACTAATTTCATATCTAAGAATGAATTAGACAATCTATATAGTAATGTACCTTACGGTACAAAATCTCTATGAAAAGTCAGGTATACAAATCAAACTTCACTAATTTTTTCTTCATAAAACATATCATGAATTAGTACTTATAATTTTTATTTTCTTAGGTCACAATGAATAACAAAAATAGTTAAAGTAGTTATACCGTGATTTTATTTTTATTTATGGCTCTTGGAACTGGGTAGCCCATAGAGGGATGAGCCCACCCATGCACTAGTAAATTTACCCATTTACATATTTATTGGGCTTCGTAAATGTACGTTTTCACAACCTTATAGTAGTACTTAAGAATCATTTATTTTTTGTTGCAGGGGAATGTGTTTGAGAATTATCGAGTTCGTTAAAACTCGAAGAGTAAACTCTTCACATTTAAAATATTGAATTGATAGTGAATATGTAAATATTATTTTAAATCTGATTTGCGTGTTACCGTCCAATATATGACTGCGATTTGATGAGCCTCCACCCATGTACGTACCTATGAATTTCAATAAATTGGAAATAAGATATAACGTCGATCGAATCACCAAACTTATTGACTTTTTTTTCTTATTTAAATTTTATATAGAACAAAGGGACTTTCCATATTACATACATCGGATTTTCTTTTTTAAGTTATACTACTCATTCCGGTCTTTTCAAGTTGAATCGTTTCTTTTCAGTATTTGTGGCAAGCGTTTTCAAGCGTCTTGATGATGAGTTTTAAAATAATGAATTTTTTCTTATACGGGATACTACAATAGTTTTTAAAGAATTTTTTTCTTATAAGAAAAAATTCTTTAAAAAACTATTTTAAAACTTATCATCAAGAAGCTTGAAAACGCTTGCCACAAATACTGAAAAAAAATGACTCAACTTAAAAAGAAAAGACCGGAAGGAGTATAATACATAAGTAAATACATATACATTAGTTGAATTGTAGACCTGCTACAAAGTGTCACGTGTAATAAACAAATGTGTACTTTTACTTTATTTTAATAATTCAATACTCTCTGTCTCACATATCACATGAAACGATCTCAAGAGGTACTCATTGCTATATAAAATGTTAAGGTGTTATATGATTATATACTTACACTTAAAATATTAAAATTAATGAGTGAATAATAATATTTAAGGTATTAGAATCAGTGTTCGAAAAGTCGGGCTAGGCGCCGACTAGGCGTTGATCGGAGCAACGCCGACCCGATTTTCATGTAATCGGCACTCCTAGGCGCTCAAATGCAAGTCGGCCGCCTAAACGCTGCCTAGACGGTGCTAGGTGGTGGAAATCGTTCTGGGCGAAGAAAGGATTGGATGGGCTGAAAACCCCAAATTGTAACTGAATACCCTAATTAACTCATAAGTCGCGCATCTCTCCTCTCTTCTATCTGTTTTATTTTTTTGCACCATCTTCACCACCGACGGCGTCCATCCCCATCGGCAGGCGGCAACATCTCGTCTCGTTGTCGCGGCGCCACCGTCATCAGTCACCACCATCGCCATCCTCGCGCCGCCACTCGCCAGTCCCAACCATCACCGGCGTCGCCTTCCTCTCGGCTACAGCTCTCTCTCTCTCTCTTGAATCATTAATTTATGATTCTTCTAGAAAATGGAATTGAGTTATTATTTTTTTCGTGGCTTTTATCTTCAATTCGCATAAATTAGGTTTGTGGTTGTCGATTATTTATGTTTTATAAATAAATTGTTTGTGGTTGTTGTTTGTGGAAGATTAGCATATCGGTATTTTAAAACTTATGGATATACCACGTATGAACTACTTTATGGATTTCATAAATTGGATATTATATTTTTAATTAGAATATTATGTGTTTATAACATAACATATTATTATAAATTACAAAATGAAATTATAGATAATATATGTTTATATAAGTTATATTTTAGGGTATAGTGTAAAAATAATAAAAATTAAGCATTAAAATTCTAATCCGCCTAGTCCCCGACTAGGCTCTCGCCTAGCCGCCTAGGCGCTAGTCCCTCCCTCACCGCCCGACTAGCGACTAGTGACTTTTAGAACATTGATTAGAATGAAACCAAATGAATAAAACAGTAAAAACACACAATAATTTGTAACCCAAATAGGTTCACTAATACGAAGTATGGATTACTCGGAAACTTATACAAGAAAGATATCACCTTCTGACGCCTCTTTCAACCGCTAACAATTTCCTTTTTCAAGCGTGAATTATACCATGAAACACGCCCATGGTCAGGCTCCAGCCACCAGCAGATGGCACGTGTTCTCTCGCAATGTTCTTGAACGAACTAGCAGCATGAACGACATGTTCAAAAACAATACCTCTACTAGCAAAACTCTAGTAGGAAAAATACGGCATGACATTCTCCAAAATACTTTGCAATATGCAAAGATAATATTCGACTCTCTCAATCTCAAAATGCGAAGCACATCTTCTGATATAAACATATATATATATAGTGTCTCCATTAGGGCAATCTTCAACCCTACTTGATCCACAAGATATATATTCAAAATAAGAATATGACTTAGTCTCATTTCATATTGGCACAAGAACCAAGAAAATGGGATAAGGGGACTGATAGCAGAAATTAACCCAGGAAATTAAGAATTGCATTTACTGTTCAAAAATCACTGTAGCAGAGGTTACTATTCATTCTTTTATCATCAATAAAATATTACAAAAAAATTGAAATTTTTAAATATACAATTATGGAGCCAAATTTTCAGATTTTGGCCTCTAAAATTACACAAGTTCCCTCCAATATGTCTAAAGCTACTCTACAAAGATAAAGCAACACTCATTTTCATCCCTCACCACACCAAACACTTCAAAAATCGCCCAGAAAAAACTGAGGAATGCTATGGGCAAGAAAGTTGATCTTTCGGACTTCAACAAAAAAACGATCATGCAATTCTTGCTGGGGAGCTTGAAGGATGGGAGGTGTCCACATGGAAAGATAAACGAAGCAGCTGCATTATTCAATATGTCCAGGAAAACAGTGAGCAGAATCTGGAAAACAACAAAAGAACAAAGAGCAAGATGTGAGGTTATTAATGTTTCAAGGAAAAACACACCTAGAATCAGAAAGAAAATGCATGAGATTGACTATGTAAGAATCAAGCAAATTCCAGTGGAAAAAAGAGGTACAATTCAATCTATTTCAGATGCTCTAGGACCTGAAATATCCAGGGCTACTGTGGGAAGATGGGCTAAGCTTCTGCTCAGACATCATATAAATGCCATCAAACATCTTTTGGCAACTCATCATATGCTTTCTAGGTTAAAATTTTGCCTACAAGACTTACACTATGATTCTGCCCTCAATACTCTCAAATTCAAGGCCATGGAAAACATCATTCACATTGATGAAAAATAGTTTCTATTAACAAGGAAGAGTTGTAGATACTACCTGACCCCAATGGAAGCAGATCCATGATTAACACGTATTTTATGTGCATGTTGAGTGTGTTTTACATGTGTTTGAGTCTCGATTTATGTGTTTAAATGTTAAAAATGTTAGGGTTTCTTAACTTGTAGCATACTTTTTACCTTTCTCGTGTTCTTTCGGTTTTCGATCCATTTTTGTAAGAATTGGAAAGTGCATTCATGTGGCTAAGGATCGAGGGCTAGAAACGAGGAGGAATCGAGCTCAATTAGGATGAAACCTAGGGTTGAAAATGTGGAACTTGAATTCATAGAGTTAGGGTTTCAATAGTTCAAGTTGTTTATGTTTTCCCCGTTCTCTCGAGTCTCTTTGTGTCTTTTTGCAGGTTGATGGAGAACTCATTTGGCCAATTTGATCATTCCATGTCGAAGAGGAGCTCGTTAGGAAGCCGTAGCAAAAAGCGGTTCGTAAATCGGAGTTCGGACGAGAGAGAACGAGCGAAAACGGAGAAAGCGCGCAAGAGACGAAGAGTTGACCGGTCAAGGAAGAGGACGACCGGCGACCCAGCCAGCGACCCAGCCGGCCGCCAGCCCCCCTCCTCTGGACCGCCATCAGCCACAGAGATTTCGGCGGCCTGGCCAGCGACCCAGCCGGCGGTCCAGCCGGTCGCCGGTCAGCCGCCCTTCTTCACTTAAGGGGCGAGTTCGGCTCGTCCAAACTCGCCCCGGTTCGTCCCGTTTCGCTCCGATTCGACTCAAACTTGATTTTTAATGTATTTAATCCTATAATTCACCCCATTTGGAAAAAAAATTATTTATTTTGACTCCTCAAGAACCCTAGAATATTTTTCCCTCTTTCCTCTTTAGTATTTTGAAGATTGTTGAAGCTATACTTTGTGGATTTGAAATTCAAGACCATCTTCTTCTTCCTTATTGAATTCTCTTTCTTTTAAGCATGATTTCAATTACTTTTTATGGTTTATTTTCCTTAATTATGTCTAGCTAGTTCTCTTTGTGGTTTCAATTATATGTAGATTAGGATTAAGTGATTGGGTTTAGGCCTTAATTATGAATTTACCTTCTAATCTCATGTTCATTTCTCTTGGGGCTATGTTTTATTATGTAATTGTGATTGATCACCATAGTTGCATACCAAGTGTTTGATCTAATGTTTAGGAGGCTTAGATTAGATGCTAGGATCAAAAGATTTGCATGCTATAATATAGTAGGGTTAAGGAACTCCATGAGCTATTGGGAGTTAATGAATTGCTTGATGTCTTAGTCGGAATTAGGCCTTTCATTAATCTACTTGTCTTCATTGCAATGAGAATTGAGTGAACCATAGTTATGAGGTTTCCCACATGAAATTGGATTAAATTGGTTAATTCTAGTTAGAGTTCTAATCACTCATCACTTGAGCCTAATCGAAGTATAATTGAAATCACGTTTATTTCCTATTAATTTTATATCCTTTGCTTATTTGTTACTTGTTTAGTTAAGTTTGAAGTTGATAATTACTTTTTGGTGTCATTAGTTCATTAAAAACACAAAAACATGCTTGTCGGTAGCTTGAATAGTAGTTAAATAGCTAGATTACTAGTTGAAATTCTCACGCCATAGCATTCCTTGTGGTTCGACTCGATTACTCAATCGATTATTATTGCATCTCCCTTACACCTAAAGTGAGGGCGGATCAATCCACTAAAAGTATGTCAGTCAAAGAAATTTATACCTAAGGTCATGTTTATATGTGCAGTCAGCAGACCTGTGTTTAATGTAGATGGCACAGTTTTGTTTGATGGAAAGATAGGAATGTGGCCACTTGTTGAAGAGGTAACAACAAAAAGAACAACATAAGAAGACCTAGAGGGACTAAAGAGATAAAACTTATACAGTCCATCACAAGGCAAGTGATAAGAGATTGCATAATCAAAGAGGTAAAATGTTTATATTTCCATTAATGTAATGCTTGTAATGTTCACACCTATGTTTCAATTAATGCAAGCACATAATGGTTTTCTGATTTCAGATTGTTCCAGCAATCAAGCAGAAGTGGCCAACTTTTTTAAGCAAGAACATAAAAACTCAATAGGATAATGTCAGGCCACACATACTGAACACAAATGCAGACTTTTAAGAAATTGCAAATTTAGATGGATTTCATATTCATCTAGTTCAACATCCACCAAACTCCTCTGAATGTAATGCGAATGACGTAAGTTTTTTCTGTGCTATTCAATCCCTACAACAGAGGATGAAATGCAAGAATGCAGATGAACTTATAGCTGCAGTCATCAACAGTTTCAACTTGTTGGATGCAATGACTTTAAATAAAGTCTTCTTATCACTACAATGTGTTCTTATAGAAATCATGAAGGTGAAGGGACAGAATAATTTCAAGCAACCACATATGAATAAAAACGCTTTACTTAGGCAGAGTACACTACCTACAAATCTTGAAGTGCCTGAATTTTTTGTTAGGGAGACCATTGATTACTTGATTGGAGAAGAATGTACTGAAGGAATTGAAGGCCTTATGGAAGCTATGGGAATCAGTCTGCCACAGATTGGAGAAGGGGTTCCAGATTTGAATGTTTAGGGACAATCAACATTATTTTTTTGTGCAGTTACAGTGAAGAATAGATGATCATTTTTTTGTGCAGATGCCATGAAATGCAAAATTTTGAAGCAAACGGGGCATGTATTGCAATTTTTGTGAAGTTTCAGTGAAGATTAGTGTGAAATTTTTGTGCAAATGACATGTAATGCAGTATCAAATCAGTTTTTTTTGTGAAGTGTATTTTGGACCATAACAATTAAGGTTTCAGTATTAATTGAGTCCAATCATTTTTATTTTCTGAGTTTAAAATGTAGACCCAAGAAAGCATATGGGAACCACTCCAAATAGAGGCATCAGCTTCTAATCCATTAATTTGTCATCAGCGCAAATAATGTTAGCCAATTCCCACAATAATCAGAGCATCCAACATATTCATTGAAGAGATCATACAGATCAATATTAATTCTTGCAAATCTTATCACATAAACAGATCATGATTCATCCCAAACAACAGAACTAACAAGAGCATGATTCATTCATCCAATCACCGAAACTAGAAACTAGAAATAGAGGTAAATAAAAAACATAGTAGAAGTCACCGAATTGAAGGCTTCAAAGCCTCTCAACACTTCTCAATCCGGTGTATCTGGGTGTTTCTAGGCCGGCAATGTCCTCCTCCGACGCCGCCTCGGACCTCCCTGCGGCAACAACTCCGGCGCCGACATGCATCCAATCTGGGAGAGTGCGGAGACAGTGTAAGTAACGCGGGAGGCGTCGGAAGATCTTAGGGTCAGATCTATCTGGAGAATCGCCAGCAGGGACGGGCAACGCCAGCGGGGATGGAGGTTTACCCTCTGGTAGGGTTTTCCTCCTGAGGGGAGGCAGCGGTGGGACAGAGCTAGGCTTTTCTGGGCTGAGCTCTTCTTTCTCTGCCAGCTTCGCCCCCATCGGCCGGCGATTTACACGGTAATGGCGGGGAGGGATGGGATTACGGTTGCGAGGGACAGATCTAGGGTTTATCCGACTAATTTTAGGCGTCGGCTTCAAATTTTTAAGGTTTTTCTAGCTGGGGGAAGGCGGCGGCATGTAAACCCTAGGGTTTTCTGCACAGATTTCTTCATCATCCACCAGCTTCGCCCCCCTCCGGCCTTCATAGATAGGATTACTGATTTTCATGATCGGAGAGGAAGGGGAGAATGAAGGGATAGTTGAGGGAGAAGTGGACGAAGAGAGTCAATAAAGAAGGTGCAGTCGACAGAGATGGGTATGGTGAGAGAGAGGGATTCGAGGGGGTAGAGAGAGAGAGAGAGAGTAGACGATTCTGGAAGGGATAATGAATTTAAGGTTTCAATCCCTCCACATATTTGGGTCAGGCCTAATTTTGGGTCAGACCTAATTTTGGGCCAGATTTAATTAGGGCTGCATTGGGCTAATTAAGCTTGATGAGATGGACTGAAGTGATATTAATTCATTTCCTTATTAGAAAATGAGACTAATAGATGAGACAGACCGAAACGACAAATGAGACTAAGTCAACGAGATGGATGTAGTATATCATAAAATCTTAAATATATACTTGAGATAATAATACATAAATTTCCTTCTCTTCTTTCTAATCCGAAAGAAAACAAAATCTCCAAAAGTATGCATTATTTATGCAGCGGATAAGAATATTGGCTACATAAATCTCCAATCCAATATACTACCTCCATCTCATTTAATTAGACACGTATTTCGTTTTGGTTCGTCTCAACAATTAGACACATTTCCTAAAATGACAAAGAATATTTGGCTATAATTAATTCTCTCCTCAGAATTAATTACAGTCACATATTCCTCACTCTCTTGGTTTTTGGATCTACATTAAATGTCCCTAATTAGTTGAGATGAAAGTAGTAATAAGTATTGCATGAAGCCCATACAATAACAACTTTTATTGCATCATAATCCTATTTTGTTAACACATAAAAAATTCTATAAACTGATAAAAATGTATAATTCCATGATTGATTTTAGTGATACAATTTTTTTTTCCCCAATTTTGTAGTTGAACACTAATTTTATCCACTTTACACACGTATACGTAAACCAAGGCTCCTAACCTATTTACATCTTAGGGTTCGTTTGGCTAAGCTTATTTTTAAGAGCTTGTGAGCTCTATGAGCTTATAAAATGTATATGATGGTAAGAGCTTATAAGTTGTTAAAGTGCTTGGATAAAAGAGTTATAATTTTGAAGAAATAATAATTAAAAAAAAATTTGAAAAAATAAATAAAATTGAAATCCATAATGTTTTAAAATCAAATGGAAGTGTATATAATATAGATATAAAAATAAAATAGAGTTATACTCCGTAGTAGCCAAAAAGTAATTTAAAAAAAATAAGTCGGGGGTGGAGTAGCTTAGTTTTTGGACAACTTATAAGCTGTTGGAACTTATTTTTGCAGTTTTATTTTGCCAAACACTTTTAGTGAGCTCATAAGCAGTCAAACAGCTTCTAAGCTAGCTTACAAGCTTAGCCAAACAGCCCCTTAATCTTCTCAAATTTTATAAAAATAAAAAGAAAAGAAAAGTGTAGCTCCTAACTCGGTCTAAATTTCAAGATTCATATTAGAACCCTTGTTTTTCCTCCCCTAATTAACATTTTGTCCTTGTCCTTGCATAGTGTGAATAACTGGTAATGAAAAAGCCACAGTAGAAATTAAGATGGAGGAATTAGAGTGATGGCTGTGGATTGTGATTGGGTGGTTTTTGGTCCCAAACCAATTCTGACCAACTGTGTTCGTAGCTCACTACTCTACAATTACACGACTATGCACTATATAAGCCTCCCACCACAACGTCCTTAGATTCAGGCCCCATTTTTTCGATTCTTCGCCAAAATTCTATCTTCAGCTGTTTCCCTCTCGCCCCATTTGCTCCGCGAAGAAATAATCGAAAAGGGTCTCCTCAATTGGGATTTTTTATTTCTTTCTCGACTGCCATGGCGTGTAGACTTGCGAACTCTGGCTTCCTTTTCTTGGTAAGTTGCTCTCTTCTGCATTTTTCTATTTGTTTGCGGCGCGCGCTCGCTGCGCGCACACATGAATGGAGTTCTGTACGTTGTTTCTGTTAATTTGGTTAGCGTGTTATGTTTTGTGTGATGTGTTCTTGATTTTGTAGGGTCCCCAGAAAAGGCCGAATGAGAGCAACAGAAATTTCCCTCAGAGTTCTACTTCATCGGGTATTGATAAATGGATGTGTGTGTGTTTGTGTGTTTCCTTTTGATTTTGATGGTGATGGAGGGTCTGAATTACGTGGTGGGATTTGTTTCGATTATATTATGCTATGGTTTTTCCAGTGGGATGAAACCATTGATTTTATTTCAACTGTTGATCACTGTCTTTGAAATGGTGAACTAAAGGGATACATCTACTTTAGGGAGAAAGTACATTATTTTTCGACTCTGAAAAGTTTCGATTTTGAATCCTATCTTGGTTCTTAAGAATGAATGAATTGTCTCAGTGCGATACGTAGTAGAAGAGATGTTTCATTTCTATTATTGATCACTCCTTTTGAAACTTTGAACTGAAGGTGTATATCTCCTGAAGTGGGAAAGCCTACCTCAGAGGCTAAACAAACAGAAACAATGCCTTCAACCCTTGAGAAAACGCGATAATGTGAAGGCCGTGGCTGCCACCGTGGCACCTTCCCCATCAGCAGACAATGCAGAATATAGACAGAAGTTGAGCCATGAATATGGCTTTCGACAGATTGGAGAACCTCTTCCAGATAATGTCACTCTGAGAGATATAATCGATACACTTCCAAAAAAGGTAATTAGTTTATATTGCTATTAAGTGACCTCTTATTCCTATATATGGTATTTCACACATCCATTCTTCTTGTCTGTAGAGATTTTGCTACTGATCATACTTAAATTTTACCTATCTCATTTCTGTGGAAAAGGTGTTTGAAATTGATGATGCAAAAGCTTGGAAATCTGTGTTGACATCTGTAGCATCTTATGCTTTGGGGATCTTCATGATTGCCAAAGCTCCGTGGTATCTACTTCCTCTCGCTTGGGCTTGGACTGGAACTGCGATTACAGGAGTAAGTTTTTAATCTTTGAACACTTTATGGTATTATGCTGGTTAATATTAAGAAATTCTTGATAGAATAAAAATGAAGAAATTTGATGGAGCACCATTAGAAACTTTGCTGAAATGTCGTAGATAGGGAACACTATGAAAATCATCATGCTACAGATTTGACATATAATTTACCAACTATTTCTTATTACGGTTTCCCTGCTGTATAGTTCTTTGTTATAGGACATGATTGTGCGCACAAATCATTCTCAAAGAACAAGCTGGTGGAAGACATTGTTGGAACTCTGGCATTTATGCCTCTCATTTACCCTTACGAGCCATGGCGTTTTAAGCACGACAGGCATCATGCAAAAACAAATATGTCCGTACCATCTTTCTTGAAACCTTTTCATGCATCTGAAACTTTGAGTACAAATTTGATACTACATTATTGTCCTTTCCTATATATGTGTTCTTGGGGAATGTTTCAATCAATTGCTAGCAAGAATACACATCTTTCTTTTCTTAAGATACTACCTCCAACCCACATAAGTAGTCTCATTTACTATTTGGCACGTTTTTCCACCGAAACCTAGTACGGGTTTTAAAATATAATTTTGAAGTATTTTTTTTTCTACGAGATACTATGACACTCATTGTATCCCGTAAAAAAAAAATACTTCAAAATTATATTTTAAAACCCGTACTAGGTTTCAGTGGAAATACGTGCATAAAGTAAATGGGACTACTTATATGGGTTGGAGGTAGTATTAGATATATGAAATTTCTTAAATGCTAATTCTGCTCTCACAGCAATTTGACATCATACGAATAACTATGAATTCCATAGATAAAGCCAAGAAACTAAAGCATGTTTTTCTAATAGTGTCTTTGATTAGGTTTTTATTATCTTGTTTAGTAAAAGAAATGAGCCATGCTTAGTATACATTCCTCTTCAAATCATGAAGTGATACTATTTCACAATATTACTGTATAATAAAATCTGAACCTTCTCTTACTTTCATGGCAGGTTGGAAGAGGATACAGCCTGGCTCCCTGTTGATCCGGAGGAATTTGAGTCCTCTTCATTTCTCCGAAAGGCAATCATTTATGGCTATGGACCATTTAGGCCATGGATGTCTATAGCACACTGGTGATAATCTAATATTCCATAATTCTATCTCACTATAGTTTATACAGAACCTCGTTGATTGTATTCTGTTTATTTGAAATATCTCGCAGGTTGATATTGCACTTTGACGTCAAAAAGTTCAGACCTAATGAAGTTAAAAGAGTGAAGATAAGTTTGGCTTGTGTGTTTGCTTTCATGGCAGTTGGATGGCCATTAATAGTTTTGAAAACTGGATTCATGGGATGGATCAAGTTCTGGTTGATGCCATTTTTAGGCTATCACTTCTGGGTATTGCTTCACACTCACCTCTTTCGTTAGGTTTTGCAGTAGGATTTACTTAACTCGCATAAACATTATATATCTCTATCAACAATATTCTGATTTATTCATTTGAAGATTATTTCAATGCATCTGTTTTGTGCCATGGACAAATTCAATAATTTTCCGTGCCTATTTATGGAAGACTTTGTGTCTTAAAATGTCTATGGGTAGCAATTATATTTTCATTTCTTTCTGTTTCATTAGAAGAATACTATTATTCCACATTCTAGCTGCTCTACTTAGCTCTTTTTAATAATCTCTAAATTTTACATTCTCAAACATCCCATGTAGAACATAGTAGTCATTTCATTGTTTTTTTATGCAATATGCCTTCCATTCATTCGAAAACTAATTAGATCACATGATTATTGTGTTAATTATTTTGCCATAGCATTATCCTATCACTTTCAATGTTACTAGCATAATATATCAGCTTCATTTTCTGAAAGTCGGTTTTTAAAATTTTCAGATGAGTACATTCACAATGGTCCATCATACGGCACCTCATATACCCTACAAGCCCTCGGAGGAGTGGAACGCTGCCCAGGCCCAGCTGAACGGCACTGTCCACTGTGATTATCCTAGTTGGTAATACTTCCACTTGAATGGCGCTTGTAATAAAAAGAAAAAGAATTATGTTTCAATTTAGGAGTGAAAACTATATAAACACTAACATGCATAGATCTTAAAACCCTTTTTAGGTAAGCTTCTGAACTGCAGGAGCACAAGAACTACTACTTATTTTCCTGCAAACAATTGACACGGCACTTTTCTGCTCAGGATAGAAATTCTTTGCCACGATATCAACGTACACATTCCTCATCACATTTCACCGAGAATACCAAGCTATAACTTGAGGGCAGCTCATCAATCACTGCAAGAAAATTGGGGAAAGGTAAGATCTACTATGTGTTTGTGTGTGTGTATCCATGTTTGTTTTATGATGATATTCTAACTAGTTTCCCTAACGACACACAAGGGCAGAAAGGGAACTTATAAAATAACAAGATTATTCATCAATAGAATAATCTTCTCCACATTCTACTGATATATTCCAATTCTTGTTCAATTTCTGTTTGAATAGTACTTGAACGAGGCTTCGTGGAACTGGCGACTCATGAAGACGATATTGACCGTCTGCCATGTCTACGACAAGGAGAGGAACTACGTCCCCTTTGACGAAATCGCCCCCGAGGATTCTCAGCCAATCAAGTTCCTTAAACAAGTAATGCCCAATTATGCTTGAGTTGAGTATTGGTATGCCATTAGGCTTCAACAACTGCCATTTTTGGCCCAAGTCTTTCTCCCTTTAGATCCATTATATTCTAATTTAGGCATTCTAGCACAGCAAATATATCATGTATTAATTTTTGATGAATCCTATGAAGCATACTGTCTTTTACAGATGAAAATAGTCCTGTGTTTATGGTTTTCTTTTGAAAACTGCATGATATTGGATCAGAATGCACTGTAGAGAGAGAAAGGCAGGCATCAACAAAAAATAGGATAATTATTCCCAAAAAAAAAGGGATAATATTCTTGGGAACCTGACTTTTTCTATGTAGATGGTTGACTATGATTTCATTGCGTAGCATATTATATATTACTATATAATCATTATATTCATGATATTTAGCCATTCAAACATCAATCTTTAGCAGAGTTTATGGACCTGGCATTAGCCAATAATTAAGTGCATTGCACAAATGCTTAAATAATTGGTGATGCGTTTAATTAAAACATTGGTTTCATCTATTAATTGTCTAATTTTGTGTGCAAAACGCCGGCCAAAGTCAATTTTGTACGAATTCTTTTATAATTTCTTGTGGGGCTACCTAAGTTGGGATCTGCTCCCACTACAGCAGTTTGAAATTTAAATTTTGTGGAATAGAGATTAGATTATGCTAAATAATTATGATGAAATAGATGCAGTTGCCTATTTGTAGCATTATTTAATTCAACAGAGATTGAGGCACTTAGCAAAATGTCATCATAGTCAAATTCTCTAGAACCCATAAATTTATGTGAATCTTGAGTAACAAAACTTTTGTCATAAAATAATAGGGGATTTCTTGTATAAGAATTTTCCCAAAATAATAAACATGGCATAGATGTGAAAATTGTTTGGTGGGAGATGGAAAAAGTAGTTGAAATTGGAATGGAAGCATGATCTTCACATTCTTTTCTGATGTTTATTGAGTTTTATTAATTGGGTTAAGCAACAAAATTCATGGATATATATAGTTGCATTACATATAAGATCCCAAAAGTATTTTCTAAAATAAATAAAAAAATGTCTATAAAAGTTATTAAAAAAAAATGCCTCGAGACAACCTATGAATAAAGTAAAAAAATACACCAAATCTTTTGACCTAATCCAAATCTACCTGCCAAATTCTAACTGCTCACATGCATGAAAAATTGAAAATTATCTTTATTCCTCTAAAGAATCAAGAATCCAAACAAAAAGGGTTAAAATTTCATAACTAAATCCAATTTACTACAAGGATAGGAATAATCTTTACCAAAGTAAAAAAATCAAAAGAAAAAAGATTGTTGATGAGGGCTTTTATCCCAAAAAGTGTTTGGCCTCGTCACTTTCAATGGTCCCAAAAAAAAATAAAAAAATAAATAAATAAATAAATAAAAAATCAGAATAATCAATACAAAGATAGAATTGGTCCAAAATCCAAACTTAAATATCAAGAACATTTCATCCACCAAGAGTTAAGTCACTATTGCATATGTAAGTATAAAGATATGTTCCAAGTGAAGACAACTCCAAAGAAGCAATCTTTTTCCTTTCATTAACACTCTTTTTTCTTCTATAACCAACTAATGCAAAATTAAAAGAAAACTACAAATTTAGCTATGAAAAATAAAAATAAAAAACTAAGTAAAAACAATTCAAGAATCACATAATAGGAAGAGGCCTAGTCTCCCATACATCAAACACATTCTCTTCACTATGCAATGCAAAGAGCCTATCGCCTCCGATCGAGAAATCACAGATCGAACCACCATAGCTGTTCCTCAGACGCGACGTGAGAACCCAATCCGGCCCACAAAACACGGAGATAGTATCATTCATCGACGAAAAGAGCTGCCCTTGATTCAATGCCAGTTTAGGGTAACAAGGCTCATCCGGCATTTTCCCCTTCATGAGCCGGCTCCTCGAGCTCCATCTCACAGCTCCGGAGCTTCGTCTCAAGTCCATGAACCCTAAATCCTCGTACTCGTTCACCACACAGATCGAGCTACTCTCCTCCATAGCTATGGCATCCCTCACCCTACGCTCATCAACCATAGGCGTCCCAACGTCGGACCAAGCCCACACCATGCTCCTCTTATCCCTAAAATCCAACAAGCTAATGTAACAGTTATCCTTCCTAGGGAACAATGTGGCCACCAACAAAGTGTTGGTGCCATGAAGCCATTGAAGCTTGTCGGCTTCGCCTAGAGACCAACCGAAGGGCTCGTAGAAGAAATCGACTTGTTTCCCGCTCACTTGATCCCACACTCCGATCCCATACTCGTTGCTTCTACCTTTGCAGCTAGAGAAGAGCTTGTAATCGGAGTTGAAGCTCAATGCTCCACCAGTGAAGCTCTTGATCTCATCATCATGTGTTACATTGAACTTGAACCTTAAATCCCCAGTATTCGCACTGAAAAGCCCTAATCCTCCCTCGTCTCTCCCTAATCTCTCACTAGCACTGATGACTATGCTTTCCGAATCAACCCAAACGGCGTCGTTCACTCTCTGGTAATCAAGATTCAATGGGGGGTGCTCCTCCATCATCCAATCATAGACATGGACCATGCTGCCGTGGGCCACGCAGCAGCCCCCGTCGGGCCCGGCCCGGATGGCGGTCCCGTCGCCCGGGGCCCGGCCCGGGACGGATTGGGCGAAGTGGAGCGTGTTCCCATCGAATGGGCCCCACTTGGCAGCTCTGAGATGATCGGAGAGGCCGTAGAAGAGGGCCTCCCTGTGGAGGAGCTTCTCTGGGATGTTCGGAGGGAGGTGGAGCTCCCCTGTTCTGAGGAGGTCGAGGAGGACGGCGAAGCAATCGGGGTTCCGATCGATGAAGTGCTCCTCTTCGGCGGCGGAGGCGGCGGCGGTCGGGTGGAGATCCCAATTCTCGTCGAACATCGCCCCGAAGAGGGAACTCCGGCCGGCGATTGCGAGGGTCGTCGCCGTCGTCTCGAAGATTCTGCCGCCTACATTGAACTTCACTCTGTCTTTCTGAACTCCCATGGATGAAAGGCTGTGGAAAATGGATTCGACAGAAATTTGGTTTCTCCGAAACCTCGAATTTAAGAAGAGGAATTGAAGAATTTTAGGAAAGAATGTGGCGAAATCGAAGGGGAAAACTGGAATAATTAAGGGGGGGAATCCGAATTCAAACTATTTTCTCAGAATCCAACGAGATTTTCGCCGAGAGATCTTCGATTCAATCTCAGAAATTCAATTCGAAATGATTCCATAACGGAACAACGATCGTGCAAATACAGATTGAAGGAAAGCGCGTATTTTGACATCAACAAACCGAACCGCAAAAGGGATTGAAAGCATTCGAAATCAACAAGGAAACATCTAAAACATCAAATTATTTAATGAAAACACAATCAAAAGTCAAAAAAAAACAAAAACGATGAAAGCTCAATAAATTACATCACATAACTGGAGAAAAAAAAAAAAAAGAACAGGGCACGGACCAGATACAGCTGAAGAAGAAGGATATATATAAAAAAAAGAAAAAAGAAAGTGAAGAAAGAGAAGAATCTGGAGAAATCGGAGAATAGGAGGTGAAGAATTCCGATGAAGAGAAGATTTGGATTGTGGGGAATTTGATGAAATGAGAAATTGAGAGCGGTTTTGTTGAGCTTGAAAATTATGGGAGTTGTGAATGAATACTGGAACATAAAAATAACTAATCTTACATTTAGCAGTTTATAAAAATAAAAAAATAAAAATACCAGGTGGGCCCGGTCTGAGCAGTAGTGTTTTTTCAACTTTAATCTGTGACCGTCCGATGTGGGAGACTAAATCAACGGTAGAGGACTAAGCCAGAAGGTAGTTTAAAGAATGGGAGTGGTGATATAGTCAATGAAGTCAGCTCATTTACATTCGCCATTTGACACTCAAATTCCATTTTAATAAATAAAATATACAGTATATTTTGTTTTGATTATTACAAGACTAAAATTATTATTTCTATTCCTCTAATTTACTCTTCTCCGGTTTTTCTAAGTGTCATATTAGGCTTTTGTTCTTATTATCTTCTAAGTATCTCATTTCGAAATTTTAGAATAAGATAGCTATCTATTCACTATTTTATCCTTCTATTTGAGTACTAGTTATAAGTTGACTCTAAAAAATGGAACGCAATAAATAAGGTTGCGAATGTAAAATATCATACCTTCTTAATATGTGTGTTTTGAATAAAAGGAATATTTCCGTCCATAATATTTATACATAAAATCTTTCGGTACGAATTGTAATATTTGCTATGAGTGGATGTTAAAATGGTTTAAGGGTCACATTTTTGTAGTGTATGTTAAAGTAGATTGAATATTAAATTGTATTTTAGCTGACTGTTGATGGTAGAAAATGAATAATAAAAATGACGTCTATGTTTAAAAATAAGTTGTGCATAAATAATGTTAACGGACGAAAAGAAAAATTATGTCAAAATATTATGGATGCATGTAGTAGTATTTATACAATTAGACCATATAATTAAATATAAATTGAAGTGCACTTGAAGTTAAGGGTTTGGGTTTGCGTGGGAATTAGTTTAAAATATTATTGTCTCTATCTTTGATATCAAATTTCCTTCTTTCTATATGTGTATTTAATATATGTATATTGTTGGATCTTGATTTTCTTGGAGAAATTAAATAGCGTAGAGAGAATGTAAAAGAACACCAGAAAATTACGTGGTTCGATCTTTTGTGAGATCTACGTCCACGGAGCAAGAGTATGAATTTTATTCGAATACTTTCCGTCCCGTTTTACAAGGTTTTTTTCCTCTATTTATAGAGGATTTACATAACCCTAACCCTAATTTCTCTTGGGCTTGATATTGGGCTTGATATTGAGCTTCACTTCTATTTCTTCTGGGCCACATCCTATCATATATATAATATTTAATACTCCGTCAATCCATTATCTATTGAGTACTGAGTCAAAAATCTAGGCATATAGTTTATGTATTTTGTGAGTATTGTGTTAAAGTGATTTTTTTAATCTCACTTGTTAGAGTAGATAATTGTGCGTGAACTGCCCAAAAAGAAAAATATCTAAAGATAACAGACATTCAAAAAGAAAAAAAGTGTTTACAGATCGTAGACGAATGAGTATTTATTTAAAAGAACTAGTGTCACACCCGTGCGACGCACGGGATAAACTGTATCGTTTATAATATATTTTGATTTTTTAAATATGCATAATGTCTTCTTTAAGTTTTTGTCCGATTTCATTGTGGACCATAAATTCATTATAGGTTCTAAGTTTAAGTCATATTTGTCGTTTTCAAAAGTTTTGGCCATAAAATCATTACAAGGGTTAAAGTTCTGGCCAATTTTCAATTTTTGAAAATTCAGAATATAAGGTAACTAATGGAGTAGTTAACTCTAACGGTAATAAACTACAAATGACAGTGGAGTTATATCTTCTCCAATTTTATTTTTTTTTAGCACCATATCTTCTCCAATTTTATAAATGAAACATAGCAATTCATATAAGTTGGTGAGTAAGATATATCTCAGTGGCCACCTTAATATGTTCTCATACTTCTTTTTTTTAATCATGTTATGCAAACAATTATGTCTATAAAATAACTAAGTGAATTGAATCAAATAAATGTTGTATTCTTAAAAATAAAATTCAAATATGGTCCGTTCAAAAAAAAATAAAATAATAAATAAATAAAATCAAATATGGTAACAAATTTGAAGTTTTTTTTTTTGGAAAATATTACTCCCTCCATCACATCTAAGATGTTACATTTTATTATTTTTTACTATATTCAAAAAAACATAATATTTTAAATGGGATGGAGAGAGTATTTAATTGTACGTAGATATGTAAATATAACTATATGTTTTCTCATAATAAAAAAATGATTACATAAACTATATACGGTATGATATAATAATTTTGTACAATTCTCTTATACTTCCTCCATTTCATATAAAATGACACATTTCTTTTTGGCTTTTCTGGCACGCTTTTCCATACTTCTCGATGATGGGTTTTAAAATGGATTTTTGAAGAATTCTTTTTTTTTACGGGATACTATGACATCATCGAGAAGTGTGGAAAAGCGTGCCAAAAAAGCCAAAAAGAAATGTGTCATTTTATATGAAATGGAAGGAGTATGATGAAGAGTGCTCTAGTCCCACCGTAGATACATTAAACGTGCTTTTATGACCACATATTAAGGAATGTACCATAAATATTTACATTGAAAATTAAATCCTATTAAAGAAAAACATAAACCATATTATATACTCCCTCCGTCTCATGGTATTAGTCCCATTTGGATGGGCACAATAACCAAGATGGAGGGGTTATAATCAATTTTAAAGAGAGAGAGAGAGTTAATTGTAGCCAAATATTTTTTGCTATATAAGGAAATGAAACTAATAAATGGGACGGACGAAAATGGAAATGAGACTAATATGGTGGGACGGAGGGAGTACATTAATATCCATATATTCTTCCTAGGATTATTTTCATACATATATTTCTTGCTATGAGATTATTCATGTAGAAAGTGATGAATGTGAGTCCCTAACCAAACTATGTGAGATTGATGTGACAATGCCGCAATCATATATATAATCCTAAAACTAAACTAACCCTATTAAAAAAATCTCATCACTCCCATGTTAGCATTGATTTTTATGTGAAAGTCTTGTTTTATAACCGAAACAACATTTTCATCGTAAGCATTCCTAATATCTCATGGATATTATTTGTTCAAAATGCATATTATATCCATTATTTTTCACATCAAAATAGACTAAAGTAATTTGTACATCTCAGCAGCTTTTCAGCAACCCCGCGCAAATGCACAATCCACAAAAGAATGCAACTCATTTTCATAACCCTCTCTATAAACTCAACAAATTGTTATAGAGCGACAAAATTAGTACGAAAAAAATAAGGACTAGATATCGGCTTGTTTGATGACATTTCATTACTCACAATAAAAATATGTACAAAAATTCGTCAATGATCATTCCAAAGACCCTATTGTCTCAATTGCCGGTGTCTTGATCTACGAAAGTAAGAAGTATTCCTTGATTTGAATGAATCGTATGGTATACTCCCTCCGTTTTTTTAAGTGTCATATTTACTATTTTTGTTGTTTGTCCCATTTCGGAATTTGATAACATAATAGTTACATTTTTCCAATTTTACTCCTATAATTAATGTTATATATAAGTTGGTGCTAAAAAAAATAATAATAATAAGTGAGGTTAAAATGTATATTTACACATTTTCTTGGTATGTGCAATTTGACAGCTGTGACACGTACTTAAAAATAAATAAATCGGAGGGAGTATGCCTTGACCATGAAAATAATTTAACACGTATGGTAGAGCTCTATTTTCCAACTACATTCATGATCACTAATTATCATTTCGTGCAATAATATTGCCACAATTATATTGACTAAGTAACATATATTGTCCTAAATTGATACCGCCTTCATCCACAATCATTTGTTATTAATACTATACAGAGACGTTCTTCATCCGTTGAATTTTTCAATTTTTGGACATAGGCCCACAATAAAAACGCTTTATCACTTTAACGCCGTGCCCACAAAAAAGGCTCAACAAATGGAACACGGATATTGTATGTTTATATATGTATATTATAGTTACACTAATTAATACTCCGTAGTAATTACTACCATATAAAACTGAAGAGGAAATGCATAAACTAATTCCCTTTTATGCAATGGGCATATAAGGTAACACTTACGGCTATCATTCACTCTCTTTTTGAGAAAGGTGAAGAATTTTACTCCTTTATAGGTTATGTGTGTTCTTTTTTATAGAAATTGAAATTTAAAAAAAAAATCCACGATCCTTTTTTTGTTCCTTATGATGAAATATTTTCCTCGAGCAAGAAGAATTTTTTCTTTGGACGGTTATTTTTCATCTTTTCACTTCAAATTATAATATTTCTACTCATTTTGAAATGATAATATTTTTTTCATATGTTAAGTTTTTTTTTTCACCATAAAGAATACTACCTATGTGTAAATAGCTATTAGAATTAAAGTATAAAAACAAAATTGAGTCACGAAAATTAAATGAAAATATTAGGATGTGTCAAACTTAAATAAACTCTTAACAATATATTTGTATTTTTAGGATGTTACCAATACTAATTAAATCAATCATGTCCAACAAACAAAGCCACGCCATACATTTTCTTAACACGCCATATGTTTTACAGTATTTTTTTTTTTATCAAGCAAACACAACACTCACACACCCACACACGCACCCGAGGTGACTCAAATCTCCGACCTCTTGGTTAGAGGGGAAGCGTCTCTATATTGATATAGAGAGATTGGAATACTATAATTTTTAGCTAAAATTAATACGGAACCTTAAGAGTAAAACTTACAAACATCGTTTTTATCTTTTCACAATCAGTTAATGCCATAATTAGCATTCAATACACTTTGTGAGCCACAGATTCCAATTTCTAGAATCAATGGTATAGCGGCCGATTTGATTTTCAATGTCCGATGTTAATAATTGCAACTTGCAGAACGTGACTCAATCTATATTGCTTTCCATGAGTGCCATGAACATAAACCCAAATTACATAGTGCTCGAAAGAGATTGGATTTTGAGGATCCCAGACTACGTAAATGATGTTGAGTCACCGATTCTCAATTTCAATTTTTTATTATTTGACTGTAAGTATGAACTCTCTCTTAATAAAATTGGATGAGAAGCAGATTCTTATACTAAATGAGGAGCAATTTAAGGAGTTTGGGGCGTGTAGTATGGAATATATATGATATACGTTTTTTTTCCTTCTTATTGAAAGAATGATGGGCGTTTTTCTTGGAGGACAGATATGTATATATTTAATTCAAATTGTTGACTGATTATTACGCATACACTAATAAGGAAAATAGTAGTAGCCGGTCATTTATATCTATTTCATAACTAAAATATATATTAAAAAAAATACTTCCAAAAATAGAAAGATATAAACTAAATAAAAATAAAAGTTACTAAAAGTGGCAGTTATGTAGTCGTTATTATTATATAGATAGATTTTTAAATTTTGAGAACCAACAAAAAAAATATACTCCCTCCGTCCCTTTCAAATTGAGTCACTTTTTTCAGCAGTTTTTTAAAGCATTTTCGAGCATCTTGATGATGAGTTTTAAAATAACTTTTTAAATAATTTTTTCATTTACGGGATACTAGAAGTGTTGTAGTATCCCGTAAATGAAAACACTTGAAAACGCTTGAAAAAATTGTTGAAAAAAGTGACTCAATTTGAAAGGGACAGAGGTAGTATATATTATGAATTTTGGGTCTAAGTTTTTTTTTTTTATAATTATTTTGACTTTCCGTCAAAATTCGATTCATTTTTATCAATGCCTCACGTAGTATATTGAATAATATTAAGAAAATTAAAATTTAATTAGTAAAAAAATAACTTTAATTTGAATGATATATTTTATAATAATGAGTGAATTGTTAATGCAAATTATGTACATAGAAGTAAATCTAAAATAAATTATACTACCTCCATCCCATATAGTTAGTCCACTTTGCTTTATTGACTTTTTCGGCACGTGTTTCCACCGAAACCTAGTACGGGTTTTAAAACATAATGTTTTAGTATCATTTTTTTACGGGATACTACAAAATTATGTTTTAAAACCCGTACTAGGTTTCGGTGGAAACACGTGCCGAAAAAGTCAATAAAGCAAAGTGGACTAACTATATGGGATGGAGGTAGTATTATTATACATTACTCATAAAAACTCATAAATGTAAATAAATGCTAGTAGTTAATAAACTAAACTTACCATATGTAGCTTCCGTAGCTAGTATTATATATTATTAATTAATTAATTAATAATAGTATAGATTATACTATATGTTTATGTAAATTTGTGCTCAAATCATTAACGTGCAACACAAATTACTTTTTGGCTAATTACGGATAAATTGATATTACATGATTCATGAGGAATGCTCTCATACCTATCGTGAGCATATTTAAAATATCCACGACTGATATGTGAAATATTTATGGAAGATTATTATTAATGTACCTTATAAGAATAAATTCTATAAAATAATAATAATAATAAATAAACTCTATTAAAATTTAAACATTACATAGAAAAATTATTAATGTAACACTATTATGTTAATCGTAAATACATAAGTATATTAGCTGTAGGATTCATAATAAATCTTGATAATTTTGGTAACACTTGATACTTGAGAGGCCACGTACCATTATTTGTTGACAAATAAAAATAAATATCAGTTTTTCTTGTCAATAGAGATTATGTAATTCCAAAGTATGTTGGATCCTTTTGGTGAATATTATATGCAAACTAATGTTTATTATATTCATAATAGGAGAGTAAAGATAAAATCATAGAATATATATAGTGATTCAGCTTTAATTGTAGTATGAAAACAAAAGAAAATGTCTTATTCAATATATTAGATGTGTCATTACTCAAATTCTTTAACATTAACTCATTATTATTTTCTGATGGCACATCACATCTTCATACATCATGCTAATTCTTTTTATGTCAAATTCAATTACCAAACTCCCAAAAATATGTCAAAATTAATGCTGAATAATCATC
Source organism: Mentha longifolia (assembly GCA_001642375.2). Taxonomy (NCBI): domain Eukaryota; kingdom Viridiplantae; phylum Streptophyta; class Magnoliopsida; order Lamiales; family Lamiaceae; genus Mentha; species Mentha longifolia. Next base: position 13,659,775 of record CM038112.1, read on the forward strand.
CTAATTAGTGCATCTCAAATTCCATTATTAAAAATAATCACTATACCATTTTTATTTTTTTTGGAGATCCAGTTACATATCTAGTGCATGCATCATTATGTAATAATCCATCACATGTAGGGATATGGATTTTTATTTTATTTTATCACATTTTAGTTTATTCATAGAAAATGGCTAAATAATAGCTACATTAATAATTCCAACAACTGATTAAGAATTAATTAAGTTGGGTGTCATGTGTTGAGAAGTGACACCACAAAAAGGAAGAAATGATTAAACTTGAAGTTGATGAAAACATCATAACTTAACTAACCAAATACTTATTCCTAAAGCTATTAATTAATAGGAAGAACCTAACCATAATTATGTCGATTTCTCAGGTGCCTTACAAATTGAATTTATGTAATAAATATGTACTTGTAATCGATCCAACTACTTAAAATTGGCAGGTAACAAAACGCATATTCCTAATTAGTGTTTCTTCTCAAATTTTATTATCACCACACACACACACACACACACACACAAACACACACAAAAAAAGGATAATTAAATCGACCCGTTATGGCCCAATTGTGAAATGGACTTCTAAGCTAAGGCTAATGAAAGCTTGCAAAAGGAACGTTGGTTACAATAATAGATGAAATGCAATTATTAAGATTTATGATAGACTCAATATAACAACAATAATGATAATAATAATAATAATAATAATAATAATAATAATAACATCATTAATTAAGTTTTGATATGAAGATATCAAGTATGCTATGCTCGTGTTTGAATTGAAAAATAGAAAAAAGAAGCATTTATTGAGTTGGATGAATCCAAATAACCAAAATAATAATTAGTAAAATTTACTCACTTTTGAATTCACACCACACAATTAAATAGTAAAATCTCAGCAATTTTTGCAAATCGAGGGTCCCCAAGTTATGAAGGGGGGTATGCAAAGGACATTATACAGCAAATTTCTTGAATATGCAATTTAAAATCTAGGATTTATTTGATAATATTCTATACCAAATGAATGAGAGAGAGAGAAAATGTTACAACACAACAATGGCACAACAGATTTTGATGTGGTGAGTGAAGCAAAGTAGGCATCATTTGAATTCTTGAAAGTTGACATGCCCCGTCGCTTGCGCATGCTCCACCGCCTCCTGCAAAATCAAAACCCAAAATCATAACTCGATATATTCAAGAAATTTACGTTCAACACAATTCAAGAAATGAAGAAACTGAGCAACGAAGATCAAACCTTCTGCCCCACAACTCCGATTTGGCACACACCACAACGCAGAGTGAAGTTTGAAGTATCTGTGTAGCTCCTCTTCCTCAAATTTACCAAAATAAATAAATAAATTACAATTAATATGGATTGCAACAGAGTACATAATCTGACATTGTTAAGATTTAACTCGAAAAATCAATACAAATATCATGCTAATAACTGTCCAAATCAAGTCCTCTCGTGTACGAAGGTAACATATAAATTGATAGAAATCGAGGGCACACTTGTATTACCTTTGCTGATCTTTCACAAGATTAAGGGCAAGTCTCTCAACTGGCCCCACACTTCGGTCCTTCTCCACTGTGAATATTGTCTGATCAAATTCCTCTGGAGCCCCTTCAGAGGGAGACATCTGTTGAGATATATACATGTCATTTACTTTTGTAGAATTTAGTCGAAAGCCAGATTCTCAAGACAAATATCAACGATGCAACATTCCACATTCAAGGAACTCTCAGAATCAAGACTTGTGCTATGTAACCCCTTTAGGCATTAAAGTGCTCGCATGTTGTTTCTTTCTCCAAACACTCCAATTATTATGGAAAATTAAGTTTAAGACAATTATTTAGACCGATTAACTCATTCAAGGTGAACATATGGATTCCTATGCAGAGTCTACAAAAGGAAAAAAAAAGAAGAAAAAAAAAGAAAACTCTACTTGGTCAATTAAAGGAACTCAAAATAATCACGTCTGATGCGAACTAAATAGATGAATTAGCTAAAATTCACAACCATTTCGTATGTTGATTTGATGTCCTAAAAGCATATCGTAATATATACTACCTCCATCTCATTGACTTAGTCCCATTTGCCGTTTTGGTCCGTCTCACTTATTAGTCTCATTTCCTAAAATGGCAAAGAATACTTAGCTACAATTAACTCTCTCTCCTCAGAATCAATTATATCCACATATCCCATTTTCCTTGGTTCTTGTGCCATTATCAAATGGGACTACCTTAGTGAGATGGAGGTAGTATGTATCTATAAGAAAGAGGTAGAGAGAGAAAAGCATACAGCCAGAGCATCGTAATGGAGGCCATCATATAAAAGCATTGCTCTTTCCCCAAAGTTCTTTCCCTGTAATTATTCAAATAACAAACAGTCAACTATTAGTAAGAATCTCACCCCTTGCATACTCCAAAAGAACTCAAAGCACTTACCTGCCCATACAAATCACATCTTGTGGTTTGTATATCATAAGCTGCAATCTCTCGTCCATAATAATCGGCCAATATTGCAAGCTCGATAGCGCCTATTAAACCAATAGAAATATCAGACTTTAGTGAAAAAACTCCAATACACTAAGATTCAAGGCTTGCGCACATCCACTGGATTAGCATCAACCTGAAAATAATGCTACTATACTTATGCACGTGTGAGAGTCTAAATAAGGCATGTTATGGACATATTATGTAAAGCGTGTATATCCAGATAGGAGCTAGAAAATTTTCTACATACAATATGCTTCGGGCAACAAGTTCGATAAGGAGGTGTCACAACTCTTGACTAATTAATGAATGGCAAAACATAACTAGATGAACAACATATGAGCCTGATTAGCAATGGATAGGGTCGTTACACATAATGTAAGAAGAACGTCATTCTCAAAAAAAAAAAAAAAAAAAAAAAAAGCGGAGCATGTCAGGGGCATAGACTGGTTAACCAGGAGCAATCTAACAATTAAATAGATCCTTTTTTTTATTTTATTTTTTTTAAGATTTTAATGTCCTAATGTAAGCATTATCGGCACTGTCTCAGGACCACCACTGACCCCAAAGTAGCTGTCCCCTAGAGAATTTTTAGACGTAATAATAACTAATACAGTACTTAATATTTACCTTATGCAGGATATATATATTTGTAAGACAATCATGGGATAAGTAATAAAAAAAATGGAAAAGTTGGTGATTTTTTTTTTTGCAATTACCCCATAAAAAAATGTAGACAGCTGAAATCAATCCTGATAAGACTCCGACACAATGAGCATGAAGAAAGACATCTAACGTTAGTGGGTCATAGGTTATTCAGCCAAGTGGTTAGGCTCTGAAAGTCAAGCTCAGTTCTCCAAAACTCCAATAGGAGATTCACAGAGGTGTCCATTAACTAAATCCCTCTCTTTGTTGTCCAAATTCCAGCAGACAAACTACAAAACGGCATCTTTTGGCCAACCACAACTTCATAGAATTGTCAGAATCCCCTATTCCTAGTTTTAATAATCTCTAATCATACAATCACTGTTTTAAAGAAAAGGATCAATGCTAGCCCTATATTTCCTAGTGGAAAGACAAGGAACTCATGGATTAACTACATATTTATCTAACAACAAAATAAAAAAAATTCATGACTCACGGCTAATGGAGCAAAGCTAGTTCAGGATAAAACAAATTAGTTAATAGAACAAACAAGGATTAAAAGGTACACATATTTCACCAAGAAAACAGAAATTTTATCAATTTTCCACTCATAATGCACCAAATGATAAGACCTTGGACGAAGATGAACAAATTTATACTAACCTCCCCACTTATCTGGGTTGAGAATCCATGCACAATACTCTTGATTAGTCTTTCCAAGGAATGCTTCAGAATACTTCTCTGGATCACTGGCAACTGTTGCTGCTATAACCTTCACAATTTTGGAGTCACAATTGTCATGTGAAAAGCACGATATAAACCAAATATAACAAAATATTACAACTATTCATCTTTAATGTCTCGTACAAATGATGCAAGACAGAGTAGAGAGATTACACTTTAACAATTACCTACTCAATTAGGCAGAGCGCGTTACATATATGATTTGATGAGGCAGAGAACTACAGATACTTTAAATTCTAGTAACAATCAACTAAAATTCCATTGCCCTAGTTCAAGAGAAAGCTAAAACTAAAGATTCGACAGTGGATTATCACATGTTATAAATCAGTTATCAGAATCCATATGTCCTTCCTAAATCCTAAATGACAGAACAAATGCTATAATTAGTATTTTCCAAACACAAAATGTAATCTGATATAGTACCTGTCTCAGCTCTGAAGCCTTGTTTTTGTCGTGATCCATGACATAACTGCAATATGAATCCCAAAGCTCAGTTATTCGATATAAAGACACATGCTCAAAATATAGCCAAAACAACTCATGCCACCAAAACCAAGTCCACTGGTGTTCCTTTCTACGCAAGTCACGCACATTACGACTCAAAGCTTACCCGACTGCATTGAAAAGGCAACTGTTATCAGAAGGGATAACTCTCCTAACAACGATGCCTTCCATTTTTAAGCCTGAAACCAAGAAAGATCATGTTTATTCCCCATTCAAACATCACGTGCCAACCAAATAATTCATTAACAAATGATCCTTGAATATATTTCTTAACAAATCTGACAACCTAATGTTGCAACTAATAAGTTTTTGCCTCAAAGAACGATAAATGCTGAATTAACCAACTTTTCTCCCTTAAAACTAGAAAAAAATGTTCAACTCGAAAAAATTAGATGATTCAAATCGAATCACAATAAAATCAAGTTCCCATAACATAAGCCCTTTTAATCCAAAAACTCATATAGAACTTCCCGAACAATGAAACTAGCAAAAAAATAATGAAAAAAAAATAAATCATAACAACTAACAATTAGCCTGTATTTGATCATGAATAAGGGAAAAAAAACAACAACGAATTGGAAAGATGGGTACCGAATAGAAATTGCAAGAGATGAAGCGAGATACGAGCTAGAGGTCTGGGTTGCGTTCCAATCGAATGTTTGTTGCGTGAAGACTGCGAAAGCAGAATAAAGCAAAAAGGAGTAACTATGAACTATGAACAAATAATGCAATATTTAATAAATGTTTAATAATACAATGGTTCCAAGAAACGTATTGAATTTCCAATTAATATAAGCGGAAACGAAAGCGGTGAGAATTCATCAGTTGTTAATGGCAGCCATTCTTTATGCAGATGGAGGTGAACCAGCTTCGCAAAATCTATCATTCTTCTTAACCGGGTCGGGTTAATAATATTTGATCTGGTAAATATCCATGCGGGTTCGGATCTCATTCGGGTGGGGTTTCCAATTTTTATAAACGAGTTTATTTTACCCTAAAACCTAAATTGTACTCCCTCCATTTCGCTTAACTTGGCTCAAAACTTTTTGGCTTGTGCTGGCACGGTTTTCCACGCTTCTTGATGATGGGTTTTAAAATGGATTTTTGAAGAATTATTTTTTTTACGGGATACTACGACAGTCGTAGTATCCCGTAAAAAAAATAATTCTTCAAAAATCCATTTTAAAACTCATCATCAAGAAACGTGGAAAAGCGTGCCAAAAAAGTCACTATTCAAATGAGTCAAGTTAAGCGAAATGGAGGGAGTAATTATGAATTGGCATTTTTCAAGAAATGGAATCTATTTAGTTAAATCGGCTTATGCTTTGGGTTGCTCTCTTACCATTGACAACATTTACGCAGTAAAAGGTGATAGGAAATTGTTGTGGAAACTACATGTTCTTTCAAAGGTCAAGGTTTTCCTTTGGGCCGCTGCTCACGGAAATTTGCCTACGAAATATAATTTTATGCGTAAAGATATGTCGGTTGGAGGATAATGTGAGATTTGCAATATGAGTTTGGAAAATGAATGGCATACTTTTGTTGCTTGCCCTTTTGTGGAGGGGTGTTGGCAAGTTATGGGTGTGGGAAGGTGGTTTCGAGTTGTGGTGAAAAAGAGTGAATCTATGAAGGAATTCATTTTTACTATGTCGTCGCATATAAAGATGAGAAGGTTAGAGATGAAATTGCCATGATGTTATGGCAAATCTGAAAGGATCGCAATGCAGCCATTTGGAAATCTATTCAACCTAATTCAAGCAAATCTCATATCCATGCTCATAATGCTCAACTTGATTGGAAGTTGGCACAAGAAGGTATGTTTTCCAAACCTACAGTAAATTTGAATGGTAATACTTGTAAAGGTTGGCATAACCTTCAAATGGGATGGTTTAGGTGTGATGTTGATGTTGCGTTTTTCCATAACTGAATTGTACAAGCTTGGGTATCATTATTCGAGATTCTTTGGGAAAGTTTGTTGCAGCAAGGGTTTATTGTCTCATAGGCTGCTTTTGTGTTGATGAAGGGGAAGCTATGGGTATCTTTGAAACATCTATTAATGGACCAAACAAATGAATCTAGAGAAAGTGATCATTCATTCGGATAGTATGATAGCTTGTGATGTCATTATTTCTAATTCTTGTGATTTCTTTGAATTTTGAGCTATAGTTCATAGCTATAAATTGATGTTGAAGTCTAGTAGTTTGTTCAAACTAAAACATATTCGTCGTGATGCCAATTTTGTGGCTCATCACCTTGCTAGAATTGCTAGGGATTATCTTATCTCGCATGTGTGGGTCGAGCCGCCATCTTTTGTGGTTGACCTTCCTAATTATCCTTGTTCTTGCAATTAATATATTTTCTTTTGATTTAAAAAAAAAAATCATTAAAAAAAAGTCATCCTACTACAAAATTCATCCAAAAAAATCGGAATTTCAGTCAAAATTTAAACTTTCATCTCAAATGTGAACCTTAAGTTCTAATAGCTAATTAAGATATAAACTCTAAAATTAGGGATGAAGTCTTTGCCTTCCGCATTGAACAACAAAAGAATTGCTGGCCGAGATTAATCTCCGTGTGTGAAGTTAGTACATCCGCAGATAAGGCATGAAGACAATTTGGGGCGAAATTCGCAAAATTCGCCCTAGAGCGGATGGAATAGCTTGAAGAAGACATTATCGATCTTCTGCTGAAGTTGGAGGAGCACTATGCTATGTATCGCGAATGAAGAAGGCGAAATTAGGACAAAAGACAAATAAACCCCATTTAATGAGCAAAAATAAACGAAACGATGTCATTTTCCCTTGTTAGGAACGACGTCGTTAAGTTTCCCGTCGATCAAAGCCACATATATATATATATATATATGGCATCCACGTAGGCATCAATTTGAGGGAAAATACGTTTCAGAGAAAAATTGCAACAAATTAAAAGTTTGTATATTTTTTTGCGACATGTCAAAGTTCAGAAAATAAACCAAAATCACCCCAAAGTTGGTGTTTTTTTAAACCAATAACCTATATAGATTTCAACATTTTTAAACCTTTTTTTTTCCCCTCTTATATTGTCTAAGTATTTAGCTTTTGATTCTCTAAGCTACTAATCTCTTTTTTCCCCTTCAAAAGTGAAGCTTGTTACTTCTACTTCCTCAAATACATTTACTTCAACATAAACGAAGTAAAATGTTAAGCACTCAAATCCTGTTTAAATTTTTCTTTGGTTAAAACCCATTTTCTTCCACTTATAACCTACAGTTAAACAAAAATAATTTATATTAAAAAAATCACGCAAAGTATAATTTATATAAATAATTTGGATCGTTTGAAGGAATCACAGGAAAGCTCAAGGCTCATACAACTTCAACTCTCACCCTATACTCTCTTCCAGCTTCTTCTCAAAATGAGGCTGAAAGCAAGAAACAAATACACCACCAAGAGAAAATTACATATTTCGAACCCAAAACGGGGAAAGATTACTGAATTCTGGACCTCGAAAGCCTTGGAACACCACCTCAACAGCAAAAATCGCAACAAATTGTTAGGATCGGACAGAAAATGTAAGCTTCTCACCATGGAAATATGGAATTTTTCAGACATCCCCCAATGCTCCATCATCATTTTATCCTAAAAGGTTGGTTCCCATCTCTGGATCTATTCAGCTTCGCTTTCTTTGATTTAGATCTTTGAGTTGCAACTTCTTGGAATAAGTTTGGACCATCAAAGCTAACAGCTGGGCCTCTCAATTTCTTCCTCTTTCCTCTGTCATACTCCTCATCCCTGACAACAAGAAAGTGTCGAGATCAGTTCACGTGCATGTAAGAAGGGAATAAATTGCATCTTTCAGGGAAGATGCTAAAGTGCTTAATGTGTGTGAGAATACTCACCACTCATCCCCAATGTAACCGATTTGGGCAGTTCCTACTGCTCTCGTTTCAGATTTTTTAGAAAGTGAAATGCCATTGTCATCCCAGCGACCAACTGCAACCAGACAGACAAATTTAAGAGAAGAAACAAACACGAATATGAAAATTATTAGCATGTAAATTATCACAAAGAATGCTCTTTACCCTTTGTCTCTTCTAAGCCCCCTGTAAGCATGCTGATGACCTCAGTTTGCCTCAATTCTCTTTGAGACTCTTGAGATATCCCATTTCCTTGAACAGTAGAGTCTTTTACAACAGATTGCTTTTCAGAAGGAACAGCGGAGCCATTCAGAAGAATCCTCTCTCTAAACTCATTATCGATAGCATTACTAGATATTCTGCTATCACCACTATTGTTTTGTATGCTTAAGTTTTGATTTTGGTCATCTAAAACACATTTCGCTTTCTTTTCTGGAGCACAAGAAGAAGTTTCAACAACTTCAGGAGATGAATTTTCAGTTGCACATTGCTTTAGCGGTACGTCATTCTCATCCTTCATGTTGGGAGATTTCTTTAGCATAGAACGGTGCCTTTTCTGCTTGTGTTTTTTCTTTCGTAGGCAGAGGCCTACACCTAATAGAATGCTAGAGCTGAGCGATTTGGTGACACCCTGATACTTAAAGAGCTTCCGTTTTACTTTAAGGTCTCGCCTTTTTTCCTTAGTCATCCCAAGATTTATAGGTTCTTTGGTGGCTGGTAAGTCTGATACCAACTTGGACTCCACATCAATTTTTTGGGCATTCTCCATAGTTTCCTCAGCTCCATTGCAAGAGATGACAGGTACCTGCCCATCTCCGCCGCTTTTCTCAGGTGAAGATAGCATGTGACTAGTTTTAATTGATGGCTCACCAATTGCTACCACGGGTATTGTCTTAGCATTCTGAACGAAAAAGAAAAAGGTAGCAACTGTAAGTGTTATAATCTAACCTTGTACCAAAATAAGGAACGAGAAGGCAAAAACTCATAAAAGAAACAATAGCACAACATACTATATATGAAAACAATACCATTTCGGAAATGGCGCCATCAATTTTGCATTTGTCTCCAGATAATGGCTTCTCAGCTGATTCACTAGGTTTGCCCATGCCTGATGACATGGCAACAGAGCTACTAGCTTCTTTCTTATGAAGTGAATCTTGAGGCCCACTACAATTGGGTAATACACTTGTATTTTTCTCTTCTACAACATTTAACGTGTTGTTGCAGGAAATATTCACTTCTATAGAACCATTGATGCTTGAATTTATCTCCATGGAAGATTGGTCTTTCATTGGAGCCTTTGTTGGTGGCACCATCAACGATTCACACTTAGCATCAACTGCCAATCCGCCATTCGTCTCGGAGGACATCTTTTCTGAGGGAGTCTCCTTAGGTGGAGGGGTGACTGGTGCATCCTTTCCAGATAAAGCAGCAGAACAAGAGCCATTTAACTTTCTCCCATCTGAACTATTTAGGATTTTTTCTTTCAGTTCCAAGTTGAGTTTTGAATATGCTGCATTCATAGCCATGTTTTCTTTCTGAAGGGCATTAGCATGAGTTTTTGGACCAATGTGTTTCCTATCGCGGACATAAAACAGCATATAGGCCTTCTGTTCCAGAACTTTTCTCTCATTTACTTGGACAACCTATTAAAATGTCACAATGATGGTAAAAATGAATTATATAACAAACAAAAAGCCGTATATAAAATTGCAGATAGAATTGAAGGACGTTTTATTCGAACCATATCACAGCAGAAGTGTGATGATCTAATAACTGATGAATTAAAACAAGAAATATTAAGATCGCCAAATCGACAGACCTTGTACTGTTATTTTCTCATACCTGATTGTCATCAAGTGAATACCACATGCCACTTGATGTGCGAACGAAGCAGGAATAATGGCCAGAATGAGTGTTCCAGCCATAATGAACAAGAACTCCATAGAGAGTGTATTTTAGATCCCCATCCTGCAGTTATTACAGTAAAGAAAATTAACTATATACCAGATCATAACTCGGAACAAATCAATGGCAGGTTATAACTTATCACCAACAGTACCCCAAAAAACACTGTTTTTAAAAAAGGAACACAAGTCATTGACCGCAAAGGTTGTCCGGAGAAAAATATATGATGAAATAACAATCCAAAGCCTCCTTGGAAAATGAACACAACTGGAAACAAGGGATAATGAGTACAAAATAAGCTCGATACAACTTCAGAAGGAGGAGATAAGGATAAACAGATATATTGAAAGGAAGTCTCTAAACAGACAAAAGCCTAGACAAGAGGATGAGACAGAGGAGCAAGAGCAGGGAACAAGTAGGAGCACTATAAAAACAAAATAGCACAAACATGAAACCAAAACAAAAATAGAACTTACATAGGGACCAGTGACGAAAGGTTTCAAGTCCAAGGTAGGTTCAAAAGCAACTCTTCTATCGATTTTTTGGCCAGGAGCAAGTGAACTAAAACGCTTCAGGTGAACTGCAAGTACTTCCGGTGCCTTGTGAATTGTTAGCTGTTTGAGAGCCTTTACTTTTTGTCTACATTGCTCACAGTGATATTCTCTGGCACCTCCATCTAACTGCTCTTTGGCGGTGAAATGAGAAAGTGCCTTGTACAATGAGTCTGCTTTCGGTATTTCTAGACTTAGATCCAAAAATGGATCAAATTTGTTAGAGCAGTAGGAACATTGCATGCATTTCACCTAAAGAATGGACAATACATAGTTAGCACAACAGATATAAACCAAAACACAAAAGAATGTCAAATTCAATACAACAAGAACATATTAAATCATCCAAACAAAATTACCTGACTGCGCAACCGACCACCAAATATCTTATGAACCAAGCTTTTCTCGTAAGCACTAGGAGATTCACTTGGCACTCCAGAAGGTAAGCAGCACTTATGCATTGATTCAAGCAAATTCACCATATACTCATGAGCATCTTCTTGCCTGGCATTTCGAAAGCTTCGAGATATGCCTAACAATTTCATTAAGGAGGCCAACAATATGTATGATTATATAATGCTACGACACTCTGAAAGTCTCTCTATTTAGACAAGAAACTTTGACAACTGGGCAATAACACAGAGTAGCATCAGGATTTCATGGCAAAAAATTTAGAAAACTTTGAACTGACTAGAGGAGTATGATGGTTAAAAGTGCCATGTACTTACTGGAGAAGGTTAAGAAATAACAGTGGTGAAAATGAAATAGATATTACAGTAAAGAACAAGAAGCAAAACACCTCTGCTTAACTTGGATAGGAATCCTAGCAGAGAGAAGCCAGTACAACATCCTTCATGGTCAAATGAACATACAGACATAATCATTGTATAAGGTTTAAAATAATAATAAACGAGAGGAATATGTAGAAAGAATAGGCTCAAAATTAGAGTTGGCACAACAACTGCAATTTTCAATATTAAACAAATGCAAAGCACATCTCTTTCATAGGATACATCGCAAGTTCGAAACAAGATCCTTAGGCTCTAGAATTCTCCCGGTTGACTGAAGAGCTCGGCTAACATGTCTCTGGATGGCACATAATGCACAAAACCCCGCAGTCCGACCTTCATAAATTATAGGTGGTCAGAAAAGACATGCTAAAAAATACATGTCAAGCGTAAATTGCACGTGTTTCGCAAGAAAAGATCTAGAGTAAGACATACGATCATAAATCATAGGTTGTCAAAGTAAGACATGCTAAAACAAAGGTGCAGTAGAAGTCGGACATTGCAGCACTGGATCAAGGAAACAAACCATACTTCATGCAAATTGAGGTCTAAAGAGACTTTTCCAGAGGTGTGCAATACTTCCACTAACAAAAGTCAAAAGGAATGACTTTCATTTTCTTTTACTAAATTATCCAAGAAGTCAGTTGCATCTCCATGAACTGGTTAGCAAGCATAGGATACTTCATCTTATCACAGTGTTGGGGCATGACTTGTATGCGAAAGCTGGAATCATTTCAATGTATCACAAAAGCAAACTACAATATAACTCTCTAGGAAAATTCACCAGAACATGAAAAAATGCAAGTGTAGGCAGAGAATGAACCAAATGTCATTATTTCAAAATGAGGAGAGACTCACAAGAATTTTGGTGCTTCCCACTTTGTAGATACGCAGCTAATGGTGCAGTATAAGTCAGACACTGAAGTACTGAATTGAGGAAACAAGTGTTTCCGAGATTACGCAAACCTGCACCCTGAAATAAAAGCTTGAGCCTTTCTGTATGCTATGTGACTCCTTAAAAATATCAAAACCATAGACTCACAGAACAAAACATCATTTCAAATATTGGTTAAAACAGTAGTAAATCACCAAACCTCCAACATCAATTAGCTCATCCATAGATGCCATTGGAAAGAAAATCAAATCAAACCAACCAAGAAGCTGAAAGGAAACTGGACCATCAAGTTCACAAGTGAAACTGGGTAGGTGAAGAAGCAGGCCATAGAGTTTCTGTTATTAAACGAGCCTCTCAAAAACAGATTCGGCCATAGAGTTTCTGTTATTAACCGTGCCTCTCAAAAACAGATTCAACTAAGTTCCTTCTTCAGAAACTAGATTTTGGTTGTCACAGTATGTAAATCCAATTGTGTCATAAAAGTATTTTAACGTAAATATTACAAAACGAAACTCATACCAAAATAAAATTAAGAACATTGGAGCCAATGATATATGTGCATCCCAAGGAAGAGAATTCTCCACCCCTCAGCTAAGAGAAAGCAGTAGGAGCAATGCCAAATGACTGTTACTTTGCCAAGTCAGGGGAAAATAGATTCTCGAGCGAAGAAAGCCAAAAAATTACACCACTGAAAAGTGATGTGTGAAACAATTTCGAAGCCAAGAAAGATGGGAGGGAAAATGCAGAAGATTTCATGCAACAGTGAAATCATCGCGAATGAGTAATACTCATTGAACATGTCCCATAACTTTTTGGCACAATAACCAATAAAGGGGAAGGGGACTTGTTCAATGGGACGGCCCAATTTAGAAAGAGGGACTTGTTCAATAGGACGGAGGGAGTATGTAATTTCTTTTCTCATATTGGCACCGAAAAAGATTTTCCAATTCTGCTAAGCAAGTTCTACTGCATGCCATGCCCCATCTTTAGGCTTCTACCTTATCGCATCACACCAAATTAATGGAAGACATTGTTCAAAAAACGTAATATCACTAAAAACCACCTTATTTTGAAATAGATAACCAGCAACATTACATACAGAAAAAATTGAAAAATATAAGGAAAAAAAAAAACAAAAAAAAAAAAAAAAAAAAAAAAAAAAAACAGGGACAGGGAGTTCTTTGAGTCGATAAAAAAAACGAGGAAATAAACAAACTCAAAGAAAGAAAAAACCATGATAACATTTTAAAAATTCCAGAACTGGTCGTTGAAAGGTCAGCAGTCAGCAAATTGAAAGCTCGCCGTAAGAGAGGAGCAGTTTCGACTCAGAATTAGTAATGCACAAGTATATATATGCCGAGCACAATAATACGAAACTCGAAACTCACAATTCTGCGAAACGAAATCTCGAAGCTGAGCTCAGGATCCAACCCAGCCTCAGCGAGCTCCGGTTTTTTGTCGGTTTTTTTGCCCGAACCGAAAACCTTGACCGGCCCCGTCCCGGAGGTAGGGTTTAGTGTCACCAGCTTAAACCCACTGGTGCTATCGCTTACAAACCCATTGAATTGCCTCCTCGCCTTGTGAAATTCAATCCTCCTGTGGAACAGAGCCGAATCGGGCTCCGGTTCGGGCCCGCCCGCCCCATTCGTTCTGATCGCCGCTGCCGTTTCCGCCATGGACGGGCTACAAAAACCTCTTTCTCTCTCTCTCTCACGCACAAACGCACACCTGAGTCAGGGGCGGAGCCACGCTTGGGCTGGGATCGGCTCAAGCGCACACCTGAATTTGACGGTAGCCCAACCTTTGTCGCCGCCGCCACTGCTGGAGTTTGGATGTGCGCGGAATAGGTTAAAGGGGGGTGGGGTTGGGAGAGGCGTTTTGGGAGAGAGAAATACTTCTTTTTCTTTTTCTTTGGTAAATTAGGGTATTTATTATATATATATATATATAAATAAATAAATAAAGGAGGAGTTTAATAAATTTGATAAGGAACTAATATTTTTTTTTTCCCTTGCATTTATTACCACGTTCACGTTCGTCCGTTCAACAATCTATGTATTTTTGGACGTAAACCTCGCACACTTTATCATTTCAAAATCACTTTATCAATCAAATCATCACTTTATCAACCAAAATATCATTTTATCCAACCAAAACATTATTTTATCAATCAAAATATGGAAGCTAAAACATCACTTTATTCACTAATCATTACAAAAATCAAAAACTTTGACGAAAGATTCTATGCACATACGTAGTGAACGAAGGGAGTACAATTGTTTGAAATCAAAATAAATTTGAGTGTTAACATTATTTAATTTAATTGAAAAGGGTATAAATTTTAATTGAAAATGTATGTTGATATTTACTCTTGCCGTTGATAACATTTTGTTCCTTTTGATCATATAAATTAATGAGAAATGTAAAATATGTGTAATAGCCGTAAAAATCCGTATTTGGAAAAATTGAAATTTCGAAGGAGGAAATAAAATTTTTTGAGTATTTGAGATCGAGCACGGACGAAAATGAGCTTATGGAAATTTTTATAATATGTTGGAATTATTCCAATGAAATCTCCAGAATTTTGAGAATAAAGGAATTATGGCAAAGCAAGAAATTACCCGGAATGATTTTCGGATAATGTTACTCTGTAAATATTTTACGAAAATAAGATGAGATATGTGTAGAGATATCTCACTAGAGGAAAAACAATATTTTATGCTAGATACATGTATCGTGATGAAAAGACAAGAATAATACTATAATGTAGGTGTGACTTAAAAATAAAAGACTATATATTTATAATAGTGCAAGTGGAAGGAATTAAAAGGAAAAGAAGGAAGAAATGCATGTGTGTGTTACGTGTAAGAGAGATAGGTAGGAGAGTGTTGTCCTCCCTCCTACCTCACAATTATACATAGCACTCATCACCCCATTGCCGCCACACACACACACCCACACCCACACCACAAATCATAGCTCACCCACCCCAACTTAGTGAGAGAGAGAGCAGCTTCTCCCTAGAAGTTGCAACCACCATCATCTCTGTTTCTTGCCGCCGGGGACTCATCCCTTCTCCGATCACTCCCAAACTTTGCACCTTTACATAATTCGACCTGTAGATCAAGAATATGGAGTCTATTTCATCGTCCAAGCACTGCAAGTAGGACTTGCAGCCTCTGATTTTTAGCCTCTAGAGTATGAATTTGTGAAGTAAAGGTTAATTTAAGTTAGATAATGATGGTACATATTCGGTCTTAGTGGGAAGTGTTGATGTGTGTCCATGATTCTTAGATATTGTTGTTGTTCTTCACTTGTGATGATGAATCGTGTGTCAATTGTTGAATCCACTAATTAATTCTTGAAGTTAGACCATGTCCAGCCTCTGTATAAGTCTCTAAGTCGGGCATTCTTCATGTTCTTGAGCTCAAATGATGTTTTAAGATGTCCTAGAGTCAAACCCGTAAGCATTCCTCACGTTTTTAAAGTAAACATTTTATCGAACATCTTGTATGCACATTCTGTTCAGTATTTTCAAGCATGTTACCGACCTTATCTCTTTTCAAGTCCTAAATGAAAGTTGTAGCTCATGTTCTCAGCTATCCGTAGCCAAAATTTCATCTCGATCCAAGTCCATATGCATCTGTTATGACAAATTGAAATTCACATCTCATGTCTTTTGAAATCTGGAAATCAGCCCACTTGCGGGCTAAGCTGAGAACAGCCCGTTTGAAATTTGATATCAATTCTTTTTCCATGTTGAAGTACGTTCCTTTGAATTTCCGTAGATATTTCGTTCGCCCAAAACGGAGTCCGTATGAATTTTCTATGATTTTTCAAAGTTAAGATGACAATCTGAAAAACTGTGACGAACAACTTCTGCCTCCATTATTGATCTGCACTTTTGAACGTTTTCCTTTGCTTATTTTGACACAATCCCTGAAAAAGAAGTGTTCTACACTCTTCTAGCTTTCCGTTGATATTACACGCCTTCATCCGAGTTTGTATATGATCTCTGTGAAGATTCAAAGTAGAGGTACCCATTTGCTTAATTCTGGAACAGGGCAGCAGCACTGCCCTTACTTCCATCCCTGTTTTGGACCTTTTCTCTTGCTCAAATGAATAAGAGTATAACTAGAAAGATGTTCCTCATTATCTGAACTTCAGTTTTGATAGCTCATTCATACAAATCCATCAAGAAACGAGTGAGAAATCCTCACTCAAAGTTGGTACCCAGAATCTGCCAAATTCCCAATTTCTAGATTCCGAGTTCTGGAAATAAATGCTTCAAACTCCCAGCTCACTCATGGGAAAATTTTGAAATTTAAACATATCATAGCCCTATGTGTTATCTTTCCAAAGCAATATCATGTGCTCTGTTTCGATTTATAATGAGTGAGAAATAATTATTTTTCCAGAGGGTCGCAGAATTTCCAAATTCTCTTAGAAAGAATTCTTTAAAAAATCCATTTTAAAACTCATCATCGAGAAGCGTGGAAAAGCGTGCCAAAAAAGCCAAAAAGAAGTGTGTCAATTTAGATGAAATGGAGGGAGTATATGATAAAGATTTACCCCAAGCATAGAATCTTTTGAAGAATAAGGTTAAATATGAGAAAAGCTTAAGTTAATGAGAATTTTCCTAAAGGTCAATCGCAAGGCGAGGGCCAAGGAACGTGAAGAAGAAACCAGGAACCGATCTATCACTTTGTAACCAGGTGGGTGTTCTTACAAAGAAAATTATAATGTTGCTAATTGTTATAATGAAGCATGTTTTGAAAATAAAGCAAGTCGACTCAAAACCCTTTCATGCATAAAATATTTTTGGTTTTATGTGTGATGCCTATCTGTGTTGGATTGCCAACGTTATATCGATCGAGCCTGAGTTAGACAAAGGTCGCTAGCCAGGTGATGTGTACACGAAGTCATGACTGTGTGCTCCAAAGGTGGGCCGATTATGCATGGAAACGTCCGGTGAGGTAGCCACCTTGCCGGCGTACTTACAGATATGGATAATACAGGTGTGGAAGAAAATGGGGAGTGCACTCTAATTGTTTATCGAAACAAAGTGTTTTTGTTACACAAGTATTTTGATAAAATCTTGTGATAACGGTGAAATGCATGATTGGTGATTATTTTACTGAAATAATATTTTTGGGCATAATCCCACGGAGTACATCAAGTACTCAGCCCTGCTTGTGTTTCCAAAACCTTGCAGGTTGAGTGAGGTGGCAAAGGCGGCAGTGTTGAGAGAAGAATATCCCATCTTCCGTTTTCAGTTCAGAAAGAGATACATATCTCCATATATATATCTAGTTTATTAAAGACTTCCGCAGTACGCTTCAATTATCATATTTCTATAAGTGTGTGTAACTGGCTTCATGAACCAGTAAATCGAGAACTACTCTACTTTTATTCCTTCATGAAATTGGATTATGTTCAACCCTACAGGGTTTCTTCTCTTAGATAACTATATTACATTTGAGCCGTGGGCTTTTTCATATCTTCACTTGTCTTCTATTTTTCCACTGATCGAGCCTATTCAATTATTCGTTCTCATTAATCATAGAATTATTAGTATTCTCCCCTTTCTTTTATGTTTCTTTTATCTAATCCCTAGTCACGCTCCGGCTGAGCCATCCTTAGGGATAAGGGGCCTTGACAATATGAAAAAGTGATAAATTACATTTTTTGAATAGTTATTTTTTTCAAAAATTAAAATAAAATATTATTTATAAGACAACTCAATTGGAAAAGCATATCATTATGTATGGGATGAGGAAAATATAAAATAAGCAATTCACACACATAATGTCTTTGTCATAACTGAGGTAAATTCGTAATTTTAAATTATTTTCAAATCATTTATTGTCTCTAGTATTTTAGGATAAAGATTACAATAAGATTTGATTTTCAATTTTTAAAAATCAAATTTTATTTAAAATTAATATTCAATCTAATCCATTCCAAATTGAATTTTTGATATTTTTGAAACTATCACTTTGGCCCGAACCATCACATATATCTGTAGGATTATTATCAACAAACACATCATTTTTAGATAAATCGTGATCATAACCAAAAATATCATTATAAATCTCATTCAATTCCATATCTATAACTATAAAAATAAATATATGGTAGTATTAATGTGTTACAAATTTTTTTTTTTTTTTTTTTTTTTCTCAAGAGCAATAACTTTGAAATATATATATATAAAAAACTCACAAACAAGTTTTTCATCTAAATGTATTACAATTATATTTATGTTAGATTTGATTTCATAAGTTTGTCAATTTTTCTTTTCTATTTTAATATCAACTTACTAGACAAAGTTCATTTAATTTTACAAACGAATCAATTCTTGACAGTTTATGATTAAAATTACATATATAGAATTGTTCTTTATATATAATTCAGGAGATTTTTTTATTATTATTATGTATTTATCTCCATATCATATAGAATAAATGTGCATTAGTCCATAAATAACATTAAGAGGGTGTACTCAATCAAGATTTCAAAAGTTTTTTTTTTTTTTTTTTTTTTTGTATTTTAAAAGTCAATAGGTATTCAATTCAGATTTTAGAAAATCCTTATAAATATGTTGATTAGGGGTGAGCAAACGGATGGTTCGGTTCAAAACTGATCCGAAACTACGAAACCGATAAAACTGAAACTTCTAAAAAAATAACCGATCCGAACCAAATTATCTTAAGAACCGATCCAAACCAAACCAAAAACTTCGGTTCGGGTTCGGTTTGGTTTTCGGTTGGCATGAACTTATCAATTGCATAAACAAAATTTCAACAAAATTCATAAATTAAGAAGAGTTAGCAACATCAACAGAAGTTACTAAAGTCTAAACAATAAACATCAACATCAAGAAATCCAAAAGCATTACAAGTCAATAACATCAACAAAATAAAACATAGTTCATTTCTCCATTAAGCTTTGCACTAAAAAAAAACGAAAAGGAATATAAGCTTTAATAAAATAATATATATCATATAAATATTAAATATTTTATAAGTTTAATATAAGTTCGGTTCGGTTTGGTTCAAACCGAAAACCAAACCTCTAAAACCGATCCAAACCGAACTAAGTTTGGTTTTAGTTTTTTAAAACCGAACCAAACCAATACACAAAAAAAATCAATCCAAACCATCCGAACTAGAATGGTTCGGTTTGGACTTTGGATCTGGTTCGGTTTTGCTCACCCCTAATGTTGATAGTCAATTACGACTTTTAAATGAGACAAAAAACTTCTACCTATTTAGCTCTAAGATTCTCAACTAATACCTAGAACTTAAGGAAACTAGAATTATACCTAAAATTTTACTACTAGGACTAAAATACCCCTGATTCTCCCATTTTCCCCCAAAACAAACCCATACCCCGCCCCACCCCCCACATAAACCTCTCTCAACCCCCCACGACCTTACCTCTCCCCCCATTTTCTACAGAACCGACGGTTCCACTCCCATTCTCTCTCTCTCATTTTTTCCCATTCTCTTTAGCAAAACCCTGTCGCGTAGCCTCCCTCCCCTCAGTTCCCCAGTAAAATCCGGTGATATGGTGGGCGGAAAGCGCGGTTCCAAAAGAAAGCGAAAGCAAGTTGAACCAGAGGCCTCATCCGGCAAAAAGCAAGCAGCGAAAAGGGACTGAACAACCACAAGAGCCGACGACCGAACATGCAGAGGATGAAAGACCAAGCGGTTACCCGTTTTTTGAGGGCGAGGTTAGTTTTTCCCCGATTAATGGTTGGATCGTTTAAGAGGATTTTATGCACTATTAATTAGGTTTGATAGTTAGAAAATAGAGTACAGATCCATTCGTAAGAAATTTCTGATTATGATGCTTGATTTGCGGTTTCAAATTCTAAAAATTTAGGGTTTTCGAACTTGTTTTTATACTAGAAATGTTGGTTTGTTGAATGCATGCGGTTCTTATGTTCGTGATAATAGTTCTCGGGAAAAAGGTTTAAGTCTTACTGTTTTGATGGTGACCATTGATCAATTATTGCAGCAATTTTTAAGATGGTGAGCATTGTGTCTAATCTTACTGCATTATTGGTGAGAAATGAAGATTTCTAATAACTTAGTAGTTATTTTGAGATGTGAAAGGCTTATGCTTTAATCCTTTTGATAAGGGTGGTAAGACAATATACATTCTTACTAGACTGATAGTTAGAGTTGACAGTATGTTAACCTGAATGTTGACTAGAATGGTGCATGAAATTTTAAATCCAACAAGAATTCTGGAAAATATTTTGCTACTTTGTAAAAATTCTGTTGTTGTAGAATTGTTAGATTTGAAAAATTCTATTTTTATAACCTCCATGTTGGTGGGAAAGGTTTAAATTCTTATATGCAACATACATGAAAAATAGTGATATTTTGACTAATCTTATTGTATTGGTGGTTATAATTGAATATTTCTAATAACCTCACAGTTAGAATTGAGAAGGGTGGTAATACAATATCCATTCTTACTATATGGGTAGTTAGAATTGACAGTATCTTGTGACCACATCATGGTAGTTGGTTTGAATATATAAATTCTAACATGATGACATGCAAGTTTTTGCTCTCACCCTGAAAAATGTTGTAAGAATTGTTAAATTGTTACTAAGGTCTTGGTGGGATAAAACTAATTTCTAACTACATGTTGCTTGTCTGTTGCTTTCCTAACATGTAATTCTTACCATTTGTCTGTCTTATGTATGCAAGGTTACCTGGACATACAAACGCTTGCACCCGGTTAACAAGCCAACTAAGGCAATTCCAGCTGGTTATGAAACAATGGCGGGGGATGTGAACACGGTGCTGAGAACAGCACTGACAGAAACTGTGGCCGATAAAGTCAAGAATTATGTGATGGGGGTATTCACCCGGCTGGATGACTTCACCACTCGCAGCGGCAAAATGCAATAATTTAGTGCGAATTCGTATTTTCTTACCATTCTCACTGTATTTTTATTAATTTGTATATGTGATCGTAAATTTGTATGTGAGATGGTAAGCAAATTCAATTTATTACCTATAATTTGATATAAATTCGTATTTTCTTACAATTCTTTTTGTGTTTTTATTAATTTGTATGTGTGATTGTAAATTTGTATATGAGTTAGTAAGCAAATTCAAATTCTTATCTATTACATAGTGCGAATTTGTTACAATTATTACCAAACAATTGGTAAGAATTTATCAATTTCTTAAGAACTTGGCAATTTTATATATTCTACAAATTCATTTGGTAAGAATTTGACATATTCACTTAGTAAGAATTAGTCAAATTCCTAGCTTTTTTTAATCGTTTGGTAAGAATATTAACAATGAGAAAATAGGAAGCAAAATGCAATGAACAATTAAAAAATACAGAAAAATTAATAATGGAGTCTCTGCAACCAAACATCATCTTCCATCATCTTAATGTTTGTCAATTTCTTACATTTTCCAAATCTTCTTGATAAGAATTTGACAATTTTTTATGTCGTACCAATTCAGTTGGTAAGAAATTTGTATGTGTGGTCGTAACTGGGTACAAAATTTCACGTTTCTTACCTACTATTCGGTAGGAATTCATATTTTCTTACCATCTCTATTGTATTTTTATTACTTTATATATGTGATCGTAAAATTGTTTGAGTAATCGTAACCTGGTAAGAAATTGTTCGTATTTTTCATTTTTTATTTTTTGTTATGCTTTTTTTATTAAAAAAAATCTATTGTAAGTAATATAATAATAAGAAGGTAAGAGATTATCAATTTCTTACCTTCTCCAACTCGATTGGTAGCAATTTATCAATTTCTTACTTTCTCCAACTCGTTTAGTAAGAATTTGAAAATTTCTAATATTGTACCAATTCATTTGGTAAAGAAGTCTGTATGTGTGTCCCATAATTTGGTAATAATTGTCAAGTTGTTTGGAACGAAATTTGTATGTGTGATCGTAAATTTGTAGTTGGTAAGAAATGAAAATTTCTTACCTCTAATTTTGGTTAGAAATTTCAATTTCTTACCAAATTTCTACAGTAACAATAGAGTTCAATTTATTACTTTCACCAACTCGTTTCGTCAGAATTTGACAATTTCTTATATTTCTTA
Organism: Mentha longifolia; assembly: GCA_001642375.2. Taxonomy (NCBI): domain Eukaryota; kingdom Viridiplantae; phylum Streptophyta; class Magnoliopsida; order Lamiales; family Lamiaceae; genus Mentha; species Mentha longifolia. The sequence continues at coordinate 13,682,316 of CM038112.1, forward strand.
CCATTCTTACTATGTTTTTTATTTTGTATGTATGATCATAAATTTGTATGTGTAACCAAAACTTGGTAAGAAATTACGATTTGTTGCATATTATTTGGTATGAATTTGAATTTTTTTACCCTTCTTAATGTTTATTCGTATTTCTTCAGTGCGTATCATGTTTATTAATTTGTATGCGTAGCTACAACTTAGTAAGAAATTTTCATTTATCACCTATAATTTAGTGTGAATTCATATTTTCTTACCATTCTTACTGTGTTTTTATTAATTTGTATACGTGATCATAAATTTGTATGTGAGATGGTAAGCAAATTCAATTTATTACCTATTATTTGGTATAAATTCGTATTTTCTTACAATCCTTACTGTGTTTTTATGAATTTTTATGTGTGATTGTATTTGTATATGAGTTAGTAAGTAAATTCAAATTCTTATCTATTACTTAGTGCGAATTTGTTAAAATTCTTATCAAATAATTCTTATCTACAATTGGGTAAACATAGAACGAGGCAAACTCTATCTTATTCCGCCCTCTCTCTTTAATTTTATTTCCCCGCCTCTCTTAGCGACCACTCCCAAGAACCAAGAAGATGATAACAACAACATTGATGACCATTACCCAATTCCTTCACTTTCCACCACTAGCAGCGACAGTAGTACCACCATTGCCGCTAGGAAACACGAGGCGCGAGCTTCACATACCTGGAAGGAGACTGATTCCAAATCAATTTTGCAGATCTATACACAACTGAAATTCGATCTCTAAGAGTGGGGTGGTGATGGAAGAGAAAGAAGATGGAGAAGAAAAAGAGCAGAAAAAAAAAAAGAATCAAACACACACCGAAAACGCAGATCTACAATGTGCGAACAAATTATTGAAGGTGGAGAAAACCAACTTCAATTTATCTCAATTTATCACGGCAAGGGGAAGCAGAGGCGGACGGGATGGGAGATCTGAAGAAGATGAAGAAGAAAAACCCGTCGTCTGCGCAGAAACCCTAGCCCGTCGCCGCCGTCCAGAAGAAAGATGAAAAGATGAGGCACGCATCGGAGGGAAGCAACAACGATCGAGAGGTAGCGGTGGAGAGAAGTTGATTTATCCATCGCAGCGGAGAGAGGTTGATTTTGGCAGGAGGCGGAGGAGTAACTGTGGCGGTGGCGGCGGTGGTTGGTGACGACGATTCTAGATAGAAGGGGGGAAGGTTCACCGCCGTCCTGCAATGGAGGGAGAGAGAGAGAGATAACACACTTGGGGGGTATTTTAGTCCCATTCTAGAAAGTTTAGGTATATTTTGATTTTTGTTATGTCATGGGTATATATTGATTTACTTAGTGCTAGATAGGTATATCACTATATTTCCTCCTTTTAAATACCCATTTACATCCGATGATGTTGAAATTTTTTAAGATTTAATGATTTTAATATTTTATGGATTTTGAAGGATTTTAAGTGTATAAATACAAAATCCTTACATAAATCTCACAGCCCCACTACAAATTTTTAAAGTCTACGAATCGCATAAGCTTTTTTTATCCCAATAAACCTTTTTCTCCCTTTAAGCCTTTATGTGTGACCTTTTCTCAAAAAAACTCTGAATTACGATAAGAGTTGAAAATGGTGCAACATAGAATCCTGTTATTTCAAATGGAAGCTTTCATTATAGCAAGTCAATCTTTTTTTAGCAGTTTCCCTAGAGATTTTTATCATTAATGAAACCTTCATTTTCTTCATTCATGGAGGAGTTGTTTTTTTTTTTTTTAGTGATTTGTTTGTTTCAAAAACATAAATAAGTCAATCTAATATAATTTATTAAATTTTACGTAGAATTAAAATAATTCATATAAAAACTGGTAAATAAATGCATTATAACATAGATACTAATGTCAAAAAAAAAAAAAAACCAAAAAAATCATATAATAATATGTAAGTTGAAATCGATTTTTTGATACCTACAAAAATGCAAAATCGACATACAATCTTTCAATTATTTTACACAATTATTTGTATTATGATTTTTTTTTAAAAATATACGATATGTTTTAAACCTATTTGTATTTTCAAATTAAGAGTTATGTTTTAAATAGTCAATGTACATTATTTCTCTATAAATAAGAAACTCTATAAGTCACATTTTTAATTAAGTAAAATCATATATCAGATTCATTGGTCAATCAGTCACAAACTTAACTCCATACAAAATAGGAAAAATGTACAATGATCAATAAGTAAAATTATATCAAACGTAAAACCGGTAAAATTAAATTAAATGTAAAACCTTTAAATATAAGTATTATAACCATTTGATCAAATATTACCAAAGAGAACTTTTACTTGATATTAGTAATATAAGTGGGTAGCTAAGATTGAGAGTTTTTTATATCAGTTTAATAGGACCTGATACTATGACACAATTTTTGAAAAATGTCACTTTTCACTTGGATGGGGTTCGATAGGATAGCCAACATCATGGGTATTCATGATCAGGGTGAAACAAATATATGTTGGGCGCTTGCAACTACGGATGTTTTATCCATCGTGGATTATATGGTGAACCACAAAGAAGTTGAAAATAATATTTGTGTTGAGTACTCGGTACATCAATTGATGAACTGCGTGCACCAAAAGGGGTGCATAATTATACTCACAATGTACTAAAGTACGTGAAAGATTTTGGGATCCTCCCAAGAGAGATACAACAAATATATCGGTAGAGTTCAAATAGCTCCGTGGGAAAAATGCCCAACATGAATGATGAAGCCGTATCTTCGCACTATCGAAGAAGATAGGTCCGACGGCCAAAATGTGAATCATAATACGATTTTTTAGATCAAGAGAGGACCTGAGATAATCTTTACATGGGTCCAACTAAATATGAAAGGAAATATGCGAGTGAGAATCCCATTGGGGTGGAGTACCATTCCATTTTGATTGTGGGATATGGAAGGCAAGACAATTGAAGTTCAAATCGATTCTTTGCCCAGTGGCGACGTTTTATATCTTTTACGCCATTGGCATCTACTACCACCTGAACTATAAATGTAATTATGACTCTTTCATTGAATCTGCCAAACGCATATTGAGGTCGCCTTTTAAGGTGATGATGTGGAAAGCTGATATGTACCGGCAGCTTGAAGACTTCAAGTTAGGTGCTATGGTATTGCAAAGGGCTTCCAAAGCATCCTTGTACGATTCCACACCAACCAAGTATTGCTTCCATTGCATGATTCTCAAAGGACAAGAAGACAAGTGCATGTTATTGGCCACCCATGACCCGCCATGCGCAACCCTAACCGATCTCACTAGGCGTTAGTCACAAGCCGTTCATGTTCAAAAACGTAGATGTGTGTTTTGTTTAATTTGACCTCTATTATACAATCAAAATCATAATCCAAATCAATTTCAAAAGAAAATAAAGAGTTAGAGATGCAAGTCTCCAAAGGATCCTTGTATGATTCCAAGAATTTTGTAGTGGTGCAAGAGTCGAGCACATTTAGAACTTTGCACTCCTCTATGGACTTGGCTTCATACATAAAATCCCAATTAGTGTCCGGTAAGGGGGAAAGAATACTTGCATAAATACGATTTTTTTTAAAAAAAAGGTAGAAAATCAAAAAATGAATTAATTAGAGCCCATAATTGAAAAAAAAAACAATTATAAGTTTTTTATATGATTCAATCCCTTGTCAATTCTAAGTCAACGAGACTAGCCAATCAAACAACAATGATGTACATGTCTAAGTCAAATATCTATACCTAAAATCAAAATTATGGCCCTCAAAATTTTGTGGCCCTGGGCCATCGCCCATGTTCGACCCCCTTCACCAACGGCCATGGTTTTCCTCCTTTTTTTTTTTTTTTTTAATTAATTGCAAGTATTTTGACCAAACTCTGGATTTTTCCTTTGTTACAAATAGCAAGTGAAGAGGATGCGGGGAGCGTAAATTTCTCTTTTAATAACAAGTGAATTTCGAAGAGGAGTATTAATTACTTATGTACGTAGTATGCCTGGTTTAAGGACTTGAAGAAGTTGATTACTGACTTTAGTTACTAAACTAGTTAATTAATGTTTTCGTAACATTAATGGTTTATGTAATTTAAGGGTTCGGTCTAATAAATTCGTTACATTGTACTACGCTGACGGTTTAACTATTTTCAATAAAAAAAATTAGGCTTAACTAGTCGAAGAATCATGTTACGAGAATTTTCCTTTAAGAAAACAAAAAGAAGCTCATGTTAAAAGATAGGTAAGTACTTTATACAAAAATTTAAATACACACCATAAATCACTTCCTAATAGATTTAGCCAAAACTAATTAATACTCCGTTTGTCTCCAAAAGCTTTGCTTATAATTTTATTTTGGACCGTCTTCCAAAACTTTGAATATGTTTTATTTTTGGATATGAAATCTACTATAACAATATAAATAAAGGTGGTACATCATCTCCGCTATCAATAAACAATACAATATACTACACTAAATGTGAAACTCGATTTTCACTATCAATAAAAAATACAAATCAATTACATCATTTTTAAAATATATATCGATCAAAGATTTTTGAGGACGGATAGAATATAATGTAAAATTCTAATCCCATATCCAGTTTGCAATTTTTTGGCGCCATAATATTTGATTGGCAACCGGAGTCAGAGTTGAAATATTCTACACTTTGAAACGGCATCGTTTAGGTGTTCTTTTTATCCAAACAAAAAAATGAAAGAGAGAAAAATAAAACAAAATAAAATAAAACAAAAGTAAGAATGATGTAATAAGTGCGCGTGTGTTGACTTAGCGGTAGGGGGTTAAAACCTTAGACTAAAGGTCTCGGATTCGAATCCTCCGTGGTGCGACCTAAAATTTGTCTGATCAAAAAAAAAAAAAAAAAAAGAAAAGAAAATAAAGAATGATGTAATAAATTTGGTTAAGGTTGAACTGGGCTCACGGTTTAGCTATATTCATAATGGGCTCCCGTTTATCTAAAGTACTTCGTAGTTCGGATTTGAGTGATTTTAAATATAGCCACCTTTTTTTTTACTATAGCCTCTCAGTTAATATACTAATAATTTTAATAATAAAAAATGTACAATTATACCTTTATAGCCCCATTAAAGAATGCATATATCATTCTTCCATAATATATTTATGATAATTTTATTTAAAAATGTGCTTACTATTGATGTAACAATGATATTTTTAAAGAAAATTATCATAAATATATATACCTTAAAAATAATAATAAACCCAGTTCATATATGGAAAAATTGCCGATGCAGCACTACTTATAGATGGCAGTGGATTTCAAACCCAATTCATATCCATTTATAGGATATGGGCCTCCAAAAATTTGAACCAAACAAACTCAGACCGGATTTGAATTCTAGTTGTAAATTTCGCATCTAGATATGAATCTTGACTATTGAGATCCATATCTAGTCCAGATCAGGCCCACAAACTTGCTATATGTAACATATAATTTTATTTTATTTTTATATGTATCTAACTTTTAATAATTTTAATTATATCTCAACTCAAGCCTCATAATATGAATATATATACTCCATCCGTCCTCCATTTACTGACCTTGTTGATTTTTTTAGATAATTTTAAAGCTTTGATATGATGGATTTAAAATCTAACTTTTGGAGTTCAGTTTTTTTTACAAAGTACTACGAGTGTTGTAGTATCGTGTAAAAAAAACTAATCTCCAAAAATTTAATTTAAAATCCATCATCACGAAGCTTTAAAATCATTTAAAAAGTCAACATGGTCAGTAAATGGAGGACAGATAGAGTATATATATATTTTACAATTAACTTGACTTGTAAAGAATCAGTTGTGAGTACATTGAATATACTCGCAATGGACAATATAATGTTTGTATTTAGTTATGAGTTTAATTCAAAAGCTTCCCATGTAAATGAAATATTATTTTCCACCTAACAAATATGTACAATTATTGCCCCAATCTAGATCGTGTTAGTGTTTTTAGCTAATAACATGTGAATATACAAGTAATGCTCCAATGTCCACCATGTACACGGTTAACGTGTCTACGGATGACGTGATAATGATATAATTAATTAAAAAAGTTAATAAAAATTATACCAAAATTAATTAAATCTTACTAATAAAAACTAAGGCACTCCCGTTTTTCTACCCTTTTAAAATATATATTGTAGAAACTACCCTAATATATCTATTAATGTAAAAACTGCCCAAACAAAATTAAATAATGTTAAAGGCCCCACATTAGCTCACAGCTGGGCATTGAAAATGGGGAAAGAGAGTCAAATGTCGGACATTGTCGGGCGCCTGTGGTGTCGGACGAATTTTTTATTTTTTTTTTTGTTTTTTTCCTTTGTCTAATATTCCTCTCCCCCCTCTATATTAAACCCTAATATAACCCCTCCCGGCTCGGTGGAACACTGATTTATTTATTTATTTTTTTTGTTTTTTTCCTTTTGTAAATTATTCTCTTATCTCCCTCTCCATCCTCCATATAAACCCCTAAACCCTTAAAAAAACAGAAGCACCCCCGAAATAAACTCCCTACATACTCAACACTCCCTCCATTATTTTCTCCCACTCCGGCAACCACCCTCCCCCACCGACGGATAAATTTCATTGCACCGGAGTGATGTCGGGACAATACATAATCGACCACGACAACAAAGACCACTTTGTCTTGCCGGAAAACGAATCGGGGATCTCCGTCGAAGTAATACCACGACGAATATCGGTATGTTTTCCGGCGAATGTAGTATTAATTTTTTGTTATGAATTTAAATTGTATTATTTGTTATGATTTAATTAGAAAGTAATTCGTTTATTGATTTTTGTTTGAAATTAATTGATTATTATTTTGTCTAAATTAATTCCCTTATGTGATTTAATTCGAAATTATTAGAAATTTGTAGTGTTTGTAATGTTAAAATTTATATTTAGGTTGAGAAAAAGAAAAGAAAATTTTGGGCATAGTCGGCCGGTCAATCGGACGCCGGAAAACCGCCGTCCGGTCGTATATTCCGGTCGCCGGAAAAAGCACTTTTCCGGCTATCCAAATGACCGGCCGGCTATGCCCAAAAATTTCTCTATTTTTTCTTAGTATGCATAATTAATCACATGTTTTTTGTAATTTTATTAAGTCGTTAATTAATTTTTTTTTGAAAATAATTGATTATTATTTTATGTAAATTAATTCCCTTTTGTGATTTAATTCGAATTTATTAGAAATGTGTAGTGTTTGTAATGTTAAAATTTATATTTAGGTTGAGAAAAAAAAAGAAAATTTTGGGCATAGTCGGCCGGTCAATCGGACGCCGGAAAACCGCCGTCCGGTCGTATATTCCGGTCGCCGGAAAAAGCACTTTTCCGGCTATCCGAATGACCGGCCGGCTATGCCCGAAAATTTCTCTATTTTTCTTAGTATGTATAATTAATCACATGTTTTTTATAATTTTATTAAGTCGTTTATTAATTTTTTTGAAAATAATTGATTATTATTTTATGTAAATTAATTCCCTTTTGTGATTTAATTCGAATTTATTAGAAATGTGTAGTGTTTGTAATGTTAAAATTTATATTTAGGTTGAGAAAAAAAAAAGAAAATTTTGGGCATAGTCGGCCGGTCAATCGGACGCCGGAAAACCGCCGTCCGGTCGTATATTCCGGTCGCCGGAAAAAGCACTTTTCCGGCTATCCGAATGACCGGCCGGCTATGCCCGAAAATTTCTCTATTTTTTCTTAGTATGTATAATTAATCACATATTTTTTGTAATTTTATTAAGTCGTTAATTAATTTTTTTTGAAAATAATTGATTATTATTTTATGTAAATTAATTCTCTTTTGTGATTTAATTCGAATTTATTAGAAATGTGTAGTGTTTGTAATGTTAAAATTTATATTTAGGTTGAGAAAAAAAAAAGAAAATTTTGGGCATAGTCGGCCGGTCAATCGGACGCCGGAAAACCGCCGTCCGGTCGTATATTCCGGTCGCCGGAAAAAGCACTTTTCCGGCTATCCGAATGACCGGCCGGCTATGCCCGAAAATTTCCCTATTTTTTCTTAGTATGTATAATTAATCATATGTTTTTTATAATTTTATTAAGTCGTTAATTAATTTTTTTTGAAAGTAATTGATTATTATTTTATTTAAATTAATTAATTATGTAAATAATCGGTTGGTTAATTTTTATTTTTTTTTTACAGGATTCTCCGGCGCCATGGTACCGTAGAAGCAGTTTGATCAACCGGAGATTTGATGTCGGCAACTATTATAGGGTTAAAATCTTGGAAGATATAAAGTTGGCACTGAGCGAGACATATCGAGGTGGTGAATTGGTCGATGAGTTTCAGTTGGGACCTTTCGGACATTTGCTCGATTGGGAGCCGGGGCAGAACAGTAAACCCCTGCTCCACTCCGTGTTATGTCGAGCTGTCGTGACGGAGGTGGGAATTTGGTTCCACATTAGGGGCCAGTACATAGAGTACACCGTTCAGGACCACGCTCTGATCACGGGGTTGAGATTTGGCCCTACTGATTTTGATCCCAGGATTCAGAGGGAGCCAAGGACATCCCGTTTTTTTCAAGACGTCTGTGGCGGCCATGGTCAGAAGGCGGCACTGTTGCACTCCCAGTTGGGAACACTCACGTCTGAGAATGATCCAGACGGGCAACTTCGATTGAAGTTGGCAAACTTATTGATGGCCAATTGTTTTATCCTCGGTCATGACGGGCAGGCTCCACCCCACCAGTGGTTGTGGGAGTTGATCGACGACACTGATGAGTTCAATTCTTTTCCTTGGGGTGCGTACTCCTACAAGACCTTGCAGTACTACTTGAGGACGTTTCAGGCGAGGTCTAGGAAGTATCACATTTATGGGCCGGTATGGGCACTTATGATATGGGCTTACGAGGTGATGCCAGGGTTCGGTGAGCAATTTGCGGAGAGGGCTTCCACGACGGACGTCCCGAGGTGTCTGAGATGGAGATTCCGCAATACTTTCACCGGCGTGTCCGAGGCAGAGCTGTACGCGCCGTTCGATGATCCGGCAGAAGGTATTACTAGGATTGAGCCGGAAGATCAGGAGATTGAAGAAATTTACTACCAATCGGTACATGAACCGGGGGCCCTACTGGTGAAGTTTCACGTGCCGAAGACTTCATACATTGTGGACGAACGCCCTTGTATACATCGAGCTGATCCCATGTCCCAGCATGCCGTTGTAGATTCCTATGAGGGAAGTCAACGTAGACAGAGTTCCCGGTCTACGAAATTTGCCGGGAATCTAGCTGAGGAAGGTACATCTTCATCCCGGCAGCAACGTGGTTCTCAAAGCAGGAGTGGTGGACAGGAGCATTCTCTTCCCGGGATGTCTAGGGAGGACTTGGTCAATATTGTAGAGGACGTCACTCGTCGCGAAAACGAGCGCATTATGCAGACAATGAGGCAAGAGTATGAAGGAAGGGAAAAAAACCTCTTGACGAAGGTTAAGAAGTGGCTCGGTAAGGGAATCACGAAGGGCATTGACATCGTGAGCTGCGGGACTTCCTCTATGTCCATTCCAGTTCACTCGCCCCGACGTTCGAGCCCGCCCCTCAACGTTTTCTCAGCACGGGCATCGGATTATGTAGCCACTGCTGTTTCGACGAGCCCTGAAGTGACCGGGCCCCTCGAGTCTGTAGCTGCTCGAGCGGACACCTCTCTCCCTCTCTACACGGGTGCCTTCACTGACCCTTACATTGGCGAGAACCCTATCACTGTAGACCATTCGGCATTCACTTCAGTTTTGGATCAGGTATAATAAATTAGAGTGTTGTCTTTCTTACACATTTAGTTTCATTGAATTTCGTGTTTCGTGCATGCTTATTCGAATATTAATTTATCGTACAGGACACTCCATTCTTGCCGATGACTACCAGCGGGCCCCTTTCCACCTTCATTCCGCCGTTCGGGCAGGGTTATGTACCGATTCCCGAAGATGCACATGAACCGCCGAGAAACTCTATGCCGGAGTTCTGGTCCAGCACGCCTGTTTTTTTGACTCCAATCCCGACAACCTCGACTGCCACTCACCCGAACATTACGATTCGTGAACAGCCGAGACGTGCTTCGTCGGTGGAGCTTGGGCAGGTATTTTTTTCAAAATTGATGTGAATATTTGATTTCATTGCAATCTATATCTATTGCTAAATTATACTCTAACATCGTATACTTTGGATTACCGTATTAGTATATTAAAATTTCCTCACATCTCATGTAGTCTACTACATCGAGGACTAGTGGATCAGAGAGGAAGAAAGCCCCTCCTAAAAAGTCAAAGCAAAGGAGGAGGGGTACTTCAGGCGCTTCAGGGAGTAGAAGTACATATTTGCCGCCCACAATGCCGGCTATGCCCCCTCAGGACGTGGTGAATGATTGGAAGGCATTTCTTGCTGACCGGACAGAAGGACTGGCAGTCAGCATTCCTGAAGCATCAGAAGATTGGACTGTTGCACATTTCGCTCAGATGTTAGACAAGAAGGGGCAGTGGGATATCTTCGTACGCAAAATTGAACCTTAATTGAATTGTTCAATTAAATTTTAATTTAATTGTCGCACTAGTGGTTCTAACACTTATGTGTTCACTGCGCAGACTTTCGACCTTGCCCTAATGACCTTGCGTCAGAGAATTAAAAGTGGGACCGATGTTTATCCTCAATGGCGGGACGGAGGATTGGTCATATGCCCTACATTCGTCATCGTAATATTTTGAATTTTATATTTCATTTGATATATTTAACTGCCTCTCTACTTTTGCTGCTTATTTATACTAATATGTAATCATTGTTCATGAATGTAGTTGGATCTTAAAGCGGACTGGCAGGCCTTGTTTGCAGAGGCACGAGAGGTCTTTGGTACTTCCGCTGAAGAGATGAGTAACCCCCATCATGGTCTTCACATTGCGAATTACATGCGAACCCACTGGAAACCGAACCCTCAATTGATTGGATTAGTATTGGGTACATACAGAGGAATTGATTCTCCTAACTGGTGGTCTGCAAGATCGGTACGTCTTAGAAGTAAATCTCCGGATATTTCATTATGAGTTAATTTAGTTATCATGTGGTTATTAAATACTTAAAAAATGTCAACTTATATTAATTACGTTGTTTCCATCACTATGTAGATTGTCATTCCATGGGTTATTGAACGTGGCAACCGATATGTTGTTTGTTTTGTCCTCCCGGATCAGAAAAAAGTCATTGTTATGGATCCGGGGTATTGGGATCTCAACGCCCAAGAGCAGGGATATGTTGTGGACGAATTGGAGCCATTGAGATTCTTTTTGCCACTTTGGTTAGTTGGTGGGCTTTATTGGGCCTCGAATATTCATGGTTGGCGGGATAAGCCACAGTCCTTTGCGTTTGAATTTGCTCCGAGGGATCAAGTAATTACAAGTCGTCTGGAAAACAGCAACGGTCCAATCGCCATAATGAATATCGAGCGCTGGATTAGTGGATGCCCTGATGTAACTAATGTGGACGATATGTTAGCCTTGTATAGAAAGATTGTTGCGTGCAGGATCTTCAGTCACCGCACGTAGTTGTAATCTAAATTCTTTGGTACGATATGAATTGGGTTCTTTTTCGAATTACAGTTTAATTTAATTTAATATATTACCCGCGAATTACTAATTTAATTTAATTTGATTTGATTTGATTTGATTCAATTTGATTCGATGTAATTTAATTTGATTTCATTTGATTTAATATAATGTAAGACAATAAACTATATTAGCCGTTAATTTCATCAAATATAATGTAATTAATTTTGGTAATTTATTTTAATTTAATTTAATTTAATTTGATGAGACAATTTTTGACTTGATTAATATAATTTAAAACTACGGCAAAGTAAACACTAAGGATTGCACAAAAAAAAACCATTTAAACTAAATTATTGATATATGCTAATCAGATATATTTGGGCAGTTAGGGCCGGTATGATCAGGAGCGTCGCAGTGCAGACATCTACGAGGTCTACGACCTCGACGGTCGCCTCGTTCAAGTCTGCCTCTGATTCTTCTTTCTTTTGGCCTCCCAGGTAGACGTCTCGGGATTGGTGGTTGGACGTCAACGTCCTTGATGGACCGCGGCACTGTCCACAGATGTTTTTTCGGTACACTTCGAAATGGGACGCTGAAACAAGCCTCGTACGAGGCTCGTCTATAGAATATCGAGACGTAATCCACCACGTTCTCTCTATTCTTCCTGCAATTAGTAAAAAAAAATGGTCGTCAGAAAATATTAATTCTGTACTTAAATATATTGCACTAAAATAATGCGATGTGAATTTCATTACTTGATTGCTGCCATCGCGTGAGCACAGGGGAGACAATCAAACTCCCACCGCCTGCATTGACACACATGTTGCTGCAGGTCAACCATCACTTCCCGGTTAGACGTCTTCACTTTATAGTGAAGAGTATTGGCAATCCTTGTAGCCTTGTAGGTGTTTGCGTATTCCAATTGCACTGCCATTTTTCTCCAAGCCTCTTCTGTGATCGGGTGAGTATCATTCCTGCACTTTTCACGTCGCTCATTGAACCATTCTTCAATGATGAGCCTTACAGCATCTAGACAAGCAACAACCGGCAGACGTCTCGCCCATAGGAGGCTATTGTTAAAAGATTCTGCTGCGTTGGACGTCATGTTGCTGAATCGTCTTGCCTCGCACTGCGATCGGGACCACCTTGTTACTCCAACATCTATCAACCTGTTGTAAGCGAGCCTGCTAGTGCGCCGGATCCCCTGAAGGTAGGTCTGGAAATCATGGTCGTCGTACGTATACGCGGCATGTTGGAGCTGGTTGCCTACATTTTTGCCGTAGTGGGCGAGATTTTTGGCAAGATGGAAGTAACAGAACCCATGCTTAGCTGCGGGAAAGATCTCTCGGACAACATGTATGATAGACGCGTGCTGATCGGAGACGAACAATGTACCCGGACATGGACCATATGCTTCTCGGAGGCATGCCATGAACCAAGTCCATGATTCGTTATCCTCAGTCGGCCCTATTCCGTACGCCAGTGGGAATAGTTGCTCGTTCGCATCCTTCGCCACAGCTACAAACATTAGCCCGTGGGCTTTCCCCTTGAGATGCGTGCCATCAACAATAATGACTGGACGAATATATCCATTTCGCCAAGCAAAACGCGTAGTGCCTAGAGCAATGAAGACTTGTTTGAACCGGCCATTCTGGCTAATCTCGTGCTGGGTGATCGTATCCGGATTAGTGAGCCTGAGCATGTAAAGGTAACTGAGCAAATCGTTGAAGGAATCCTTGTGTTTGCCGTATACCATCTCGATGGCGGCATTCCGTCCCTTCAAGCACACATCGTAGTTAGCATCGATGCCGAACTCGGCTTTGAGCTCGTTCTGAATAATACGGGGCTTTATTATTTCCGCATCACGGAGCAATCTTTTCGCAAAAATTGAACCGATCACCAACGCGTGGATCTTCCTCACATGAGTGGTATCTGTTAGACCTACCTCATCGCATGTGTGCTCCTCGTCAAATATGTTAACAGTCCAAGGCCCGCCTTCGCTAGTGAGATAAAGTCTGAAGGGGCAATCTCTGGATAATTTGCATACCATGACCATTCTTATCTTATCTGATTTAGCGACATAGTATTCTTTCCTCCTGTTCAAATGCCATAAACCCACTGCGATCCAGATTTCATCCTTGGAGAAGAAAACTGAGGTCCTCGACAGCTCATCAACATTCAAGAGATCATCGTGATACACTAGTGAATCACGGGGCCGGGCAGGGACTATCGGGACAAGCCAATTACTCATGTGCTCTGTGTCCGAATCATACTCCTCTTCACCCTGACCAGGATTTGGGAACATCATCCCAAGGAGTTTCTGCATACCCCCTTCCTCCTGTATCCAAGCGGTCCACTCCGCGAATAAAGCCCTGTTCAGCTGCCTACCTTCATGGTATAGATTGGTCTCGCCTTCACTCTCCGAGGTCTCCGAGTCCTGTTCAGGTTCCGGGACGTAATCTTCGTCATGTATTTGCTCTTCGTCGTGCTCGACCTCTTCATTGAGGTCTGGAATGTTACCTATTTCCGGGACGTTGTTGCTTTGGCCGAGATACTCGTCCCCTACCCAGTTGCTAGAAGCAACAGCTCTCCCGACTTCATCCAAGTATGCCCGCCAATCGTCGGTGCCCTGGCTGAAAAAATCATTTGACCCGCCGTACGCCTGCGACTGATCGAATGTAGGGACACATGGAGAGGATGTCTCGACGTATGCAGATGATGCCCCGGCATGTGAAGAGGATGCTCCGTCTTTCGTCTTCACGAATATTGTTGGTATAAAACCATTGCATAATTCTTGTAATGTATCGTCACTCGTCAAACGTGAAATCGCATTACGTCCGCGGTTGCTCTTCCTTATATAAAAAAGATCGAAATCGGAGCCCGCCGGGTTGCAATAATGAGATATGAGGTATCTCAAGTTGTAAATTGTTATCCCATAAGATACTGATAATGGGATATTGACCTCATCGCCGCCTTGATAACTAGAATCATCCCAGATACCCCCGTATTTAACATTGACGTAGATCTCAGCCATCTGTAGTCAAATAATTACAACTTAATTAATAAAAATTACAAATAAATATAAAATCAATAAATTAAACACATAAATATATACTGTTTCCGTTAGGAACATCACATGTATATACTGATTTAATCCATCACATAAGAGAATTAATTTAAACAATATAATAATCAATTAATTTCGAACAAAAATTAATAAACGAAATAATAAAATTACAAAATACATGTGATTAATTATCCATACTAAGAAAAAAAAGAGAAATTTTTTGGCATAGCCGGCCGGTCCATCCCGTGGCCGGAAAAGTGATTTCTCCGGCGACCGGAATACGTGACCGGACGGCTGTTTTCCGGCGTCCGATTGACCGGCCGGCTATGCCCAAAATTTTCTTTTATTTTCTTCAACATAAATATAAATTTCAAAGTTACAAACACTACACATTTCTAATAATTTCGAATTAAATCACATAAGAGAATTAATTTAAACAATATAATAATCAATTAATTTCGAACAAAAATTAATAAACGAAATAATAAAATTACAAAATACATGTGATTAATTATCCATACTAAGAAAAAAAAGAGAAATTTTTTGGCATAGCCGGCCGGTCCATCCCGTGGCCGGAAAAGTGATTTCTCCGGCGACCGGAATACGTGACCGGACGGCTGTTTTCCGGCGTCCGATTGACCGGCCGGCTATGCCCAAATTTTTTTTTATTTTCTTCAACATAAATATAAATTTCAAAGTTACAAACACTACACATTTCTAATAATTTCGAATTAAATCACATAAGAGAATTAATTTAAACAAAATAATAATCAATTAATTTCAAACAAAAATTAATAAACGAAATACTAAAATTACAAAATACATGTGATTAATTATCCATACTTAGAAAAAAAACAGAAATTTTTGGACATAGCCGGCCGGTCCATCCCGTGGCCGGAAAAGTGATTTCTCCGGCGACCGGAATACGTGACCGGACGGCAGTTTTCCGGCGTCCGATTGTCCGGCCGGCTATGCCCAAAATTTTGTTATATTTTCCTCAACCTAAATATATATTTTAAAGTTACAAACACTACAAATTGCTAATAATTTTGAATTAAATCACATAAGGGAATTAATTTTCAAAATAAATCAATTAATAAATCAAAATAATAATCAATTAATTTTCAAAATAATTCTATATACTGATTCCTAGACATATAATCTCATTTTCATAAATACGACATGTTATGAAAATTCAATTAAATTCCAAAATAAATATATAATCTACTTGCTAAACATATAAATTCGATATTAAACGATTACCTATATTGTTGGATAATTCGAAACACGATGAAGCAATGTGGTTTACTTCCTCTTCCTCTTCTTCCTCTTCCTCAGCTCAGCTTTGTTTACTTCTTCTCAGAATAATTTTTTTGGTGAATTGGCCTTTTTTTTTTTTCTGAATTCTATTTGCAATTTTGCGTTGTATGAGTTGTTGTATATATTCAGTTTTCCGTGTGGTTGGCATAGGATACCAATACTGTTTCGTCTGTGATATCAGAGATGAATTATTTGTACCAAAAAACAAGTCAAATCGTGCCCATTCACGCATGCATGCATAAAACAATAAATTTAATAGTAATACTGTTCATAATGGTAATTATAACAAGAAGAAAAAAAAAATTATGACCCATCACCTCTCACATTCATCATTCACCCATAATTGAATTGTGGTGATAGTTTTTAAACATAAAATGTGGGACCCATAACACATTAAAATAATTGAAAGGGTAGTTTTTACATTACTTCATTTAAAAGGGTAATTTTTACATATTAATTTTTAAAGGGGTAATTTTAAATATTCTGAGTAAAAACTAAACTCTACCTAAAATAAAATGAAACCTTAACTTAAACAACTACTGATGTGACACTGCCGCATCATGGGTGAATATATTAAGTGTGTCCATGGTAGGCAATGAAACATTTCTGATGAATATAATACTTAAAAAACACATGAATATAATGTGTCCGTACACAAAAGAAATTAAGCAATCAACTTGCATAATGGTATAATTGATGCATATCATTTGATATTATTATCAGAAATACCATGAAGAAATTAATAAAATATGATAGAATGCATTAGTATTTATTTCTTAACGTAAGCTTAAACCAATCCAACATGTGTAGCCTACAAATATTCGAAAAATAAATGCACTATAATTGAAATTAATTAAATTCTCAATTATTAAGTTTTTGTTGTCATGAGTTTGGCTCGACAAGTTTTAGTATTTTTTTTTATATTTTATTCTAAGTGTAAATTTTAAATAATTTTGTAGTGTGGGTGAAGCCATCCTCCACGATAAATGAAAATCATTAAACTCTCATGCTTTCTTTTCAACCTGTCATTATTGGAACGCCCTCATTTCCATGCGTAAATTATGGTGTTATATATACATTCAACAAAAAAACTATTCACTTTGCAACTTTTAATTTATTCGGGTATAGTATTTAAGCTTACCATTATTTTTTAATTCAATGCACGAGGTGGTAGTTTGAAAATTAAAGAAAGCACGACCACAAATTATTGCATGAGAATTAAATTAAATTGTTTAAAAGGCTCAACTACATATTCATGAATCATAAAAAATATTCATTTTTTATGGAGCCAAAAAAATATTATGTTCATTAATATCATGACATTAACTTGGACCCAGAAATTCAGTAAAACTACAAAAAATCAGCTCATTTTTTTGGTAAATATGGACCATAAGAGATATAGATAAGGCTGGTCCAGCCTCTATTCCTGTAGTATATATCTTTAAGTTAATTAAATATATAGGCATATCTGGATAATATCCTTGCAAACTATAGTTTTTTCAATATGTTAAATTTTCCACTCGTAAATTAATAAAAGTTCTAACTCAATGTTATATTGCTAATTAAGGTTATGTTGGTATTAAATTATTTATGATAATATTTATTCTTGATGAAAATCCAGGTAGAAGTTACCGACATATGGTGCAAGTTTTTGAGTTACCATTTTTTATTTATTTATTTAAATTATATACATTTCACGGGTCCAATTAGGGATGACAATGGGTCGGGTTTTGTGGGTACCCAGCCCACCCAGACTCTAATAGGACAGGTTTGGGTAAAATTAAATGGGTTTGAGACGGTCTGAGTAATAAAATTGATACCCGCAATGAGTTTGAGTTGGGTATGGGTAGATAGTTACGGGTACCCACTACCCAAACCCATATATAATATAAGTATGTATATGTGTGTGAATTTAAATATTAATGACTATTCATAATTCTAGGTCTCATTTTATTATGTATCAAAATTAATATCTTATTGGTATTTATTTTGATATTTATTTTATAATTTTGTTAGTTCACATTTATAATGAGATTTGCATGTTTAAATAATAGTTTTGACTTTCGATTGATATTAATGTTGTAGAGTTCGGGTTTTATCGGGTAATTAATGGGTATTATCCGATGGGTTTGGGATGAGTACGAGTACCAAAATTAATTTTTTAACGGGTATGAGTTTGGGAAAGACTAAATGGGTGGGTACTCGACCCATTGCCATCCCTAGGTCCAATAGTGAAACTAGATGGCTAATTAGGTTTTATAATTGATGCTTTTGTTTGTGTTGTCATATTTTGTTTTCTAATGTGATTATAAGTTAATTAGTTATTTATATTAATTTATTACTTCAATGAGTTTGTGTGATAAACGAAAAATTACTATTTCAAATTCAAGTTTGAATATTTCGAGTTTTGCGTGTTCAAATTTGGTTAATTAGCACTCCGTTAAAATTAAATAATATTGAATTATTCTTTTTTTAAGGCTTTAATTATTCTCTTTTTAAAATTATTCTTTTTTTAAAAGTATTCTATTTTTAAAATATTGAATTATTATTATTTTTAAATAATATTGAATATATATATTTTTTTGAAGAATAATTTTTTAAAAAAAGAATTATTCTTTTTTAAAAAATTGTTTATAGCACCCGTGTAAATTATGCATGCCACTTTACAAAAATAAAAAATAATCGTGAAATAATAGTAAAATAAATAAAATATTTGGCGAGTTTTGCCGCCCTTTTTAGTTAGTTTGGTGAAAAAACATGCACGTAGTGGAGAACAATCGAATAAAAAGGAAAATTGAAACTTGAAAGTTTACCAAAGTAGAAAGTAAATGAAATGAAAGAAAAGTCAATTTTTGTTTCTACTTTCTAATTAATAAATTATACACAGTTTGCTTTATATTCACATTTTTCTTTTCTTAGTACACTATATACGAAATTTAAGTGATAAAGTTGGATTTTAAAAAAACTAAGCAAAATCAAGAAAATAAGCACATATCAATGGTGATGATCATCCACCACCCACAATGATTAAAACCAAAATAATTTAACTTGCATTTTATTATATCTAAATCAACTTGAGGGGAAAAGCAAATGATGAAAGGCTTAAGGCATACCTAAGTGAAATCATTAAATTCCCAATTTTAATATTTATTTTATTACTAATAATCTATTACAGTACTAGTAAAATTTACACTTATCTTACCACTTATGAACCCACAACTCCATTAAGGGGCCGTTTGTTTCGGGGTAATCAGGAAAGGGAAAGGGAATCAGAGCTTCTGATTCCCTTTGATGGTGTTTGGTTACACTTTTGAATCATTCCATTTCCCCTCTTTAAGGGAATGGATTACCCCCTTTTCCCCCTTTCTCATTCCCTTCTATTTTTCAAGGAATGAGATTCCATTCCCCTTATTGTTCTCTCTAAAACAATATTTGAAATAATATATTATTTGAAATAATATTTATATTATATTTATTTATTTGAAATTAATATATAATAATAATAATAAATTACATTATTTTAAAATAATATAATATTATATTATTTAAATAATGATAATTCATGCAAAAATATATAATGTTACTTATATTATAATATTAAATCAATATATTATAATATTTATATAATAATATTTATATTTATTTATTTGAAATTAATATATATTTGAAATAATATTTGAAATAATATTTACATAATATTTATATTATATTTATTTATTTGAAATTAATATATAATAATAATAATAATAATAATAATAATAAATTACATTATTTTAAAATAATATGATATTATATTATTTAAATAATGATAATTCATGCAAAAATATATAATGTTACTTATATTATAATATTAAATCAATATATTATAATATTTATATAATAATATTTATATTTATTTATTTGAAATTAATATATATTTGAAATAATATTTACATAATATTTATATTATATTTATTTATTTGAAATTAATATATAATAATAAAAATAATAATAATAATAATAATATAATGTTACACTATTTAAATAATAATAATAATAATAATAATAATAAATTAAGTACATTATTTTAAAATAATATTATATTATATTATTTAAATAATAATAATTCATGCAAACATGTATAATGTTACTTATATTATAATATTAAATCAATATATTATATATATAATAGTATATTATATTATATTTATTAAAAATCTGAAATTAATATATATATATATATATTTAAATTGTAAAAATATATTAAACTATTTCAAATATATATATATATATATATATATAATATAATTTTGATTCCCTTTCCTGTTCCAACCAAACGAAATGGAAAATAGGTAATCATTCCTATTCCATTCCTTTCCTTTCCCTTTGTTGATTCCTTTTCCTTTCCCTCCTCTAACCAAACGGCCCCTAATACCCTACTACAGTATCGTCAAGCCGTCTCTGTGTTTCTCTCTCTTTCTCTCTATAACACATACTCCCTCCATTTCATATAAAATGACACATTTCTTTTTGACTTTTCTAGCACGTTTTTTCACGTTTCTCGATAATGAGTTTTATAATGAATTTTTGAAGAATTCTTTCTTTTACTGAATACTACGACAGTTATAGTATCCCTAAAATAAAGAATTCTTCAAAAATTCATTTTAAAACCCATTATCGAGAAGCATAAAAAAGCGTGTCAGAAAAACAAAAAAGAAGTGTGTCATTTTATATGAAATGAAAAAAATATTTGTTTGTAATTTTGTTGGGATAAAACAACAACAACCAAAAAAAGGGGGGGGGGGGAAATAATTAGTAAATCCTGTAATACTGTAGACCACCACCATCTTTTTTCTCATTTATAGGGCCTTGTTTGCAGGGGGAAAAATGGTTTTCTAGAGTGTGTGTATGTGACAGAGACCAAGACTTTTTCAAAGTTTAGTTGTTTTCTTTTCTTGGCTTCATTAGAATTTAGAACATGCGCAAGTCTCCTCAAATCTTCACCCCTCTCTCTCTCTCCCTCTTTCTAAATTCAAGAAAATGTGTAGTCTGCACCTCATAAAATTGTAGTCTCATTTCTGAGGCTGCCTTCATTATCTTTTATTAAAGCCTCACTCTTTTCACTGGTTTATGGCGGCGGCGGCTGTGGTGGTGGGATTTATTCGTAGTTCATCTCTGTGTTGCAGGTGCCTAGTGCAAAAGTTGTAGTCTTGAAGGGTTGAACACAAGGGTTTTAGGAGGGTATTTTCAAATCCATCTTTTAAAAAAAAAAAAAAAAAGTTCACTCTGTTCAAGGCTTAATTTGAGATGGGTTTGGGGTTTTATGGCTCTGTTCTAATTCTTGCATTGTTCTTCAAGCCTCTGGTTTGCCAAGAACCTAACACAGATGAATCTTTTGTCCTCGAACTTTTCCAGAAAATGGGCAAAAGTAACGGTTTTTCTGGCTCATTCTGTTCATGGAGAGGAGTAGTTTGTGATCCTAATGGTGAGAATATTGTGAGATTAGAGGCCTCAGGTTTTGGCCTTTCTGGTGTAATCCCAGATTCCACCATTGGTAAACTCACAAAGCTTGAAGCTTTGGACCTCAGTAACAACAAACTCACTGCTTTGCCTAATGATTTCTGGGGTTTGGGCTCTCTCAAGAATCTCAATCTCTCACTTAACCAAATCTCTGGGGTTTTACCTAATAACATAGGCAACCTTTTCCAACTCCAAAGCTTAGACCTTTCTTCCAACAATTTCTCCGGCAGCATCCCTGAAGCCATGAGCTCCCTCCTTGCCCTTCGAGCCCTGAACCTCAGTCGAAACGGGCTCGAGTCGAGGATTCCATTGGGGATTCTGCAATGCCAGTCTTTGATTTCACTTGATCTTTCTGATAACAAGCTAAATGCCTCCCTTCCTGCTGGCTTTGGTGCTGCATTCCCTTTATTGAAGCTCTTGAATCTTGCTGGGAATGATATCTTGGGCCGGGATTCGGATTTTGCAGGGATGAAATCGATTAGGTACCTTAATATTTCGAGAAATCTGTTTAAGGGTTCTGTTGTAGGTGTTTTTGGAGGGCCATTGGAGGTTATTGATGTGAGCAGAAACCAGTTTCAAGGCCACATTTCTCAGGTAAACTTCAGCTCCGCCTTCGATTGGTCGAATTTGCTCTACTTTGATGTCTCTGAGAATGAGTTTAGTGGGGAATTCTCTACTGGTTTAAGCCTTGCTTTGAATCTCAAACACCTCAATTTTGCACACAATAGGTTTAGGAAACAAGAAATCTTGCAACTTGATATGCTTTCCAGTTTAGAGTATCTGAATTTATCTGGGACTAATTTGATCGGTCACATTCCTAGTAATCTCTCTTATTTGAGTAGTTTGAGGGTTCTTGATCTCTCGAAGAACGATCTCAGTAACCGTATACCTCCGATTAGTACGAGGAATCTTCAAGTTCTTGATCTTTCTCACAACAAGCTTATAGGGGAGATCCCTTTTGTTCTGATTCAAAAACTCCATCACTTAAAGAGGTTCAACTTCTCTTACAACAACCTTAGTTTCTGCTCATCACGTTTCTCCCCGGAGATTCCCGAGACTTCCTTCATCGGATCACTCAACAGCTGTCCCATAGCTGCGAATCCGGCCTTCTTCAAGAGGCATTCTCCGAAGCATAAAGGACTGAAGCTCGAGGTAGCTCTAACTCTGTCAATGGTGTTTTTACTAGCTGGGCTGCTCTTTCTAGCCTTTGGATGTCGAAGCAGGACCTCGAAGTGGGCGGCGAAGAAGAGTTGTAGCAAAGAAGAGCTCACTATCTCGGGCCCCTTTTCATTTCGTACGGATTCGACTACTTGGGTGGCTGATGTGAAGCAGGCAACATCGGTTCCTGTGGTGATCTTTCAGAAGCCATTGCTCAACTTCACTTTCTTGGATCTCTTGACTGCGACTTCTCACTTCGACCGTGATTTTCTGTTAGCTGAAGGGAGATTCGGGCCTGTGTATCGTGGTGCTTTGCCGGGTGGCATTCATGTAGCTGTCAAGGTCTTGGTCCGAGGATCTACGATGACGGATGAGGAAGCTGCGAGAGAATTCGAGTACCTCGGACGAATCAAGCACCCGAACCTCGTACCTCTGACCGGGTATTGCTTGGCTGGTGATCAAAGGATTGCTTTATATGATTACATGGAGAATGGAAATCTACACAACTTGCTGTATGATTTTAGTGATGGTTCTTGGGAAGAAGAAGGAGATGATAATCATGGTATTCAGAACGCTGGCTATGGAGGATTGCTCACGAGTTGGGGATTTCGGCACAAGATCGCGCTGGGAGCAGCTCGAGCGCTCGCATTTCTCCACCACGGATGCTTCCCACCGATCATCCATCGAGATGTCAAGGCTAGTAGCGTTTACCTCGACTCCGAATTAGAGCCCCGGCTCTCGGACTTCGGACTCGCTAAGATCTTTGGGAACGGAGTCGAGGACGAACCTTCTCGTGAGAACGGATACGTGCCTCCGGAATTTCTCGAGCAAGAAACGAGCTCGACCCCGAAATCCGACGTGTACGCGTTCGGAGTGATCCTATTTGAGCTCATAACGGGGAAGAAACCCGTTGAGGATGAGTACTTGGATGGGAACTCGAAGGAAGCGGATCTGGTGAGCTGGGTGCGAGGATTGGTGAGGAAGAGTCGAGGATCCGAAGCCATCGACCCGAAGATACGAGGGACGGGGCCTGAGTCGCGGATAGTCGAGGCCTTGAAGATTGGATACTTATGCACAGCTGAAGTTCCTACCAAGAGGCCAAGCATGCATCAAGTGGTGGGATTGCTCAAGGATCTTGAACCAATTGTTACATAATAATGAAGAGAAATATGTACATTTCATCGAGTCTTTAGCCTTGTTATACTTGTTGTATTTCTCTCTCTTTTTTTTTGTTTTTTGTGATAGTGACGAGTTTTTGTTTGTTACTTTTTTGTGTTTCTCATTTGCCATATATACTTGTTATTGGCTACAATGTGATTTTATATACACATGGTTTTATCATTGATGCGTATTGTACAATTCTCTTAGATTTTGTGTGTTTTAGTGAGTTAAATTCTGAGAAAAAAAAATACTTCCTTCGTCCCATAGATAACGTTTTGGTTTTCTGATTGGGTTGTTCCATATATAATGGTTTGTTTCCATAATTTAGAAAAAATTAACTCATTAAAAAGTTTAGACCCTACCAATTTTTAATATTTACGCATTTTTCTTAATTTGCATTTTTAAAAGAAACACGAGAGAGAATATACATGGAGGGAGATGGGACCACAAGGGCTCACACATCTATCTACCTTCATGAAATTTATCCAAAATTTTACAGTTTTCTTTAAATTTTTGCAGCTACAACTTTTGTGGTCTGTTGG
Organism: Mentha longifolia; assembly: GCA_001642375.2. Classification (NCBI taxonomy): domain Eukaryota; kingdom Viridiplantae; phylum Streptophyta; class Magnoliopsida; order Lamiales; family Lamiaceae; genus Mentha; species Mentha longifolia. The sequence continues at coordinate 13,706,656 of CM038112.1, forward strand.
GTTTTGAAATTGTTCTTATGTGTAACTAAACTACATTCATATATGTGGTTGGAACAAATGAGAATGATGTAACCACAAAAACGAAAAATATATTTTATTGAAATTGTAACGACTTAAGAGTCGTATTGAGGTTGTAAAACGATGCAATGTTATGCGATTTTTTTTTGCTTTTAATAAAACCCTTCATGTTGAATCAATCAACGAAATAAAACATGGACAAGGCTTTTTTTTTTTTTTTTTTTGGATCAGGAAAATATGGACAAGTTAATATACAAAATAAATTAATATACTTTTATTTTCTCTAGTAGTATTTTATAATATAGAAATTCGGACTCTAAACACCAAAAACATGCATTCAATGATTCAATACTTAAAATTAGTGTTGCACCGAAATATATTTATTTCTGGATTGGATCGTCTATCCTCATTATAGTGTATAGTACAAAATTGATTTTTTTATTTATTTTGATTTACTTTTTCCTCTCAATTTCGATAGTCTAATGTCATACTCCTTCCGTCCCAGTTCAATAGTTATGTTGCTTTTCGGCACGAGATTTTAGGAGAGTGTGTTTTGAGATAAAGTGTAGTGTTTGATATTTTAATGCAAATTTCATTGTTTTAAAACTAGAGCATCATAGATGCATAAAAATATATTGATGTCTGGTCTTAAATAAAAGATCGTATCAAGACCTTTAATTTGGTATAAAAATTATAAAAATTGGATAATAAATGAGCAAGTTATGATAGTTTAAACGTTTAAAATTTAAATTATATTAGGATACGTGCTGAGAGGTGAGTGAATATTGAGATAATTAGTAGTAGCTAATTCTTTCCATTTTAAGAAACATGACTACTAAAATGGGACGGTCCAATATACTCCCTCCGTCCCATTAGAATATGCCCGTTTTTTGAATATATGTGAGGTATAAAATAATACAACAAACCTAATATAACGAGACAGGGGGAGTAGTATACATGACTAGTGAAGTGGGACGGAGGGAGTACTAATTAACAATGACTCATTAATTCAATTAGGGTATATAATTATTTTTTAGCATTTTTTTATTTTTAATTAATAAAATTAAAACTAAATACTAAAAAATAAATAATAAACCATAATTAGATGGAAAATAGGACCCATAATTTGAAAATCGATTTATTATCGTATAATAAATGCTGATAGTCTACTTATACAGTGTGAACAGAAGACCCTAATGTTTGGTTCAGAATCTTCGCATCATACGTAAAAGATATTCAAAGGGGAAAAATAGCAAATACATACAACTTCAATATTGACGCTCTTGAAGTATATAGTACTCTAATGAATCGTTCGAAGTTTATTATTATTATTATTTTTTTAATTTTTTTAAATTAAAAAAAAAAAAAAACTCCCTAACAATTTCATAAGTCTTACAAATAGACTCCTTCGCTAACGGGAACCAAAAATTTATTTGTTTTTTTTTTGTTTTCAATTTCTCGATATTATGATTTACGATTCAAATTAACTTTACATTAATTCACTAGGGTTCATCAATCTATTTCGAATAATGCCCCGTAGAAAATATGCAACCAAAATTCGTTCTCAAGTAAGTATTATGGAAGAGTTAGTGTGAGTCTACCGAGAAGAAAGACTTTAATTAAAAGAATGGGGTGACTGATCGAACTTATTTTCGTAAGGTAATTAATGCATGTAGACAAAGAATTAACGAACACGAAAGTAAACGGAACACAAAGGGATTTACGTGGTTCGATCTATTGGAATAGATCTACGTCCACGGGCGGAAAGAGTATGGATCTTTATTGCTTGTATGAGTAGTGATTACAAGATTGTTCTCCCCTTTTCAACCTATTCTAAACCCCTATTTATAAGTGTTTACATATGGAATTCGACTAGGTTTACAAGTCTTTTCCTATTAGGACTCTTTGGCTTGATCTCCTCCTTTATTGGATAAACACCGAGCTTCTATATCTCTTGTGGAGCTTGAATTGTAGTCGATGTAGGAGTTGCCTTGGTGTAGAGGTTCCTTTGAGGTGGACCGAAGTGGACTCGGCCTAGGTAGGCTGTTTGGGCCGAGCCAAGTAAGGCTCTTAAGTGGGCCGAGCTGCAATAGGCCGAGCTTGACAGTCGGAGCCCAATTATATTGGGCTCGATGCTTGGGCCTAGTAGCTAGGCCATATCCTATCACATCCCTCCCCAAAAAGATATAGAAGTGAGGGTGTGACTCGGGGTAGAAAGTTGAAGTAGGAGTTAGGTCGAGGTCGAACTGAAATTCACATTGCCCCTTCGGAAATACAATTTCGACGAAGTCGGAATGTGTAGCGCCTCGTTAGGACGAGGTCGAACTGAAATTCACATTGCCCCTTCGGAAATAAGATTTCGACGAAGTCAGAATGTGTAGCGCCTCGTTAGGACGAGGTCGAACTGAAATTCACATTGCCCCTTCGAAAATACAATTTCGACGAAGTCGGAATGTGTAGCGCCTCGTTAGGACGAGGTCGAACTGAAATTCACATTGCCCCTTCGGAAATAAGATTTCGACGAAGTCGGAATGTGTAGCGCCTCGTTAGGACGAGGTCGAACTGAAATTCACATTGCTTCTTCGGAAATACAATTTCGATGAAGTCGGAATGTGTAGCGCCTCATTAGGACGAGGTCGAACTGAAATTCACATTGCCCCTTCGGAAATACAATTTCGACGAAGTCGGAATGCTTGCCACCTCGTTAAGACGAGGTGGGTGTAAAATTTGCATTGCCCCTTCAGAAATTGGATTTCGACGAAGTCGGAATGTTGGCCACCTCGTTAAGACGAGGTGGGTATTAAATTTGCATTGCCCCTTCGGAAATTAGATTTCGACGAAGTCGGAATGCTTGCCACCTCGTTAAGACGAGGTGGGTGTAAAATTTGCATTGCCCCTTCGGAAATTGGATTTCGACGAAGTCGGAATGCTGGCCACCTCGTTAAGACGAGGTGGGTATTAACTTTGCATTGCCCCTTCGGAAATTAGATTTTGACGAAGTTTGGCTTCAAATAGCTCACTTCGGAAATTGGATTTCAACGAAGTTTGGCTTTAAATAGCTCTACCTCATCATAGGACGAGGTTTTGGCTTTAAATTCCTTATTTGTCGAGATAATATGCATAAGTGGAGTAGAGAGAGATGTGCAAGATGTATGCAAATGCAAGATGTATGCAAGACCCTAAAAAGACGACCTAAATGAACTAATATGAACTTGGACATTACTCTCAGCCACTTACGCAAGGTATCTCTTTAAATGAGTAATGTGCCGTGCACGAGGTATTGGCTTACCGGATAAGTGGGCGAGCTTGTATGACCCTTTGCCGAGGACTTCTTCAACTCGGTACGGTCCTTCCCATATGGCTTCAAGCTTGCCGAGCCTTTCCGCTTTACTGACCTCGTCGTTCTGAAGTATGAGGTCGCCTGCTTGGAATTGTTGGTGCTTCACTCTTTGGTTGTAGTACCCAGCTACTTGTTGCTTGTACTTGGCTTCTCTTATCTAGGCGAGCTCTCGTTTCTCTTCCAACAGATCCAGTTCGGTTCGGAGGTCTTCCTCGTTAACTTCGGCTGTGAAGTTGAGAGTGCGCGGGCTCGGCAGGCCGATCTCTACGGGGATCACTGCTTCGGATTTATACACCAAATTGTAGGGTGTTTCACCGTTCGAGATCCGGGGAGTTATGTGGTATGACTATAACTTGGGGTAAGTTCGCTACCCAATCTCCTTTGGCTTTATCGAAGCGAGCTTTAAGTCCCTTGATGAGGTTGGAGACTTGCTCAAAATTTTTCTAGCTTCGAGCTTATCGCTGGGTAGTTCGCCCTTCTCCAAGTAATTTTGAAGGGGTCATCCAGTTAGGCTCGTTGTCAGTTACTGGGTTGACCTCGGCTTCGTCTACACTTCGGTGTTTGACTTCTTCCACGGGAGGGATTGTGGATGACAAGGCTAATTTGCTTAGTGCATCTGCTCGGCTATTCTGCCCCCTCGGGATGCGAACCAACTCAAAATACAAGTAGTATTGTTGTCGGCTCTTGGCTTTGTGGAGGTACCTTTTTATTCTGTCGCCTTTAGCTTCGTAACCTCCTAGCATGTGGCTCACTATGACTTGAGAGACTGTAAAATTGTACAACTCGTGTCTGGAGACTTTAAGCTAGGCGAAGTCCGGCGATTAAAGCTTCGTACTCCACTTTGTTATTTATTGTAGGGAAGTCGAACCGAAGTGCATAGGTTGTCTCATGTCCGTCTGGATCGAGGAGTATGATGCCTGCCCCGCTTCCCGAATTTCCCAAAGCCCCGTTCACATATACTTTCCACCAATCTTTAGGCGGTTCTTTTGTAGGTTCGGCTTCGGCTTTTTCGAGGTGGGCTTAGATGGCTTCGGTGTTTCATTAGCACTTGCCGAAGTGACAGGTCGGTGATGACCTGTTTGGGTGTGCTTGGAAACAGGGTCGCAACCTCCTTGTAGCGTTTACTAATGCCAGTGCAATCTTTCCTAGAGGCTAGTACCGGATCCTTATCGGAAAAGGTGATGGTCTCGTCCCTTTTGAACCTCTTATGTGAGGGCTCGTCTGTTTGAGGACTTCGGGCCTCAACTTTGAGAGAGGACTTTGAGCACCTTGAGGGAGCCATGTAACGGCTATTATGACTTTGTCGAACTGAGGTTGGTCCTCATCCTCGTCGTCTTCATTGCGCTTTGCCTTGAGTGTGGGCTTCGTACTTGTCAGAATGTCGGCCGCGACTTTGGTACCTCTTGAGGGTGCCGACGCGCACCAATTGCTCCATGACGCAGTTCGTAGATCTCTATCCTCAGCCTCGTTAATGGGGTGAATTGACTTCGTTCCTAATATTGATGAGGTACGAGTCTGGATTCCGGGGGTGCACGTTGGAGCCCGTTGAAGGCACTTTGCCGACTTTGGCCTCGGTCGTTCTGATCCTCCTTCCGATCCGATAGTTCGGCCTTATCGGCTTCGCGCTTGCACCTATCAGCTTTGTCGGCTCTTGCGAACCGATCTGCTATGATCTATAATGGCTTCGTAGTGCGAGGTAATTGTCCTCATCGCGCCGAGGTGAGACGGTGTCATGTCGAGGTGAGATAACATTGCAGCGAGGTGAGATGCGATGGTGGCCCCATTGGCGAATCCCGACGTCCCGTGCATCTACGATCCTGACACTAGGGGACTTTTGCCGATGCCTTGATCCGGAGGTAAGCTTCGTGCTCTCCACCATCTTTGCGTGAGGGTTGTCCTTTTTCACGGCTGAGCGTTGTGTTGTTTTTGGCGAGCTGGAGAAAATCTTGCTATGCTTATCTAACATGCTCAACGTGTCTGTCTGGAGTCTGGCCTCTGGCGTGTTCCTTCCTAGATAGCCGGTATGTTGCCAGGTTTAGATCTTGCGCCTGGCTTGCCTCGCCTTTGTGGATTTCGGCTTCCTGAACCGGTGGATTTGCTGTCGGACCTTGTCCGGTTTGCTGAATATCCTTTTCCTTGTTGGCGGCGGCAGCGGCGGCGGTAGCAGCGGCGATTGATCGTGTTGGAATCCTCTCGACGAGTAGAGCATGTTTCCGGGTGGTTTCGTCCGATTTGGCGGTGATTTCAATCCGGAATTGACAAATAACAGAAGCTGCTCCGAACGAATCGTGATTTCGCGAGTCGTGCAGCAGCACGAACTTCCAGACGCGATTCCTGCCACACCGGTGATCGGTTTTCGACGGGCAACCTACCGTTGGAATCCTCTCGACGAGTAGAACATGTTTCCGGGTGGTTTTGTCCGATTTGGTGGTGATTTCAGCCCGGAATTGGCGAATAACAGAAGCTGCTCCGAACGAATCGTGATTTCGCGAGTCGTGCAGCAGCACGAACTTCCAGATGCGATTCCCGCCACACCGGTGATCGGTTTTCGACGGGCAACCTACCGTTGGAATACTCTCAACGAGTAGAACATGTTTCTGGGTGGTTTCGTCCGATTTGGTGGTGATTTCAGTCCAGAATCGTTGAATAACAGAAGCTACTCCGAACAAATCGCGATTTCGCGAGTCGTGCAGCAACACGAACTTCCAGATGTGATTCCCGCCACTTCGGTGATCGGTTTTCGACGGGAAACCTACCGTTGGAATCCTCTCGACGAGTAGAACATGTTTCCGGGTGGTTTCGTCCGATTTGGTGGTGATTTCAGCCCGGAATCGTTGAATAACAGAAGCTGCTCCGAACAAATCGCGATTTCGCGTTCGGGGGGATCGCGTTGGTCTTCTTGTCATGGCTGTAGATTACCTCGAAAACTTTTGATCGAAAATTATAAATTTTCGTTTCCCACAGACGGCGCCAGTGATCGAATTTATTTTCGTAAGGTAATTAATGCATGTAGACAAGGAATTAACGAACACGAAAGTAAACGGAACACAAAGGGATTTACGTGGTTCGATCTATTAGAATAGATCTACGTCCACGGGTGGAAAGAATATAGATCTTTATTGCTTGTATGAGTAGTGATTACAAGATTGTTCCCCCTTCCAATCTATTCTAAACCCCTATTTATAAGTATCTACACATGGAATTCGACTAGGTTTACAAGTCTTTTCCTATTAAGACTCTTTGGCTTGATCTCCTCCTTTACTGGATAAACACCGAGCTTCTATATCTCTTGGAGCTTGAATTGTAGTCGATGTAGGAGTTGCCTTGGTGTAGAAGTCTCTTTGAAGTAGGTTGTAGCTGACTGGGCCTAGCTGTATAAGGCTTTAGTTGGGCCGAGCTGCGTTGGTCGAGCTTAACTGTCGGGGCCCAATTATATTGGGCTCGATGCTTGGGCCTAGTAGCTAGGCCATATCCTATCAGTGACCACTATCTTTTAGTTTTATTTTAATATTTTACTCCAATATTTTATTTCATAAGAATGTGAAAACATTCCTCATATGAATAAGTGCACAAATTAAAATAAAATATAAAATAAAAATATTACATTCATCCCAACCCTAAGGTTTATCACGTGATAATACAATTGTTACACACACACACACACACACACTTGACATACATTTTGGGGAATAAATCTTAATGATGAAATAACATACTAATTAAATATAATAACATGCCCTTCCTTTGTATGATTGCTTTTGCTTGTGCATCATGTTTCAAGTCTTGTTACTTAAGTCTGTTTTTTTTTTTCTCGAACATTTTTCTTTGGTGTCATCTATTGTGTTGGATCTCTTTGACTGCATGAAATGAAATGATCGCAAAATATTTTATCCATTTAACTTCAATGATGAATTTAATAAAATAACAAAGCCAAATTTGAAAAGTTGTTTAGAAGCAGCAAAAATTCTTTGATTTAAATTAGTGGGCCTAGACTAGGTTTGATTTAAAAAATTGAATCTTGGGCTTGAATTTTTTATCAGAAAAATTAGCATTTTGGGCTATATTACTATGTATCTAAAATTAATATAATTCTACTATATATATATATATATATATATATATATATATATATATATATTAAACAATTTAAACATGATTAAGAGGGATTAACTAATTTTATCTAATTTTGTTTATACATCTTATTCGTTTTTAGTTAATTTCACTCGTATAACATGTATTTGTTTGAAAAAAATATACTGTAGTACATAGTAATTTCGTATAAACTACTTATATCAAATCTTAAAATCACAGTAACAATAAAAGAAAAGGAATTAAACTCGTAGAGAATAGAGAACGAAAAGAGAAGAGAGGGAGAATAAGAAATCGGTCGATGAGACAGAATAAGGCTTCTCGTTAATTTCCACATTCTGCCCATCTTAGAAATAGGGTACAAAGTGATATACATATATATATATATATATATATATATATATATATATATATATATATATATATATATATATATATATATATAATAGATAAAACTCTAATTAATAATTAATGTCCACAATAAAATATTTACATTTCCTCTGGACATTAATCTTCGAAATTATATATTTTGCCTCTTCAAGACATTAATCACTAAAATAATTTAGACCATATCGCTCCCCCCAGATAATAATCTTTCAAGACAATACATTTTCAATATTATACATATATTTCTCGTCCGAAAGCACTAAATGCAATTTTCTTTCTTTCATTTCTCAAAAAAAAAAAATCTTTCTTTCAATTCCGGCGTGAATGTAAAAAAGAAGAAATTAGTAGTGCTTGTTATGATGAATGAGGGAATGAAATGAAGGTAGAAATCATATAGAAATTTGTACATAATTTCTACTTCCAAGTAAATATTTATGTGGAAAGAGTATATAATTAAGAAAAAAGTCCAAGTAAATATTTATGTGGAAAGAGTATATTTCTTGAAATAACGAAACAGACTTGAGAGAGAGAGAGAGAGAGGAGACAGATGTCGGACGAGGAACATCAATTTGAGTCGAAGGCGGATGCTGGTGCCTCTAAGACTTACCCTCAGCAAGCTGGAACTATCCGCAAAAATGGCTACTTAGTCATTAAAGGGAGGCCTTGCAAGGTCTGATTTTCACCCCTTTTCCTTGTTTTTATTTTTATTTTTAATTTGATGCATGCTTTCTCTTTCATTCCTAGATTAGGGTTTCATGTTGATGACTTTGAACTGTCTTTGTAATTGTATTGATTGCCGCATGGATTATTTCTCTTGTTTTTATGTTTGCTATTTGGGCCTTTTTTTTATGCAATTCAGTACTGGTATTCTGTTACTGTTGAATTTCCCCAAATTTTGATTTAATATAGTACTGTACTTATCCTGTATTTTGTTGGAAATTCAGCTACCGCTTGAAAAAATATGATTCCATTGAAATTGCTTGTTCAATAACTTCACTATCAAAATTCTCAAATGTGTTTATGTTAATTAATCTACTTGGTAAGGTACTTTAAGGTATACTTGCCACGATTTTTGGTCATTTTTTTGTAGCTTAGAAATCTGTTAAATTCATTTTGTTTAGGTTCTGAAGGGATTGTATAATGGAAATGCAACTGTAAATCTTTCTGATATTACTGATACATTTGCATATGAAACTGTAATTCTAAAATAAGCATGCTATTGATGTTTCTCTCTCTCTCTCTTGTGCTGATTCTGTGCATATATGTTCTATCGAATTTGAAAGTTTCCAATGCCTGCATAACAAACGACTTGTCAGGTCTCTATCCGAAGAAGGTTGGCTCTTTTATGCAAAGTCACGAATGAGGTTTCGAGAATTTGTTGTTGTAGACGAATCGCTTATATCATCCCACATATGAGAGACCTTAGGTTCTCCGCATCATGTTCTCCCTCACCTTCTTTTTGGCATTAAAACATCTTCGTTACTTAGAAAAGCATTCGTCAAGGTTGAGTGAGAAGTACATGCAGCATATGATTATTCAAATGCTTCTAACATGGACTAACTTTTTAGATTTCTGCCATAGTGAGATGCATAATATAATGGGATTCGTTTGGCATCAAATTACTTCTGGTGACAATCTCTCAACTGTTGTCTTACACTTGAATAGGTGGTTGAAGTCTCTACCTCAAAGACTGGCAAGCATGGGCATGCCAAGTGTCACTTTGTGGCAATCGACATATTTAATGGGAAAAAGCTTGAAGATATTGTGCCATCCTCCCACAATTGTGATGTAATCTGCTTCTTGAGTATTTTGTTTTTTTTGCTTCAAAATCCATTGCCAACATACCTCCTTTTTTTTTGGATACCAAAGAAATTTGGCTGATTTTGTACTTGAATGTCTATCTCAGGTGCCTCATGTCAATCGTACTGATTATCAACTTATTGACATTTCTGAAGATGGTTTTGTGAGCAACTTCCCCAATTCATAACGATTTATCACACTTACACATTCACAACTATTTATTACTTAATCACGATGTCTCTTATCTTAGCTCAAGCTCGTAATCAAGAATTCTCGATTTGCAGGTTTCTCTTCTGACTGAAAATGGCAACACCAAAGATGATCTTAGGCTTCCAACTGATGACAGTCTGCTTAGCCAGGTTTGCTTATCGTATTGTCTTTAGTATTGCATCGTTATACCAGCACGTTCACTCAATTTGATCGTATTCTAATATATTTTTGCCAATTCTTCAAACAGATTAAAAGTGGGTTCGAGGAAGGAAAGGACCTCGTGGTGTCTGTGATGTCTGCAATGGGGGAAGAGCAGATTTGCGGCTTGAAAGATATCGGTCCCAAGAATTAGATATATTGCTTCTCATCGCGATCACGTCAAGAAACTCTAATATTTCGTATCAATGGTTTCGAATGTGTATTCCGTAGACTTTATCTGGCCTTTTCTGATGGGTGAAACTGATACAAAATGGTAGTTGTTGAACTTAAAAGCACATATTCAAGCTTACATAGAAACATATGGTATTTCGTATTTGTTTTTGTTCTTTACTTTGAAATCATATTTCTGCCCATCTTGAATCTGCATTAAAATCTTGATTTTCCTATAGTAGATCTAAGGTATTTGATGTAATATGTGTGGAATTATTTTCCCATTCATCTATTGAAGTTGCAGAATGCTTTAGAAAAATATTGAGCACCTACATAAATATTTAGGTCTATGTTTTAATCACATATGATGTTCACAAATGAAAATCAATTTGTTTTAAACTCTTTGTTGAACATTTCAATTATTTATTGACTTCTATAAAAAAAAGTAAATGCATTATGGATTCTTACCCTAATCCCCTAATCATGAGAATTGTTTTGGAGATTGGGAATTCTATGTGCCAAAAATAAGCCATAAAATAAAAGAATAATAAATATTAAAGCAATAAAATGTGGAAGCCAAACAAAATGCACCTAATTGTTTCACCAACCCAACTAAAGTAGAGGAGAGAACAATTGAACACACACACACACACACACACAAATGTTGGTTTTACCAATTTCAAGCCACAAACAACTCTCCTAGTCAAACACCAATCAACCACAAACTTTTTCTTTACTCCTTTTCTCTTATATTTTACTTTAGTATTTTCCTAAATCAATAATTGGTGGGTTTTTTTGGGTTACCATGACTCACTTTATTTATTTAAATCCCACACTCATTTATTTTGATGTTTACTTGACCATATAGTATAGTAACCGTAGACACTGATATTTTTGTTGTAGTTATATTGGTTAGGGAGTGCGATTATTCTTTTCTTTTTCTCAAGTTAACGATAAAATAAAAAATGAAAAAGGGTCTTGGTGTGAAAAAAGGGATGAGAGGTCTAGCTTTCATTCATTCCAATTAAATAGGCAAGTTTCAATTAATTTCAACTTGTATTAACAACATATATGTTCACAATTGTAACAAAAGGTAGAAAGTTACATTTTTTCATGCCCATAATCTATGACGGTTATATATGTACTTAATACTACAAAGTATGAGAATCCATTTATACGCAATAAGTTTTTTTCCCCCTAATAATAATAATAATAATAATATTTTCTGAATAAATAATAATAAGATCTTATTCAAAATTATATAAGAACATATGTGCTTTGCAGCATGAAAATGCTATAGTAAATATAGTTTGATAGATAGTTTCTGAGGTAAACGTCATTAAATACTAGTAGTAGATTCCGTAAATATTGTGTTTCAATTGATTCATGTAAAATTTGGTCGTTCAATTAAATAGCAAGAAAGTAAAATAATAATAAAAAAAGTATTTTGTGGGCATTTATGGAATTTCACACACGAAACCGGGGTCAAGCCAAGTCAACAGAAATGCTCAAAAAATTCCCAAACCGGAATAAATGTCCGGTTCACAAGAAATTCTGATTCGGACGTTATAGACATAAAAACACAATTAAAGTTGACTACTGCCACTCTAGAACACCTCCCTCCACTCCCTCCGCCACCTTCCTCGTCCGAATTGCCAAATGTACCCCCATTCAACCATCGCATTCTCATCTCCATCCTCCGCAAATACGCCTCTAACCAGAAAGTATTTTAGTCATTTCTTTATAATATTCTTGAACGGGAATATATTTTACAATAAAAAAGAAAAGGTATAAATAATATTAATAATAATTACTACAAAAAACGGTTCATCGAAAAGAAATGAAAAGAAGCTTTTTATTACCTGCGAGTCGCAAAAGGCACGCACCTCACGCACTGATTCTGTGTGGGAATCCGCCATGGAAGAAGCGAACAATCGGAGCTCCGATGCTCTTCAGGAGAAGGTGAGCGTGAATTCGGAGGCGTCAGAGGAGGGAGGAGCAGAGAATCGAGATGAAAAAGTGGAGAAATTTGATGAACAGAGGCGAGTGAGCAGTGATAGCGGCAGTGATTGTGCACTTGGGAACAGTTCAAAAGGAGAATCAAAAGCTTCTAAATTCCAAACCCAAGCCTCTGTGGATCTTTCCTCAGGCGATTTCCGAGCCGATTTTGACGATTCGTCCGATCAACTCTCCGGTAGTGTGTGTCTGAATTCTGTTTTTCTGTTATATTGTCGGTTTTGGTTGTTAATGGCGTTCTGCATTTAATTTTGGCATAGCTGAGGGTTCTTTGACATGTATGTTTACATGTGTGTAACTGCAAATGAATGAGTGAAATGTGAATGGAAATTAATGAAAAATGTTGCATTTTGCAGAGGTTCCAGTGGAGTACTCGCTGCAACCGCTACCGCCTGGAGGAGAATTGAAGGTTTGGGGCATTCTCTTTTTGCTGCTAATGTGAACTTATTGGACTTTGCTTTCATCGCTTCCTTTTTATAGGAAGATATAGGACAAAAGGAAGAGGATTTTTTAGATTATGTGTTGCGGTGTGGTTCTTGTGATGAAGTGAAATTCTTCCTCTGCTGCAGTTGTTTCCTGTCTTAGCATGTACAAGAATTTGACTGAAGACAATAAAAAACTGGAAGTGCTAAAAGTTTTTAATTTTTTTTACCAAGATATAGGATGTAGTCAAATCTGCAACTTTATGTGGCTCCAGTTCCCTTTTTTTTCCCTCCCTGGTAACTATTTAGAATGCATTTAACTGTTGGGTATCTTAAAGAATTCACTCGAAGTACAGGTTATTCTTTCTATGATTATGTAGATGAGCATATTTTTTGCAGCTTGCTGGAAGGAGTAGTTCTAATGACGTATAGATCCCAACGTTTCTTTCTTCTGCCAAATATTCGTGATAATAATTTTGCATTAGTCCGCACATGCCATTTATAGTTCAAATTTAAATCAAATGTCTGCTTCAGTTGAATAGGAAGTTGGATGCTAATTGCAGATTGTGTAAGACTATTGAATGCAACTGTGTTCTTTCTCATTAATGTTTTTGTGTAACTGCTGTATATGCTACTTGTATTATCTCAAGGTATGCTCTGATGCATCAACCAACCTTATTGAAACTTTGGTTTAATCAGTATACCGCTGTTCTTAAGCTTTTAGCTACTTTGTGCGTCTCTTATAATATTCCTTTTAGTTTAATCTTTCATTATTTTTTTCTTACTTCAGGATCAAGTAAAAGCAGTGAAGAAGGAAGTGCCCAAAGATAGTGTCAGCAAAAGCAGTGTATCTGCTACAAAGTCCTCCTCTTCTATTGCAGTGGAGAATGGAATCAATGTGTGCATCCCAGAACAGGACAAGCAGAATTCAAAACGTCTATCCATTGTGCCTATGCCAAGAACTCCTTCTGATGGGTACAACTGGCGCAAGTATGGTCAAAAGCAAGTGAAGAGTCCAGAAGGTTCTCGGAGCTATTACAGATGCACATTCTCAGACTGCTACGCCAAGAAGATTGAGTGCTGTGATATCGCTAACCGTCCCATAGAAACTGTCTATAGAAGTCATCACAATCATGATCCTCCTCAGAAATTAAATAGCACTAGAGATAAGCCTGCATTATCAACTACACCTGTCAATGGGAGTAATGATACAAGTCATCGAGTGAGACATTTGAATGATCATGTGCCATCTATTCCATCCAAAGAACATGTAGTTGCACTTGATGTGATGCCTGAAACTAAGGAGGAGTCGAGTGATTCTGATGAGACCGTTGGAGCTGAAATGAAAGAGCAGTATGGTGATGGGCCTGAATCAAAGAAAAGGCATGCTGCTTTAGTGACCTGTCATTAATCATTTTCATGTTATAATTTTCCCTTTATGAGAGTTATTTTCAGATGATCTGACCTTTTTTTATTCTCTATTAACTACCAGCCGAAAAAGAAATTCCGCAGGTGAAGTTGAATCCCTTCCTAAACCTGGAAAGAAGCCTAAATATGTTGTTCATGCAGCTGGTGATGTGGGCATATCAGGAGATGGCTACAGATGGCGCAAGTATGGACAGAAAATGGTGAAGGGGAATCCTCATCCTAGGTATTACCTGGTTTTTAGTTTAACTTTTATGCTGACTTTTGCATCGGATTAGTTTTTGAAGCTACCAAAACCTAAAAATGCTATGTCTACCACTGATGCAGTTAACATTTGTACAGCTGACCTTCTGCACCACTAGTTAAATCCACCGTGCTTAATTATCTTCTCAATATTTGCTCGAATTCTATTTATGTATGCTAGACCGGCAGAATAATTTAATTCTACACCTTTTGTTATTAAGGTTTTTGGCCAGTTTATGAACAATCATCTACATGCAGGACTTGCCTCAGACTTTCAGTCACTTCTAATTACCTGACTCCCAATGTTCTTCCAGGTCCACGAAAAGGTGAAATAAAAAAAGAGAGAATAGGATACTGCTCTCTCTTGCATTTAGCATAGCATTCAGTCTTCTGTTTAGCTCATCCTTAATTACGAGAATTTCTCAATATACTCCTATGACACTAAGAGCGGGACAGAGTTCTTAGAATAGCAATTTGGCTTCCCTTAGCTAAGTTTTTTATTACGTGCAGTCAGGAAATCTGAACTTGTCTTTAGGGTGCTCAATAGTGAATATGCAGAATGACTGCTCCCAACTGTTTATTTATTATTATTTTATTATTTTTTAAATTAGATATGTTGGGTTCCACATAGACAGAATTACAGAAACTCCTGAAGAAGAGAGGAGAAAATTGAATACGAGTGGTAAGATTCTTGCCAAACTGGAGTCTGGAGAAAGCTTCACCACTTAACTGTAAATGAGGACCTAATCTTAGACTGCTGAGTTCTTGGCCTGTTGAATGAAAAAGTTGCAATGCATAGGAAAAACCAAAGGAAGGCCTCGGAGATACTGCCCGGGGTTGGTTGTGCATCTTTTTCTCTCTCTAGATTACATGTTATGCTCTTCTTCCTTCTCTCATTCTGATTTCTGTTATAACCTAGTAAATTAGGATATTCAACTTCTATAACATTGTAACTTTTCTTATCATAACAGTAAGGTAGGATTTAGCAATCTCCAAGAGTTTCAAATGTTGCAGGGCTTGTTTATAGCTCACTGATTTTGCACCTTTTAATGCAAAAGTTATTGCACCTTGAAATATATGAATGCAGTACTTCCATCTCGAAGCTGTGAAGAAATACGGTGCCTGTAATGTTTGTGAAAAGGACACATTCTTTTTAGTTGATTTGATGCTTAGTTGCATGTTCTGCAAATCCCGGGGTCTTGCACAACTTTGCTACATCCAGGTCGTGAGTGAAAGGGCTGTCCTAATTTCTCTGCCTTACACTATGAAAGTTGTCACTTGTACGTTATAACTTATAAGCTAAAATTTGGCTTGTGATCTATGCAGTGAAGCAGCGCTGCATCAATTGCTGTTCTACCATTAGATAATGTGCCTCAATGCTTTCTGAGACATCTGGAGGGGGGGGGGGGGGGGGTAAATACCTAGGTTTTGACTGCTGAATTTAGGAGCTTTCATCCAACGTACTAGCTTCTCGTGTAGTCGTGTTTATTTTTTTCATCTCGTGTAGTCGTATTAACATTAGATGGACTTCAGTTGTAATTCACTAGTTCCACCTTACATATTAGGATACAGTAACTAACTCTATTAAGAATGCACATACCAAACTGTTTACCAGATTCTATCTACCATCTGTCTTCATTTGATTTAACCACCTCACATCCTAATTTTCAGGAACTACTATAGATGTACTTCAGCTGGATGTCCTGTTCGAAAGCACATTGAAAGGGCAGTTGATAACTCTAGTGCTATTAGTAATAACATACAAGGGAATTCATGATCATGATACACCAGTACCAAGAAAGCGTCCGGTAGCTAAAGGTGGTATTGGAATGGCTACTTCTCCCATTTCTCTAAATGATATGCAAAATAAAAGCAACCCTCAACATACCCAATGGTCAGTGGACAAAGAAGGCGAACTGACAGGTGAAGCACTTGTTGGTGGGGATAAATCATCTGATTCAGCAAGAACACTATTGAGCGTTGGCTTTGAAATAAAGCCTTGTTGAAACCAAGAGCACAAGTGGAAAAGCCAAATAGTGGTGCGTGTTCCTGATCTATTTATTTTCTAATAACACGGCCGATTTCTTTTTTGCTCTTTTACTTTTCCTCCTTTTTTATCCTCGTATGTTATATTTGTTGTAGTTTTATGTTAGTTTTTAGCTAGTGTGGTGATATCTACCTGCAGAACTGAGTAACAATAATAGGTTGATTGTAGTTGTAGTATGTAATATTAATGGGGAGTAAGTTATGTAAAACTATTGTAGACCTGATGAATCGAATCCTTCATCTAGCTCCAGCAGAGTCTTGGATCCCTTTTGATTCTGACACGACCTACTTTCGAGAAACTGACCCCTGGCCGACGACATAAATATTAAAGCTTATTATGCACATCTGATAAGAAACAAAGGTAGTTGCTTTGTCTGCTTATTTCCTGAACTTGAAAAATTCTCATAGGTTGCATGAATCGCGGTTGTTCGATTCTTTCCATAATGGGTTCGATTGAAATCCATGGCTCCCTTCTTAGAACTTTTCTAAGAGACGAGATTTGAAAATTTTGAAGTCAAATTTGAACTATTTCATACAGTACTTGTTTATTTGATGCTCATAGCTTTCTTGGTCACATCTTACAACAGTATGGCCCATGGCATCTACCTCCCATTTGACTTCAAATTTTTTGTGGGCTGAAAAAGATCCTTTTTTTTTCTTTGTTTTTTTTTAATCTCTTCATTATTTATGATATACTGTGATATGTATATGTTTGTGCTTTTGTGCGCGTGTGTGTGCGTGAGAGAAACTGGAGTTTTGTGTTTCTGAATGATAGATTATATATAGAAGCTCAGGTAAATTATGTTGTTTGTGAAGAACTTGTTTTTGGATTCGAATTCTCTATTGCCTAATGATGTGACATATTCTATTACACCGTTGGATGATTGCTACTTATCTACTATATTTTCAAAATTAGAACTAATTAAAGTTTTTCATAATTAAAAATGAGTGATTTTGAAAATATTATGAACACGTGGTAATTATCTAACAGTGCAATAAAGAATATTATCATTAGGCAATAGAGGATCCGTGAATTATAAAGTGTCAAAGTTTTATTTTGAATATAATTTTATTGCATAGTATGGTGCTTTCCATTAAAATAACTAAATAAAACGTCATTTTTATGTCGAAAAGAAAATAATTTTATCATTTCGATCTCGTGTTGCTAGTTTCATGCCCTTCAACTCTCCTCAAGTTTGACATTATATTTTCAATCTTAAATCCATTAAATTATGTAAATCTTTCATACAAGGGACAAAATAATCCAAATTAATTAATGAGGAATCTGATCTCTGATGGGTGGTTTGATTTTTTATTTATTTATTTAAAAATAGGATTAAATGTAACCATTGATTGTGCTACATTACAACTCAAATAACACAATCATAAGAATAACGTGATATGTTAGTTCTCGTATTAGATAATTTTTCTAGCATGTACAACCTTCATTACATCTAATAGTCTCATTTGCTATTTTGTCTGTCCCACTTATTAGTCTTATTTCTTTATATGATAAAAAATACTTAGTTACAATTAACTCTCTTTCTTTAAAATTGATTATAGTCACATATCTCATTCTTCTTTAGTTCCCGTGCCCAATCCAAATGAGACTATTAGGTGGGATGAAGGTAGTAGTTGGTATAATACAAAAAAATTATCTAAAGAAAGACTTTTTGTCGACAAGAAATGGTGACAGCCTCATTGATCCATCGTTCATACCTAATCAACTAATTCATTTTTCGAGGATACATAATTCATAATTAATGTTAGCTAACGCCGCGAAAATGCCCATCCATACGTTTGCCGAAATAACATACTATGTATTACTCCGCATATAAAAGTAATTACAGATTCTTATATATAAAAAAATTCAGTTTATCAATTATATGCATTTATATCACCAAACTTTATAAGTTTATTTTTTATTTCTTGAAAAATTATATTCCATTATTACATATTAATGTTAAATATAGGAGAATTTACAATATTAAGACAAAGATTTAGGTAAGGTAATTATTAGTGGAGTCAAAAAGGGTCGTTTTTGTTGTAAATTAGAGATAAATTCTTTAAAAAGAAGAGAGAGAAAATATGCACATAGAAAAGTAATTTGCATACTACTCCTTCCGTCTCAATTCAAATGTCCTATTTGCTTTATTGACTTTTTCGGCACGCATTTCCATCGAAACCTAGTACGGATTTTACAATATGATTTTGGAGTATTTTTTTCTTTAGGGGATACTATGGCAAATAGGACATTTGAATTGAGACGGAATGAGTATTATTTATTGATTTTTTAAATAATAAATAATATTGTCTTCTGTCTCATTTATAATGTCATAATACACGGTTTTATTTTGGATTCGAAAAATAAGAAAAGTATATAAAGTATGAAAAAAATGATAGCTCAAAATATAAAAAAATAGTACTAACATTTTAAACGAGATAGCTAATTTTATTTTCTTTTTTTAATATAATTGGAGGGAACATGAGACATAAACACACTCAAAATAACTTGAATCTCCTACTTATTGATCGGTTGATATCAATTGAATTCAATTCGTTGTCAACATCACCTCATGAAATTTGTGCAACACTATTTACTCGCACCATTTTGCATATGCTTTGTATTTTAAAGTAATTGAATTAAGAACGTAGGGGTAGATAGTTTTGTATTTTTTAAATACATGAATTACATGAATAAAATTATTATTCGTATACATGATATGTGTGAAATTATTTTTTTGGGACGTTTTCATATACTGATGTATTATTTCTCAATATGCGAGTGTTGCGTTTGCTTGATAAAAAAAAAAAAAAGTGAGACTCATTTTCCATATTCATTTAAGTTTATCACATAGTTTCTCTGTCCACAATAATTGTGGCTATTTTTCTTATTGGTCTGTACACAAAAATTGTGACGATTTTTTTTTTTTTTGACCACACCCCATTTATACTTTATTATTATCATTATGCATCAATATTGTTTATTCATCAACCTCTTATGATGCCCAAACAATAAACCACAATTATCATGGACAGATGAAGTACTCCCTTCGTCCCGTGCTAAATGACCCGTTTTTTTTTTGTTTTTTGCAAATGAATTAAGAAGAGAGTGTTAGGAATTTGAAGCGTATGTGATTAGTAATATAATAGTAATTTATTTATATTTTATTTTTGAATTGAGTGTACTAATCTGTATACTAATTGAATATTCAAATGTCTAATTATTTCTCAAAAAAAAAATAATTAAATTATCCCAAAAAAAGAAAACTAGCCGTCTAGAGCGGAACCGGAGTAGATATGTGAAAAACCGTCAGACCCCACCCACGGCCCCAGCATGGCACAGTTCCCATTCTGGTTACGTCATCATTTTCCCATTGTATTTATCAAAATACTACTAATATATGTAAATCTATAGATATATACTATGTATATCTATATGTATCTATAGTCTTCTATGTGTGTGTGTATATATATATATTGCTACAATGGCCGCTGTTAGACTAGCTTCTCTCACTCTGCTCTCTGCCGCTCCATCATCTTCTTCCTCCTTAATTTTCTCCAATTTGCGCTTCCGCCCCCTCTGTCGGATTTCCTTCTCCTCTACGCCCCTCTCAGCAAACCGCATGGCTCACTCCATCGCTCGCGCAACTCTTGGCCTCACTCAACCCAACAAGATCGCCCCACAAAAGGTCTCTTTCTCTTTCTCTCTCTATATATGTTTGGATTTGCGCTTTTGTTATTTGCTTGACGCTATTCTTTATTGATCGATGGTTGTTTTGAATGAGTGAAGTTTGGGATTAAGTGTGATTAAAGCAAGCTTGTTTACTTGGACTGTGAAAAAAAAAAAGAGTAAATTTTTTATTTGGATCGAACATCGTATCCAAATCTGCTCAAACACTTGGTGGAATGGTTTGTGAGTAGGCGTTACCCATTCTCTGTAAAGCGTATGGTTCTGCTTATTAATTTTTGGGTTAGCATTCCTTTTTTGGTTGTTGTTGAATTTGTTTGTTTCATAAGACTATGGTTAATCAACTATTGTTTTAGAGCTATTAGTATAATGATTAACTAACTGTTGATTGGAGCTACTAGTGTTAATAATTTGGATCACATTTGGGCAAAAGATATTGATTTGGTAGACTAATTTGTTTCTGGAATAATGTTAGATCGCCTTTACTGCAAAAGATGTTGATTTGGTCGAATGGAAGGGAGATATGTTGGCTGTTGGTGTCACAGAAAAGGACTTGGCGAGAGACGAGAATTCGAAGTTCAAGAACGTAGTTCTTCAGAAGCTAGATTCGAAATTAGGAGGATTGTTGTCCGAAGTTTCAGCTGAGGAAGATTTCAGTGGAAAAGCTGGACAATCAACTGTTGTTAGGCTTCCTGGCATTGGTTCGAAGAGAGTTGGTTTGATCGGACTCGGTTCAGGTTCATCATCAACTATTACATATCGCAGTCTTGGTGAGGCTGTGGCTGCAGCAGCCAAGTCAACTAAGGCAAATAGTGTTGCCATTACTCTTGCTTCTTTTGAAGGGATTTCTGCAGAATTGAAGCTTATTAGTGCTTCAGCTATAGCTTCGGGTATACTTTGCTTTTTGGATGTGTTATATATTTTAATTAGCCTTTGATGAAGTGGTTTAAGTTTGATTTTTGATTTGCTATGCAGGAGCTGTGTTAGGTACTTTTGATGATAATAGGTTCAAGTCAGAATCAAAGCAGCCAACTCTGAAATCAGTGGATATTATCGGTCTTGGTACTGGGCCTGAGATAGAAAAGAAACTCAAATTTGCCGAAAACGTTTGTTCTGGGATCATTCTTGGGAAGCAACTTGTAAATGCTCCAGCCAATGTCCTTACTCCAGGTTTGTAGTATTCGACTTTGTCATACATATCGAGGTTTGATGGATAAATATGTGTAATTTCATTTTCTTGGGCACAAATCTTATCATTCTTGTTTTTCACAAATTGCAGGAGCACTTGCAGGGGAGGCAGAGAAGATTGCTTCAGAATATAGTGATGTTTTGACTGCCAAGATATTGGATGTGGAGCAATGCAAAGAATTGAAAATGGGTTCCTACTTAGGTGTTGCGGCAGCTTCTGATAATCCTCCTCACTTTATCCATTTATGCTACAAGCCGCCAAGTGGAGAAGTCAAAACCAAGCTGGCCTTAGTCGGAAAAGGTTTGACTTTTGACAGGTAATAAGAGAGCCTCTGGATGTTAATTTCCTTTTTCCATCAATATTTTTGAATAAACATGTCCTCTTATCGAGGGTTCTACCAATTGATATCTTTCCAAAAAGAATTGAAATTCGATTTCATTCACATTCTTGGATTCTTGTCTATAATGTCAGTGGTGGCTACAATATCAAGACAGGACCCGGGTGTTCCATTGAACTCATGAAAGTCGATATGGGAGGTGCAGCAGCTGTACTCGGTGCAGCGAAAGCCCTTGGCCAAATCAAGCCTTCTGGAGTAGAGGTGGATATTTTTCTTCCTTGCCACGTTTTAAGAGATAGTATTCCTTTTGCTTTCATTGTATATGCAATTCTCTTGCTTAGTTGATGAAGATATGTTCCCTTTGATAGACAAGAAGAAGGATGGAGTAGACAAGTTTCACCAACCCACATAATTTTATGTCATTCTTACTCCACGATTTTGAGATAGATTAGAGGAAATTCCAATAATATTTATGTGTACACAGGTTCACTTCATAGTTGCTGCTTGTGAGAATATGATAAGTGGAACGGGTATGAGACCTGGAGACATCATCACAGCTTCAAATGGAAAGACAATTGAGGTATTCTCCCTATATTTGTTGTACACTAGCTTTTATACTATCATATTCTTGCTGAATCAGTTTGCGACAAGGAAGGCGTTCGGCTAGAATAGTGTTAATTGATAGATTGGTACCAATCACTAAGGAAAAAAAAATAGAGATATCTAAAAAATGTAATATCATACTAAACTGAAAGCTGTAATCCTTTAGATGATATCTTATGTTATTTCATGTTAGGTAAACAATACGGATGCAGAAGGCAGGCTTACGCTTGCGGATGCTTTGGTATATGCTTGTAATCAAGGAGTTGAGAAGGTAAGCCGAGGTCTAAAGTTCTTTGGAATTTTTAGTTTTTGAGATGCATATATAGTTCTTGAGGAGCGAAAACCCTTGTGCTTAAAAATGACAAGAGCAATAGCTTTTTTATCATGCTGTATAATTATTCATTCTCGGACTTCTACTTTTCAGCTTAATTTTTATCGATTTCTTTATTGTATAAAATTGAAAACTCACCCCTTCAATTGACGCTATTCTTTATTGGAGTGAGCAATAAAACTAAACACTCTTTCGGAGTTGCTTTGAAGCAGGTTTTTAACAGATTTATTTTTTGATTTGTAGATTATTGACCTTGCTACACTGACTGGGGCCTGCGTTGTTGCTCTTGGACCCTCTATTGCCGGTAAGTAAAGTTTGATTAAAGTTCCTATGAATTTTTTCGTATTGGGACAAAATCTCATTTAAGATCTAAAAGCTAGCATAACTACAATATCATATCTTAAGATACAAAGATGCAAAGCAATATCCTTTTACTTAGATATGCTTAATACGACAAAGTTAGTTTTACTCGGATTATCCAACGAATGCTTCTATGCACGAAAACAGGTGTTTTCACTCCTAGTGATGAGTTGGCGAAAGAGGTAGTAGGAGCCTCAGAGCTCGGTGGCGAAAAGATTTGGAGAATGCCATTGGAAGAAAGTTATTGGGAGTCTATGAGATCTGGAGTAGCTGATATGGTAAATACCGGTGGCCGCCAAGGTGGGTCCATCACTGCAGCTCTCTTCCTGAAACAGGTAAAAATCATCATGTCTTCCTTAATTTTGTTCAAGTTGTAAACAACTTGCTATTTTAGAGACAGTCCAACTGAGGGATTGATAGGATTAATCCCATGATTCATATCCCCTTCTTAGTATCAAATCTAATAAAAAAAAAGGCGGGCATATCCCGGGCTTTGGGATATACCCATTTGCAATCCTACAAAGTAAACATGCGATTAGATTGGATAAAATTACTTAATCCACACTTATCCAGCAAAGTAAACACATGTGAATTGACTAATTTTATCCAATCTAATCGCATGTTTACTTTGTAGGATTGCAAATGGGTGTTCTCAAGGCCAGAGTTAGGCTCTCTTTTTGCTTAGATTTGAGACTAATCATTGGATATGAATCTCATCCAAACTCATGGAAATATTCTAATCTTATCCCGTGCGATGAATTCAAGGATTGTCTAATTTTGGAATAAGATATGGGATGAGATATGATTAGAATAAACCCATGTGGTTGGGTGGGATTCACATGTTTCATGATTAATTCTAAATGTAAGCAAAAAAGGGCGGGCCTAACCCGAGCATTGAGATGATTTTCTTTTGCAATCCTACAAAGTAAACATGAGATTAAGTTGGAATAGAGCCTTTATGTTATCTAATGATGCGCCAGAAATATGAATCCATGTGTTTGAATATTTTAACCAAAGAAATGCATGGTAGTGTTATTGGAAATAGTTATGAGATAGCTGAATATTTACCAGATTTGATCAACAACGCGAATTCTTGGCCTATTGTAGTAGATGTGAAACGTGACGAGCCATTGTATGTTTGCAGTTTGTGGATGAAAAGGTGCAGTGGATGCATATAGACATGGCAGGGCCCGTCTATAGCGACAAAAAGAAAGGAGCAACGGGTTTTGGAATCTCGACACTGGTGGAGTGGGTGTTGAAGAACTCTTGTTAGTTAAAGAAGCAAGTGAGAAGTTTTAAGACATTATTGGGCAGGACCATGCTACTTAGCATGTGTAATAAAGGAAGGTTTGGGTTGTCTATGAAATGTGGTGGCTTTGATTGGATTGGATTGGATTGGATTGAACTCCTTATCTTGCCTCAATACTCGGTTGATTTTTATTCTATGATCCAAGCTTTGGTATTCCATAATCTAGAAAATTTATGCTCCATCACTCTTTTAGCACGCATTTCAATGTACTGAAAAGTGGACATTAAAATAAAATTTAGGTCTCACTTGATATAATATATTATTCTACTACTTGATGTAAGATATAATATGCTATATCAAGTGAGACTTATATATTATCTCAAAAAATTTGAAGCACATAAATTTAAGATTTAAATATTATTTTAGCATCCACTTTTTGACATATTGAAATAAGTGTTGAAAGATTCTAAACATATAAATATCAGACCGAGAGAGTGTCATAGAATGGAATAAGTGTGTTTTTCTTTTCTTGAGGGGGAATAGTAATCGTGAACAACGTTTATTGAATGACAATGTTCATGGATGGGAAGTGGGGATTTTTTGTCCATGTAATATGCGTTTCGATCCAGATAACTTTTATTTTTTTTATTATTTATTTATTATTTTGAGAGATTCGGATAAATTTAGTAGTACATCATCTACACAAATTCAAAATAGATTATTTTTATACTAGTTTGAATAATTTCAAGATACAAGTTTAGAAAAGGTAACATGAAATAAATCTCTTCATGAATATTAATATGGTTGTAATTAATCTTGTTGAGCAAAGTTTTGGATTTGTAAATGTTAGATTAATTAAGATATTTTAGATGTTATTATTACTCATATGACAATTTTTTGCTAACTTCTAATTTTTAATTGATAAATTTTGAATCTTTTATTATTACTATTCTGGTATAACTCATTATTTTTGATACATTTTATTGAAATTTGTCTCATAGAGCGATAGTCTCTGATGCACGAATTCTTCAAAAAACAACACATTGCATTATCGAATTCGCACCCGTATCGCATCCGGGTGCGATTCGTGGCAGATTCGCACCCGATTCGCCACATGGTGTATTATTTAATTTAATATAAATAATAACGGATACACGAATCCGATAAAGAAGATTCGTGAATCCGGAGTTAATTGAGTTATTTTTGCTATAACTTAAGTTTTTAAGGGATTTTTTACAAATCTTAAACATTGTTTATTAAAAGAAAAAGGAAAATAGAAGCAGAAGAAATACATTGTATATTTAGTTGCACTGTTTCATTATTTTATATATATATTTAGTTTATGATTTATTTAAATTTTATGTATAATATAGGCATTATATAATAAATATAAAAATAAAAATAAATAGACGCACGTATCCTAGCCAAATCGCACCCATAATTTTTTAAAAATACGTATCCCCGTACTTCTATCGTATCATCCCCGCACCCTCTCCCCCACACCCGTGCAACATAGGCGGTAGTATCTTATTGTAGAGGACCACGAAACTCAACAATCATCAGTAATAAAAAAGTTTTGAAAAAACTATTTGGTTAAACTTAATTACCATTGGCTAGAAAATATATTACTTAAAATGTTCTATAAATCGCTAGGTGGGAATCATACGGTAGGAGGGGGCGGCTAGCGCCAAGGTGGCTAGGCCTAAGCAATTTTGAATTATAATGTTTTTTTTATTATAATTTCTTGTAATTTTATTGTATAATTCATGATATCACATAATATGATACCATTTGACCTATTTATATATTTTATACGGAGTATCACTCATTTTGAATATTTAGACCAAATAAAGTGGGACAAAAGGAGTAATTAATAGGCAAACTCCATAAGTCTTGCACATAAACTTCATAATCTACAAATAAATTCTCATAATTTTAAGTATGAAATTTACAAATTTCCACATAATATCCCAAATTATTAAAATATACGTCATCAAATATATGTCTTCCCAAACAACTGCATATTACATTTATTTCCCAAATCAGAGCGAGAAAAATTGCGGACTTACTGCCTCACGTGCCTCTCTCCAAAGCGTCACGTGCCGTTCAGACACCGGCCCGTATGACCATCTCAGAATGTCCGTTTTCCACTTTGATTCAATTCCCACTCTGATTTCTTTCTTGATTTCAATTCCCAAAAAGCAAACAGCAGCTCCTGCAACTTTTTGTTTTGCTCTGTGTTTCTTGATTGAGTAGATTTCGAGTCAAGAATGAGGTAAAAAAAGTGCAGCAAAACAAGAAAGATGAGCGTTTCTTTGACTGTGATGACCTTGAATCTCTTGGAAGATCAGCCCGAGGACGGCCCGAATTCATGGGACAAGAGGAAAGATTTGTGTGTTACAGTCATCACTAGCTACTCTCCCATGATTCTCTGCACACAGCAAGGTGGGTGCGAGATTCTCTGTGTGTGTGTGTGTGGTGGGACTGTACTTGATTATGGTTTTGAAATCTTGATTCTTCTTTTCTTGAAATGGTTGATCTGAGTTTCCACTTGCGCAGATGGGTTTGTTTAATTTCACAAAACAAAAGTTGTGATCTTTTGTTCTAGTTTGATGGGTTCTTGTTTTTGTTCATGTTTAGGGGTGAAGTCACAGTTGGACTACCTACAGCAATGCTTGCCAGGTACAATTCTTGATGATTATTATTGGAATGGATTGGATTATATTGATTGGAAAACAATGACCTTGATTGATCCTTATTATTGCAATCAGCTGTGAAAGAATCTGTTGGAAGTAGTTGAGTTGGCATTGACCAAATTCTCGTTCTCGTCTTTTGATTACCATTGCTAGCATCATATTTCATCTTCTGCAGTATGTGAAATTAATGGAGAAATCTTAGATACGTGCCCCCTAATGAATGTGATTGGGGAGAAAGTAAGTACCTGCTCTTAAATGGTAGTAGTTGTTTCCATGATGATACGATATCAAGATTTAAGCTCGGAATCGGGATTTGAGAAAATATGGTTCGGTTATTGATATTCTGTCAAAATCACAAACTTGGCTTAGTTAGTCTCTGGAGGAACTGCCTTGAGACTTAATTCGAGGCATATTAGGATATGGAAGTATGTTTGCATTGATTTGGAGATTATTTTACAGCTGTATATCTTGGTGGTTTTGTATTTGCCGGTGAATTTTATATTGTAGAAGATTTTGTATCACCTTGCAATACTGAAGTTGATTTGTATCAACTACCAAGAACCTTTCTTCTCCACTCCATGTCATGAAAGACAGCTCCGAAATCATACCTTATTGTGATACAAAGTGTTTGTGTGTGTGTACATATAATCTCCATTAATTTAGAGTGTTTGATACCACTAGCCCTTCCCTACATTTGTTGAGCTACCACTTTTAGCGGAAGGTTTACATAATTTTAAAAGAGAGCTAGGCCCGAAGGCTTTTACAAAATAAGGAATATTATAAGTTTACAGGATTAGGTAGAGGAATAGAAAGGCTAGAGAAGGATTACTAAAGAGTGAAGAAGAGAGCTTAATTCGAAGTGTAAAATTAGGCGCGTCTTCTCCTCTGAACCAAGCCTCCTTTTATAAGTCTAAATGTCGGACTTCAACGGCGGATTTCAATTCATCAGAATGAAAGAATGAACAGTAACCGCATTATGCACAGTAGTCCGCAAAACCAACTGTAACTTAACGTCATAGATGACATCAAAAACAGTGAAAGTTGACGTCCCGCATTACGTCATGAACAGTGCTTCTGCCGACAACAACAGGACAGCAACAGGAACATCCCAATAATTGAGCACAGTATTAACTGTAGGTGGAAAATGTCATTGCTTGCGTCATAACACATTAACTTTGTCGAAAATCAATGATCTCACTATTGAGATTGAGAGTCTTGCATCATGGTGTCTGTTTCCATCTTGTCTTCATCTTCTTCATCAGAATCGGATGATGATGAGCTGGACTTCAACAATGCCTTCATCTGTTTCTTCAGATCTTTCTTTGAAGATCCTGCAAGCAATTCTTGAAGCAGATCTTTAAGATCCTTCTTAGGTTCAATTTTCTTCTCGATAACAGGTTCAAGGCTTAAGACCTCTAGCTGCAAAAACAAGGTTTTAAGATGTATTAGATATCCAATTCCAAATAAAAAAGATTTATTAAACAAATTATATTCTGTAAAAATTATGTCAAAATTCGACCTAAAAACCTTGTTTTTGCAGCTAGAGGTCTTAAGCCTTGAACCTGTTATCGAGAAGAAAATTGAACCTAAGAAGGATCTTAAAGATCTGCTTCAAGAATTGCTTGCAGGATCTTCAAAGAAAGATCTGAAGAAACAGATGAAGGCATTGTTGAAGTCCAACTCATCATCATCCGATTCTGATGAAGAAGATGAAGACAAGATGGAAACAGACACCATGATGCAAGACTCTCAATCTCAATAGTGAGATCATTGATTTCCGATAAAGTTAATGTGTTATGACGCAAGCAATGACATTTTCCACCTACAGTTAATATTGTGCTCAATTATTGGGATGTTCCTGTTGCTGTCCTGTTGTTGTCGGCAGAAGCACTGTTCATGACGTAATGCGGGACGTCAGCTTTCACTGTTTTTGATGTCATCTATGACGTCAAGTTACTGTTGATTTTACGGACTACTGTGCATAATGCGGTTACTGTTCATTCTGATGAATTGAAATCCGCCGTTGAAGTCTGACATTTAGACTTATAAAAGGAGGCTTGGTTCAGAGGAGAAGACGCGCCTAATTTTACACTTCGAATTAAGCTCTCTTCTTCACTCTTTAGTAATCATTCTCTAGCCTTTCTATTCCTCTACCTAATCCTGTAAACTTATAATATTCCTTATTTTGTAAAAGCCTTCGGGCCTAGCTCTCTTTTAAAATTATGTAAACCTTCCGCTAAAAGTGGTATCAAAGCCATTTTTGGTGAGGAATAGTGTGTACTTGTATTATAAAGCAGTATCAATAATAATAATTTCCAGTTCGTTGTGCTGTTTGGTGTTCTAGATCTTATAGATCTAAGGTAATTTCTTTATGAATATTGATAAATCCGAAGTTGATAATTATATTCATATTCGTGGTATTTGGACTGCTCCTAGAGATTTTATTATTACTGACGATATCTCTTATAGAAAAAAGGTTTGTTTTTAAAATTAAACATTGTCGAGAGCATATTGCATATCTAAAAGAACAAATTAATAGGCCTAATCTTTCGGAAGAAACAAAAGAATTTTATTATTATCCTTCCTTAAAGAGGGAATTAATTTCTTTAAGAATCTTCGAAAAACAAGCATCTTGCTGCTTGAGAGTACTTGTATTAGACTATATTCTTGTTGCTCTGTTCTTTCTTTTGTCTGGTGAAACCCCAAGTCGCGTTGCCTGTTTTTTCCGTAAAGCCCGAGAGTTGGTAGGAATTTTTGGCGTAAAAGTCGTTGACAGTGATCCAGAGTTATAAGAATGGATAGATTGACAAGAGATATGTCTCTTAGAAGAAATGCTAATGAGCAACTTAGGAAAATCGAAGAAAAGAAAAACAAAGAGATTATTATCTCTGAAGACTTTAATAAAAGTCTAAATGAATGGAAGATGCCAGAATACTCGGCATCGAAAATTTATAAAAGTACTGGCAGTTTTATTAAGAAAACTGATGTAATTATTAAAACAGTAGAAGAGGCGATTCCTTTATCGGAGGAATATAAATCATTTCAATTATTTTCAAAAGATCTTATAAGATTTCATAGAGAAAATAATAAATTCCTACATATAGGAAAGGTGCAAATCGCATTAAAACCTGCCACTAGGCTAGGTCTAAATGCCTCAGCTATAATTTCTGTTCGAGACAAAAGACATAATAAATTTCATGATTCCTTATTAGGAATAGTTGAGTCTACACTTTGTGATGGTCCGATATATTTTTCGTGCTACCCTAATTTTATTGTATCTTTAAAAGATCCTAATATTATGCATGCTTTGTGTATTGATCTTAAATCAGACGGATTTGATACAATGAGAACTACAGATAATGTAATCCTAATCTATAGGATATATTACAGAGTTATGAATACTACCGTTTCTAATATAAGAAACGTTCCGACAGAAAATAATCGTACAACTTTATTTGTTACTGATATTGCTAAAAGTAATACTGTAGTCCCAAGGACTATTTCATGGGATTAGGTTAAATTACCTGAAAGATGGGTATTAGAAGATGCAAATCCACCCATGAAAGTTGAAAATTCAAAATTAGAGGATATAATTGAATATCCAGACGGAGATGTAGAAATTAGATTTTCAACAAATAGGAGATGTAGAAATTAGATTTTCAACAAATAGGATGACTAGACTTAAATTAAAGCCTAAATCTTTAAAAGAAGATAATTATTCTAGTAGAAAATCTACTTCGTCAAATCTAGAAAGAGAAAGTGTTAGGTCAAAAACTACCTTAGATGGTGTTAGTCAACCAGAATATAAGGTTGAAATCCCAGAGTCCTCACGAAGATCACCTACCATGTCTGATATGGGATATGATGATCAAAGTGTTTTTGAGATTAGTACTCTTACACTTGAAGAGAAAGAATTTCCTTTTGAAGGAAATATTAGAGAATTATTCTATTCTCCACAAAATGAAAAGAAAATGGTTCTTTATGAAGAACAAACTTAGTCAAAAGAAATGGATAAAAATTTATAAAAAATATCTTGATAGAAGTGAAGAAGTTATTGACTTCTTTGAATTAATTAAAAGGTTTTATAAATTACAGAAAAGAGATTTTCCTAATTTTGAGGAAGAAAAGGTTATCAATACTATTAATTCTAATTATGAGAATTATATAACAAAAAATGGAAGAGTTATAAGGAGTATTCACCCTCCAGACTCAAATATTGTTATAAAAGTTAGAGAAGATGAAGTTATAGCTACTCCCTATAGAAAAGATAATAATAAGATTGAAGCTGTTGTAGAGCAAAACAATTATATAAATCTCAGCTTACATTCTATAGGAAAACAATTAATTAGAATAGAGCAAAATGTTTGCCAAGGGGTTTATATACAACCTACTAGTAATAATAGTGTTATTAGTACAGAAAAGGTTCTATTAAAACCTTTACCTTCAAAAGCGATCAATTTAAATATTGATAAAAATTCAAATTCCGAATTAGTTGATGAAATTGTTAAAAGACTTAAAAGTCTTATTATTTAAGGTGTCCAGATTTCTCCAATTACTGAGAATAATGATCCAGAAATTAGTGAATATGAGGATTCAGATAATTCTGATAAAGACATTAATAATGTCGAACAAATGTTTTTTGAAGAACAGAAAAATGATTCTTTTCAACTTAATAAAGTTGGTTATAAAGGAAAACAAGTATATAATATTCCCGGTAAGCCTTATTATCATAGGTCAACACCAATAGATCTCTTATTTGAAGAAACTGACAGCTATGGTGCTGCTTCATTTGATGGTAGTTCAATATGTGAATGGAATATAGATGGCCATTCAGAATATCAAATTCAAACAAAATTACATTTTATGCTTATGTATGCTACAACATCAAAAGTTAAAGAAAACTCTGATAAAGCTATTGCTACTGCAATATGTCAAGGATTTACAGGCCAACTTAGAGGTTGGTGGGATTTTCACTTTTCCAGTGAAGCAAAAAATCATGTTCTTAATGTTGTTAAGACAGAAGGTGAAAATACTGTTACCGATTGTGTTAATACACTAGTCTTTACAATAGCTAAGCATTTTATTGGTACAACCAATGTTCTTTATGACAAAACTCAAGAACAACTTATGAGCCTTAGATGTCCTAAGTTATCCCATTTTAAATGGTATAAAGACGTATTCTTTTCAAAAGTCCTCTCTAGAGAAGATAGTGGTCATGATTTTTGGAAAGAAAAGTTCTTATCAGGACTACCCCATATGTTTTGTGAGCGAGTTAAAACTCGTATAAAACATAGAAATCAAGGATTAATTCCTTACTCCCTTTATACTTATGGAGATTTAGTTGCAGAAATAATTGCAGAAGGAATAGCATTATGTAATGAAATAAAATTACATAAACAAATTCAAAAAGAAAAAATTCTTGGTAAAGAAGTTTTAGGAGATTTTTGTGAACAAATAGGTGTCACACCGATAGGTCCTTCAGGATTTAAAGATCCTAAAAGGTTTAAAAAACCTAAGAAATAAAAAAATAAGGATTATGATCCTTCATATAAAAGGAAAAATATAAGAAAAATTATAAAAAGGATGAAAATAGGAAAGAGGATAAAAAGATCCACAAAATACCTATTTGTTGGAAATGCCACAAAGCTGGTCATTACGCTAATAAGTGTAAGATGAAAAAGAAAATAAATAGTCTTGAAATAGATGAAGACTTAAAGAAGTCTTTACAAAAGCTTTTCCTTGAAGATTCCGATTCCGAAAAGGAAAATAGAAAAATTTCTGTTATAGCAGAAAATGATGATAAACAAAGTGATTCAGAAACTGAATCAACTGAAAATGAAGAGAGTAATTGCGAAGGTAATTGTGATTACTACAAAGCCTTATGCAAGGCTAATGGATTATTTGTTCTTACAGAAGATGAAAATTTTATTCTTGATCTAATACACAAAATTCAAGACCCTGAAGAAAAAAGAGAAATGCTCCAAAAATATTTGGATAATTATAAAAGTAAAAAGCATGAGTTAAGGTTTAAAGAACCTGAACATTATAATCTTAAAGAAATAATGGATAGAATGAAGCCTTCTATTGCTTCAACAAGTAATAATGATATTACTATTTCTGAATTAAAATATGAAGTTAATACTCTTAAAAAAGAGTTACAAGAAATAAAATCTAGAATTCTTATTTTAGAAATGGAAAAGGAACTTAAAACTGAAAATAATTCAGATGATGAAAATAAAGTTTTCAGTGAAGAATTAAATTCAATGACATTCTTAAATATGGTAGATCGTGTTATTACACATAAATGGCATATTAAAATCACTATTGTGGTACATAAAGAGTATTATTTTACTGCTATAGCAATGGTTGATTCAGGTGCAGATTTAAACTGCATTAATGAAGGGATAATCCCTTCAAGATATTTTGCAAAAACTACCGAAATCTTAAATGCTGCAGACGGTAGAAAATTACATGTTAAATA
Organism: Mentha longifolia; assembly: GCA_001642375.2. Lineage (NCBI taxonomy): Eukaryota > Viridiplantae > Streptophyta > Magnoliopsida > Lamiales > Lamiaceae > Mentha > Mentha longifolia. The sequence continues at coordinate 13,739,958 of CM038112.1, forward strand.
CAAGCTGAATAATACTTCAGTGTGTAATAAAGGAGTTTGTTTAGAAATGCCATTTATAATGGTTTAAAAATTTATCTCATGATGTTATCCTAGGCAATCCTTTCCTACATATGTTATATCCAATTAAAAATATAAATGAAAAGGGTATAATATCTGAGGTTGAAGGAAGGGAAATTGAGTTTAAATTTATAACTCAACCTAAAACGCATGGAATAGATGTTCTTCAAAGAACGATGAAAAGAAAAGAAAAATTTCTTAACTCTCTTAATCAAGAGATAGATTTTAAGAAAATAGAAGACAAATTATCTTCCCCTACAGTACAAAAGAAAATCAATGATTTAAAATCTCTAATAGAGAATACTTTATGCTCGGAAATTCCCAATGCTTTTTGGGAAAGAAAGAAACATGTGGTATCTTTACCATATGAGCCCGACTTTAAAGAAAATCTTCCTACAAAAGCCCGTCCTATTGCAATGGGTCCTAGGCATTTAGAAATTTGTAAGAAAGAAATTGATGAGTTATTACTCAAAAAATTAATTAGACCTTCCAAGAGTCCTTGGAGTTGTCCAACATTTTATGTAGAAAATGCAGCTGAACTAGAAAGAGGAGTCCCTCGATTAGTTATAAATTATAAGCCTTTAAACAAGGTTTTAAGATGGATTAGATATCCAATTCCAAATAAAAAAGATTTATTAAACAAATTATATTCTGTAAAAATTATGTCAAAATTCGACCTAAAATCAGGATTTTGGCAAATTCAAATTGAAGAAAAGGATAGGTATAAGACAACTTTTACCGTTCCTTTTGGGCATTATGAATGGAATGTCATGCCATTTGGATTGAAAAACGCCCCTTCTGAATTTTAGAAAATAACGAATGATATTTTTAGTCCTTATACGACTTTTATAATAGTTTATATAGATGATCTATTGATTTATTCTGAATCAATTGATCAAACATTTTAAACATATTAATATATTTATCAATATTGTCAAAAGAGTTGGTCTTGTTGTTTCGGCAAAAAAGATCAAACTCTTTCAAACAGAAATTAAATTTCTTGGTCATAACATTAGGCAGGGAACTATTTTTCCCATAGAGAGAGCAATTATTTTTGCTGAGAAATTCCCAGATGAGATAAAAGATAAAAATCAATTACAAAGATTTTTGGGAAGTCTGAATTATATTTCAAAATTTTATAAAGAACTAGCACAAGATGCTAAGCCCTTATTTGATAGGTTAAAGAAAACTCCACCACCTTGGGATAATATTCATACCCAAGCTGTTAGAAAAATTAAGAACAGAATCAAGGAAATTCCTTGTTTAGCAATTTCGCACCCTGATGCTTTTAAGATTGTTGAAACAGATGCATCAGATTTAGGTTATGGAGGAATTCTTAAACAAAGAATTAATAATAAAGAATCTTTAGTTAGATTTACCTCTGGAGTTTGGAGAGGACCTCGAGTTAATTACCCGACCGTGAAAAAAGAAGTTTTATCAATTGTCTTATGTATTAAAAAATTTGAAAGTGATCTTTTAAATAAGAAATTTCTTGTTAGGGTTGATTGCAAATCTGCAAAAGAAATTTTGCAAAAAGATGTTAAAAATATTGCTTCTAAACAGATTTTTGCTAGATGGCAAGCCATCCTTTCTGTTTTTGATTTCGATATTGAGTTTATTAAAGGATCTGATAATTCTTTACCAGATTTCTTAACTCGTGAATTTTTGTAGGGTCATTATGAATAGGGGAAAAGAAGCTCAAAAGAAGCAACAGACTTATAAGTCTGCGATCACTGACAAGAATGAAAAAATTGTGAAGAAAGAAGCCTTAAAGGCTATCCCCGAAGATGAAAAACTTAGAGAAGATGCTTATAAGCTCGCTGTTACATCTGATAATCCTAAGGAATATATATTCCCTTATATTCCTAGCACTACGATTTGGATATCTCCAATCGAAAGTAAATATATCAATCTTTCAGCTGAAGAAGTTATGAACTTCTATTTAAGAAATTTCACTGATCCTTATTTATATCCGAAGGATTTTTATTTCTACCAGTATATTCTTGAGTATACTGGATCAGTCAGTATTAGTCCTTTTTCAAGGAATCAAGAGACAATAGCTTATTCTAAAGTTACGATTCAAAAAATCCTTACCCCAGAACAATGGGATAGTGATCTTTATAGATTTAAAGAACTGATTCCAGATTCTGGCCATCCTCATAGGAAAAGAATGCACTTCAATTATTTTGATTATATCAAAGCTTGGGATTTGGCTTTTTCTTATGAAAATAAATTGAGAAAACATAGTTGATTTTTTCAATTTAGAAACAATGAAGGAATTAAATTCCCACATTGGTTTGTTAAATGGTTTTCGGAATGGGGATTATATCCCATCATTTTTCCTCATAAAGTGAGAATTATTTTTGAAGATTTTGTCAGGGTAAACCCTACGATGAAAAATCATGCTCTTATGTTCTCCGCCTTATACCAGGTTCCATGGATTTGTAGATGGGATGTTTTAGTCTCACGAAGAAGTGTTGAGAAATTTGAAACTTCTTTTGTTATCCCATATTTGGGAAGAAGAATTTTGATTAAATGGTGGGATAAATTCAATTTTTTCACCGAATCAGTTTTTGCAGCTAGAGGTCTTATTAGCCTTGAACCTGTTATCGAGAAGAAAATTGAACCTAAGAAGGATCTTAAAGATGTTGGAAATTTGGTTTTAGACCAAATAAATAATAATAAATATTTAATTTATTACATAAATTAAATATTAGATTATTGTTCTACTCGCGGAGTAGATGAACGTGGTATATTTATATGCTCAAAATCGATTTCCGGTGAGTGAGATATAAATGTTCAAAGTTTGGTGGAGAGTTACTTCATTAGTTAATGAAGTATAAGTTATACCACATTGATTAAATATTAATGTGGTGTGCTGTTTAAAAGTGTTTAAACATGTGGGCTTAATAACAAGTGGACCAAGTAAGTGGATAAGTGTGTGGTTGGGCTCTCGTGTGAACACACACTCGATCCGGCCCCGCCGTCCGTGCCGTACGGCACAGACGGCTCGGGCTCGGGCTCGGGTTCGTGTTTCGTGGACTTGGACTTGGACTTGGACTTGGACCTTTGGCTTGGGCCTTGTATATTATATTTTTTGGACCACAAAATATATAGTGTATTGAGCCATGTTTTGGGAGCCCAAACGTCTAGCCCATTTGTATGTGTTCGCGGCCCGATTCGTGCAGCCCAAGAGAATCTTCCAGAATGGCTGTTACAATAGCCTTCACTCCCACCATTTCCAACAGTCGGAAACCGACGGTAACAGCCAAGTAGTGGCTCGTTAATGCCATGATGGCATTTAAATCTCCCCATGGTGATCAGCCCTATAAATAGGAGGCATGGCTGCATTTCAAAAACACACCAACGAAAAGCATCTTTGCATTCTTTCATTCTCCATCTTTTTTCGAGCTCAGTTCATTCGCCTTTTATTTACAGTTCGCCGGAGCTTCTTAGTTTGCGGTGCTGCTACTAAGAAGACGAGAAATCGTTTTATCTTTGGAGACGAAGCGCCAAATCCGTGAGCACTAGCCAGGGCATAATTCATTTTGCGGAAAGAGGGTTTCCTCGACTTGACTTCAAATTTCACTTTGTTCACTTGTAATCTTCGATTTTTCTATTGTAATTGTACGCCCGGCAAGTTCTACATTTCCAACAATCGCAAAACGAATTATTCTTGCCGTTCCAAGGAGTTTTGAAATTCAATCACCTATTCGAAGATGACAAGTGCTGCAGCTTCTACCGACTCGTCCATTGAAGCTTCGACATTGCCATCTATAATATTGTCGACTGTTCCATCAACCATGTCAACGCCGTTGCCAACCTTCACTACTGCATCGGCAATGAACTCCAACACCGGCGGTTCAACCGGAGGCTCGACTATGCCTTCAAGTTCGTGGGTTTGGAGTAACCCGTTTTTGTCAAGCGGTGGTTCCGTTTTAAGCGGCACCGTGGGTTCCACTTTTAGTGGAGCTGTTGGAGCGCCATTCATGGGCTCGACTGTGGGGGCGGCTTATGGGCCTAACCCAAGTGGCTCCCTTATAGGAGCGAACTAGGCACCAAGGGTGATACCACCCGCCGAGAAGCCGCCGAAGTTTAGCGGAGCTGACTTCAAAAGGTGGCAACAAAAGATGTTGTTCTACTTAACAACATTGGGAGTGGCAAACTTCCTCACGGAAAATGAGCCGGCTGCGCCAAATGCCAATGAGATGAACTTCCATGTTCGTGCCTTGTATGGAAATTGGCGCAATGGAGACTATTTGTGCAAGAATTTCATTCTCAACGCCTTGGATGATAGCTTGTACAATGTGTACTCTGGTGTCAACACCTCCAAAGGAATTTAGGAGGCGTTAGACAAAAAGTACCGTAGCGATGATGCGGGTACGAAGAAGTTCGTTGTAGTCCGCTACTTGGACACAAGATGGTCGATTCTCGACCGATGATGGAGTAAGTACAAGAGTTTCAACTCATTGTGCATGACGTCCATGCTGAGGGGATGGTCCTTCCGAACGCGTTCGTGGTGGCGACCGTGATCGAGAAGCAACCCCCTAATTGGAAGGACTTCAAGAGCTATCTTAAGCACAAGCGAAAGGAGATGACTCTTGAAGACTTGATTGTGAAGTTACGCATCGAATCTGATGTGCGCGATCAAGACAAACCGAAGGCATCGTCTGATGCCAAGGTGAACTTGATGGAGAAGGACGGTCCCTCCAACAAGCGTGATCGCCCAAATGCCAAAGACAAGGGCAAGGCGAAGGGACCATCGAAGAAGTTTGATGGTGATTGCTATAATTGTGGCAAGCATGGGCATACTGCGAAGGACTGCAAGAAGCCCAAGAACAACAAGAAGAAGAAACATGCTGCCAACTTCGCCGAGAAAGACGGCGAGTGGGTGAAAGAAGACTTTACGGCTGTGGTCACCGAGGAGGTCAACCAAGTCGAAAAGCCGGGAGGTTGGTTCATCGACACTGGCGCTACTACGCACGTGTGTGCCGATAGGAACAAGTTTGTTACCTATCAAGCTGTTGAGGGGAGAAAGCTCAACATGGGGAACCAAGCTTCGTCCGTGGTTGTCGGAGTTGGAGATGTGGTGCTAAAGCTTACATCCGGAAATTCTCTAACTTTGAAGAACGTGCTGCATGTTCCCGACATCCGAAAGAACTTGGTCTCGGGCTCTATTCTAGTTAGCAAGGGGTTTAGACTAGTTTTTGAGTCTGACAAGTTTATTTTGTCAAAGAGTGGTACTTTCCTTGGAAAGGGTTACCTCTCTGATGGTCTCTTTAGGTTGAATGTATTGGCTATACGCCATGTACCAAAATCTATTGAAAGTAATGAAAATGCTATTACTTCCTCTTACATTGTTGAATGCTCTAATTTATGGCATTGTAGATTAGGACATGTTAATCTAATTGCTATAAAACGATTAGTAAATTTAGATTTACTAAAGTTAAATGGAGTTAACACTCAAAACAAATGTGAAGTTTGTGTTGAGGCAAAAATGACAAAACCACCGTTTCATTCGGTTGAGCGGAGCACGAAACCCCTTGATTTAATTCACACCGATGTGTGTGATTTAAAGTATGTGCAAACTCGTGGTGGTAAGAAGTACTTTATCACGTTCATTGATGATTGCACGAGATATTGTTATCTTTATCTTTTAAGAGGTAAAGATGAGGCTATTGAAGCGTTTAAACACTTCAAGAATGAAGCCGAAAATCAACTAAGTTGTCGAATTAAGAGTGTTCGAAGTGACAGAGGTGGCGAATATGTCGCTCCATTTGAAGAATTATGCAACGAAAGTGGTATAATTCATCAAATGACGGCTCCGTACTCACCTCAATCAAATGGCGTTGCTGAACGTAAAAATCGAACTCTTAAGGAGATGATGAATGCTTTGTTGATTAGTTCAGGGTTGCCCCAAAACATGTGGGGGGAAGCTGTCTTGACAGCCAACTATATATTAAACAAGATTCCACTCAAAGGTAAAGATGTTACTCCTTATGAGTTATGAAAATGTTGGAAACCATCGTACAAATACCTTAAAGTGTGGGGGTGTTTGGCGAAGGTTGAAGTGCCTCTACCTAAACAAGTTACAATTGGCCCTAAAACGGTTGATTGTATCTTTATTGGGTATGCACATAACAGCAGCGCCTATCGCTTTGTTATCCACAAGTCGGAAGTACCCGGCATGATTGTGGGAACAACAATCGAGTCAAGGAATGCAATATTCTTTGAACACATATATCCTTGTAAAGACAAGGGTAATCTAGAAACCAATTCTAGCAATAGAATTGAAGGTGAAGCCACGAGTTCTAAATCTGAGGATGAAGAACCTAAGTCACGCAAACGACAAAGGTTTAATCCGGAAGATAGTGAACCGAGACGTGGTGGTAAAGTTCGGAAACCAAAGTAATTTGGTCCGGATTATGTAGTGTTCATGTTGGATCAAGAACCAACGACGATCAAAGAAGCTTTTTCTAGATCGGACAGTCCGCTTTGGAGAGAAGCGGTACAAAGTGAAATTGAGTCCATTAGGCAAAACCACACTTGGGTGTTGGTTGATTTGCCCGAAGGGTGTAAACCCTTAGGATGCAAATGGATCCTTAAAAGGAAATACAAAGCTGATGGATCAATTGACAAGTACAAAGCCCGTTTGGTTGTCAAAGGGTTTAAGCAGAAAGAAGGTTACGATTATTTCGATACCTATGCTCCTGTAACAAGGATTACATCCATTCGGGTGTTTCTCGCAATTGCTGCTTTGCACAATCTCAAGATACATCAAATGGATGTGAAAACTGCTTTTCTCTATGGAGAATTAGAGGAGGAAATCTATATGGAACAACCAGAAGGATTTATAGAACCTGGTAAAGAGAAGAAGGTTTGCAAACTGGTTAAATCCCTCTATGGATTGAAGCAAGCGCCACTTCAATGGCACTTGAAAATTGATAATGTGATGTTATCAAATGGGTTTAAGATAAACGAGTGTGATAAATATATTTACATTAAGAACACGAATAATGAGTATGTTATTGTGTGTCTTTATGTAGATGACATGTTAATCATGGGTAGCAATATCCGTGTTATTAACGAAACGAAAAGCATGTTAAAGAGGAACTTTGACATGAAAGACTTGGGTTTAGCGGATGTTATTCTTGGAATGAAAATTCTAAGAAAATCCGATGGGATTGTCTTGTCACAATCTCACTATGTTGAGAAAATGCTCAAGAAGTTTAATGCTTTTGAAAGCGTGCCCGCCAAAACCCTGATTGAACTTAATGTTCATTTGAGCAAAAACCGAGGAGAGTCGGTTGCTCAAGAAGACTATGCTCGCGTCATAGGGTGTTTAATGTATCTTACAAATTGCATTCGACCCGACATAGCATGTGCCGTAAACAAATTGAGTCGTTACACGAGCAATCCAAGCATAGAGCATTGGAGAGCTCTAGTACGAGTTTTGAGATACTTGAAGTATACTCAAAGTCATGGGCTACATTTTTCGAGATACCCCCCGGTACTTGAAGGGTACTATGATGCGAATTGGATTTCGGACACGAAAGATTCACTTTCTACAAGTGGGTATGTGTTTACTATTGGGGGTGGAACTGTTACGTGGAGATCCACAAAACAAACGTGTATAGCCCGATCCACCATGGAGTCTGAGTTCATAGCTTTGGATATAGCTGGTGAACAAGCCGAATGGCTAAGAAACTTTCTTGAGGACATTCCATGTTGGGAGAAACCATTGCCTCCGGTGATGATTCACTGCGATAGCCAAGCGGCTATTGGTAGGGTGAAAAGTGGTTTGTATAATGGTAAGTCTCGACATATTCGTCGACGACATAATACCGTGAGACATTTGATCACAACTGGGATTATCTCAGTCGATTATGTAAAGTCGTTGGATAATCTGGCGGATCCACTAACCAAAGGGTTAAACCGTGATCAAATGAATAAGTTGCTAGAGGGAATGGGAGTAAAATTCACAAATTAAGAACTATCATAGTGGTAACCCAACCATGATGATTGGAAACCCCAAGAACTTGGTTCAATGGGAAAACTAAGCTATGAAAGTTTGTGTGAGAACACTCACATTTATCTATTCCCTAGAAAGCGTTTGAGTGTTGAAAGCTTGCCTAGTGGTGAGGTTAAGTCTATGACTTTTAATGATTCCTAAATACCTTGAGGAGGTTGAGTATGGCAAGATACTTGGTAAAGAATCACCTATGTAAGTGTGAAGTGAGGCCGCTTCGTTAAGATACACTTATGAATCCAAAGGGGTGTTCAAGGCCGAAAAGGACACAAAATGTGAGAACGGATGAGGTTGAGGTGTTTAAGCGTTAACATCGTTGTCTCGGTGCACGCCATGGAGGAATAGTTCAAAGCATTGCGCTACTATGCCGCCTATGTACTCGATGGTGTTGACTATGGAAGGTTCAAAGCCACAAACTACTTATCCTAATACTTTTATACCTCGTGAGGACTGAGCTCTTGCATTTGCATACATTTGCATATGGCTATCTCACTCATGTGGGGGATTGTTGGAAATTTGGTTTTAGACCAAATAAATAATAATAAATATTTAATTTATTACATAAATTAAATATTAGATTATTGTTCTACTCGCGGAGTAGATGAACGTGGTATATTTATATGCTCAAAATCGATTTCCGATGAGAGATATAAATGTTCAAAGTTTGGTGGAGAGTTACTTCATTAGTTAATGAAGTGTAAGTTATACCACATTGATTAAATATTAATGTGGTGTGCTATTTAAAAGTGTTTAAACATGTGGGCTTAATAACAAGTGGGCCAAGTAAGTGGATAAGTGTGTGGTTGGGCTCTCGCGTGAACACACACTCGATCCGGCCCCGCCGTCCGTGTCGGACGGCACGGATGGCTCGGCCTCGGCCTCGGGTTCGGGTTCGGGTTCGGGTTCGTGTTTCGTGGCCGTGGCCTTGGATCTTGGCAATTGGTCCTTTGGGTGGTCCTTTGGGCCTTTGGCTTGGGCTTGGGCTTTGGGCCTTGTATACTATATTTTTGGACCACAAAATATATAGTGTATTGGGCCATGTTTTGGGAGCCCAAACGTCTAGCCCATTTGTATGTGTTCGCGGCCCGATTCGTGCAGCCCAAGAGAATCTTCCAGAATGGCTGTTACAATAACCTTCACTCCCACCATTTCCAACAGTCGGAAACCGACGGTAACAGCCAAGTAGTGGCTCGTTAATGCCATGATGGCATTTAAATCTCCCCATGGTGATCATCCCTATAAATAGGAGGCATGGCTGCATTTCAAAAACACACCAACGAAAAGCATCTTTGCATTCTTTCATTCTCCATCTTTTTTCGAGCTCAGTTCATTCGCCTTTTATTTACAGTTCGCCGGAGCTTCTTAGTTTGCGGTGCTGCTACTAAGAAGACGAGAAATTGTTTTATCTTTGGAGACAAAGCGCCAAATCCGTGAGCACTAGCCGGGGCGTAATTCATTTTGCGGAAAGAGGGTTTCCTCGACTTGACTTCAAATTTCACTTTGTTCACTTGTAATCTTCGATTTTTCTATTGTAATTGTACGCCCGGCAAGTTCTACATTTCCAACAAAAGATCTGCTTCAAGAATTGCTTGAAGGATCTTCAAAGATCATCCAAACTCATGGAAATACTCTAATCTTATCCCGTGCGATGAATTCAAAGATTGACTAATTTTGGAATAACATATGGGATGACATATGATTAGAATAAACCCATGTGGTTGGGTGGGATTCACATGTCTCATGATTAATTCTAAATGTAAGTGTTGGTTTGTTTAGGATCGAAAAGTAGGCTTAGAAAAGAGAATATTGTTCATTGATTGTGTTTTGTTCTATTACAAGATAGGTACTTATACTGCTATTCAATCTTCTAAGTAAGGAATGTAATCAATAGTGATTTTCTATCTAAGGAACTTCCCGATATGCCTTACTCACCTTGATTTATTTCCTTATTTGTCTAACACTCCCCCTCAAGTTAAGTAATGGGATTACCAATACTTAACTTGTCCAATGCTTCTCGAAATGACTTAGCACTAACTGCCTTGGTTAAGATGTCAGCAAGTTGATCTTCTGATTTAACAAACGGAAGCTCAACAATCTTTGCCCCGATCTTCTCTTTAATGAAGTGTCTGTCGATTTCAACGTGCTTAGTTCGATCATGTTGAACAGGGTTTTCTGAAATACTAATGGCAGCTTTGTTGTCACAGAACAGTTGACATGTCTTTGATGAAAAAAGGTTTAGTTCAATCATCAACTTCCTTAGCCATAGTATTTCTATAAGCCCATTTTTGATTCCCCTGAATTCTGCTTCGGCGCTTGAAAGTGCAACAACCTTTTGCTTTTTGCTCCTCCAAGTGACTAGATTTCCTCCGACAAAGGTGAAGTAACCAGTTGTGGATCTCATATCATTTGGATTTCCTGCCCAATCTGCATCTGTGAAGCCAGAAATATCCAAGTGTCCATGTTTTCCAAAGAACAAACCATGCCCAGAAGTTCCTTTCAAGTACTGGGCGATTCTCATTACAGCCTTCCAATGACTTTCTTGTGGTGAGTGCATGAACTGACTCACAACTCCCACAGCATACACAATGTCGGGTCTCGTATGGGATAAGTAGATGAGCTTCCCAACTAGTCTTTGATATCTCCCCCTGTTGGTAAGTTCGGCCCCTTCAATCATTTGAAGCTTGTGATTCTGTATCATCGGAGTATCGACTGGTTTACATTCCAGCATTCCAATTTCTGCAAGTATATCTAGAATATACTTCCTTTGGCTAATGAAGATCCCTTTCGTTGACCTCAACACCTCGATCCCTAGGAAGTACTTGAGAAGACCCAAATCTTTCATTTGAAATTCATTGAACAGATTCTTCCTCAAACTGCTTATCTCCTCAAGATCATCTCCAGTGATAATCATGCCGTCGACATAGATGATAAGACAAGTAATTTTCTCCCCCTTCCTCTTGAGAAACAAAGTGTGATCCGAGTTACTTTGTTTGTACCCACATTTCTTCATTGCTTCAGTGAATCTCCCAAACCAAGCTCTCGGAGACTGTTTCAATCCGTATAATGTTCTCTTGAGTTGACACACTTCTCCATCTCCGAATCCTTCTGTAAATCCTGGTGGAGGACACATAAACACAGGTTTCTGAAGTTCTCCATGTAAGAAGGCATTCGTTACATCAAATTGGTGGAGAGGCCAATCTTTATTAGCTGCGATTGAGAAGAGAACTCTCAGAGTATTGATCATCGCCACAGGTGAGAACGTCTCAGCATAGTCTACTCCATACGTCTGAGTATACCCTTTTGCCACCAACATTGCCTTATACCTATCAATTGAGCCATCTGGTTTATGTTTGATCGTAAACACCCACCTACATCCAACTGCTTTAATACCGTTTGGTAGTTTGTCTTTGATCCACGTGTTATTTCTCTGTAGTGCCTCCATTTCAGTATTCATTGCATCCCTCCAATGTTTTGACTTCATGGCTTCTTCTGCACTTCTGGGAACATCTTCCTCCTTGTAGAGTGCTGCCTCAAAAGCTCTTGCCATTTTAGTCAAATTCCCTGACACAAAGTTGGCCATTCCATATCTACTCTTTGTATTGATTCTTTCTGGAGAGTATCATTTTGGAGGCACTCCTCGTGTACTTCGAGGTGGGAGGATATATCGGCCAGTGTCCCCGTCTATAGTGTTATCCTCCTCTTCTTCTGATTCTGCAGGGTTAGTGGAGATACTATCTTCACTAGTATTCAATTCAGAAGTTACCTCAGGTATTACCGTGGATATCGAAGTTAGATTCTCAATGGGAGAGGACGTTGGGGACTCAAGTGGAGAGGTATGCTCGGCGATAGTGACTGCCGGTGTCTCTTGTTGATCCATGAAAGACTCGTTCGATTGATACACAAGCCAACTTAAGTGGTCTCCTTTACTCTCCCCCTGACCTCTAAGGTGGTTTGTGTAGAATAACTTGGTTTCAAGAAAATCGCAGTTCATGGTGGTTACAATTTTCTTAGTTGTGGGATCAAAACACCTATACCCCTTTTGATTAATCCCATATCCGACAAAGACACATTTTGTAGCACAGGGTGCTAGTTTGGGTTCTTTCATGTTTGGGAATATGAACATAGGTAGTACATCCAAACACTTTCGGTGGTAGACTCAAGGATTCTGGGATGTTGGCTTGTTTGGACAACACATCAAGTGGGGTTTTCTTGTTCAGAATTTTTGTGGGAAGTCGATTGATCAGGAACACAGAGGTTGCTATAGCTTCAGGCCAAAGAAAAACAGGGACACATGAATCAATCATCAAAGACCGAGCTATTTCTAGAATAATCCGGTTTTTTCGTTCAGCTACCCCATTTTGTTCAGGCGTATAAGCACAAGAAGTTTGATGAATTAAACCATTTTGACCAAAGAAATCGGACATGGAGTGGTTAACAAATTCCCTCCCGTTATCAGACCGGAGTTTTTGAATGGTAGTATGAAATTGGGTTCTAACCATGTTAAAAAATTTGACAAACTTATCAAACACTTCAGATTTATGTTTCAAGAAATAAATCCATGTTACCCTAGTGCAGTCATCAATAAAAGTCACAAAATATTTAATGTTATTTCCCCCAACAATAGGCGCAGGTCCCCACACATCAGCATGCACTAAAGAGAACATAGAATTAACTCTAGTATTGGAAGGTTTGAAAGATTGTCTATGGCTTTTAGCCAAAACACAGGTTTCACAAAAAAAATCTTTGGGAATTGAAACATTTGGAAATAATAGTTAGAAATAACCAGGAGAAGGGTGTCCTAATCTTTGGCGCCACAATCGGATGTCATCTTTCGTGGATCTTTGAGTTAGCATTGCACTACCATGATGAGCTGCCCCATCCACATAATAGAGCCCTTGTTCCTCAGTGCCACGCCCAATGATCCTCTTCGTCCGGATATCCTGCAACACACAGAATTTTGGGAACATTAGCAATGTGCAGTTCAGTTCCCGAGTCACATGGCTAACAGACATCAACCGTTGTGATAAGCTAGGAACAAACAAACAATTTGACAAACAGAGATTTGGCGATATCTCTATGGTTCCTGCTCCGGCCACAGTAATCAATTCCCCATTTGCTGTCTTGATAAAGGTTTTAGGGATTTCAGAAAAATTACTAAAATCCTTCACTTCGGGAGTCATTGTATCAGTAGCCCCACAATCAAAAATCCATCCCTTTTTATGCAAGTTAGAATCATTTTGCACATGGAAAGCAGCGGAAACATCATAAAATAGTGCAAAACGATTATGAGTACCATTTTTTGAATTTTTGAAAGATGGAGGACCATCTTGCAAAATATGGGGGCCAATTTCTGAATTTCCGGAACTTTGGTGGTCAGAAACTGAATCTGTAAAAACCTGGGGACCATCCTGCAAATCTTGAGGGGTAATATAGTAATTTCGCCACAAAGAATTGGGGTTAGGGTTTTTAACCCTAACTGATTCATTACCTTCGTCTTCCTCAGCCGATTTTCCAGAAACTCGCACTGCCCAGTTTCCGGCGCCTTCTCCGTCCACGTTGCCGCCACCGCCGCTTCTGGATTCTCCGCCTCCAGTGGTCGGGTTTTCACGGCCACCTTGTCTGGTTCCGCTCGCGAAATTTGCAGATGCCGCTCGTTTTGGCTTCTGCTCCCACCACTCCGGGAATCCGACTCTGAGGAAGCAATTCTCCCGTGTATGCTTCTGCTTCCCACAGTGCGTGCACCACAGCTTACTTTTATCCACCGATTTGGAGTGGTTGGCGGTGGAATCGTTGGTGGCGGCTGGTTTGGCTGGCGGCGGTTGGGATGGTGCTGTGCTATGGCTTCCGCGATTTCTCTGTGCCCCGTACCCGAAACCTATTTCCCCCGATGATGTATCAGGATTTCCTGCGACGGCCTCGGTCTGAATCTGGGACGGCGGCATGATCTGTCTTCGAGCTACCTCTCATTTCACTACGCCGTAGGCCGTCTCTACTGAGGGGAGGGGGTCTTCCTTGAGTATATCTCGCCGGATTCCTTCATATTTGGGATCTAGGCCGGTCAGAAACTTGAACAACCGCTTCTCATTCGTGTGTTGTCTGAATTGTTTCACGCCCTTATCGCAACACGAGATGGGCTGTTTTTGGCACCTATCAACGTTGATCCACAGTCCGTGGATTTTTCGATAATATGTTTCCAGATCTATTTCTCCTTGTTTGATGGTGATTGCTTTTTCCTCCAGGTCGTATATCAGATACGGATCGGCCTTGCTCTCGTATGTGATTGCGAGATTATCCCAGATTGCCTTTGCAGATTGATGATGCGTGAAATCGGCGATAATATCATTTTCGATATTATCGACGATCCATGAGAATACAACGAGATCGGTTTCCTCCCACTCTCGGTATCTTTTATCTCCTTCGTTTAATGGCTCGTCTCTGATGTGAGAAACTGCCCCTCTGCTTCCTATAGCTATTCTCATTAACCTTGACCACAATGGATAATTTTTTCCATTGAGCTTGAATGCCACATTGACATTCTTGCTTGTCTTCAGTTTATGAGTTTCTTCGTTGGTTGTGTTATCTCCAGATTCTGACATTTTTTTTTTCTTTGGGAAAAAGAGGCTCTAAGATCTCTGGCTATAAGATCGAGTTTGGTATAAGGGCAATGATGATTTCTTTTCTGAGCCCAACCTTGGCTCTGATGCCATGTTGGTTTGTTTAGGATCGAAAAGTAGGCTTAGAAAAGAGAATATTGTTCATTGATTGTGTTTTGTTCTATTACAAGATAGGTACTTATACTGCTATTCAATCTTCTAAGTAAGGAATGTAATCAATAGTGATTTTCTATCTAAGGAACTTCCCGATATGCCTCACTCACCTTGATTTATTTCCTTATTTGTCTAACAGTAAGCAAAAAAGGGCGGGCCTAACCCGAGCATTGAGATAATTTTCTTTTGCAATCCTACAAAGTAAACATGAGATTAAGTTGGAATAGAGCCTTTATGTTATCTCTAGTTAATGATGCGCCATAAATATGAATCCATGTGTATGAATCATTTAACCAAAGAAATACATGGTAGTGTTATTGGAAATAGTTATGAGATAGCTGAATATTTACCAGATTTGATCAACAACGCGAATTCTTGGCCTATTGTAGTAGATGTGAAACGTGACGAGCCATTGTATGTTTGCAGTTTGTGGATGAAAAGGTGCAGTGGATGCATATAGACATGGCGGGGCCCGTCTACAGCGACAAAAAGAAAGGAGCAACGGGTTTTGGAATCTCGACACTGGTGGAGTGGGTGTTGAAGAACTCTTGTTAGTTAAAGAAGCAAGTGAGAGAAGTTTTAAGACATTATTGGGCAGGACCATGCTACTTAGCATGTGTAATAAAGGAAGGTTTGGGTTGTCTATGAAATGTGGTGGCTTTGATTGGATTGGATTGGATTGGATTGAACTCCTTATCTTGCCTCAATACTCGGTTGATTTTTATTCTATGATCCAAGCTTTGGTATTCCATAATCTAGAAAATTTATGCTCCATCACTCTTTTAGCACGCATTTCAATGTACTGAAAAGTGGACATTAAGATAAAATTTAAGTCTCACTTGATATAGTATATTATTCTACTACTTGATGTAAGATATAATATGCTATATCAAGTGAGACTTATATATTATCTCGAAAAATTCGAAGCACATAAATTTGAGATTTAAATATTATTTTAATACCCACTTTTTGACATATTGAAATAAGTGTTGAAAGATTCTAAACATATAAATATCAGACGGAGAGAGTATCATAGAATGGAATAAGTGTGTTTTTCTTTTCTTGAGAGGGAATAATAATCGTGAACAACGTTTATTGAATGACAATGTTCATGGATAGGGAAGTGGGAATTTTTTGTCCATGTAATGTAATATGCGTTTTGATTCGGATAATTTTTATTTTTATTTTTATTTTTATTTTTATTTATTTATTTATTTGAGAGATTCGGATAAATTTAGTAGTACATCATCTACACAAATTCAAAATAGATTATTTTTATACTAGTTTGAATAATTTCAAGATACAAGTTTAGAAAAGGTAACATGAAATAAATCTCTTCATGAATATTAATATGGTTATAATTAATCTTGTTAAGCAAAGTTTTGGATTTGTAAATGTTAGATTAATTAAGATATTTTAGATGTTATTATTACTCATATGACAATTTTTTGCTAACTTCTAATTTTTAATTGATAAATTTTGAATATTTTATTATTACTATTCTGGTATAACTCATTATTTTTGATACATTTGATTGAAATTGTTCTCATAGAGCGATAGTCTCTGCTGCACGAATTCTTAAAAAAACAACACATTGCAGTATCGAATTCGCACGCGTATCGCATCCGGGTGCGATTCGTGGCGGGTTCGCACCTGATTCGCCACATGGTGTATCTTTATTTAATTTAATATAAATAATAACGGATACACGAATCCGATAAAGAAGATTCGTGAATCCGGAGTTAATTTGGTTATTTTTGCTATAACCTTAAGTTTTTAAGGGATTTTTTACAAATCTTAAACATTGTTTATTAAAAGAAAAAGGAAAATAGAAGCAGAAGAAATACGTTGTATATTTAGTTGCACTGTTTCATTATTTTTTATATATATTTAGTTTATGATTTATTTAAATTTTATGTATAATATAGGCATTATATAATAAATATAAAAATAAAAATAAATAGACGTACGTATCCTAGCCAAATCGCACCTATAATTTTTTAAAAATACGTATCTCCATACTTCTATCGTATCAATCATACGGTAGGAGGGGGCGGCCAGCGCCAAGGTGGCTAGGCCTAAGCAATTTTTAATTATAATGTTTTTTTAATTATAATTTTCTTGTATGATTCATGATATCACATAATATGATACCATTTTACCTATTTATATATTTTATACGGAGTATCACTCATTTAGAATATTTAGACCAAATAAAGTGGGACAAAAGTAGTAAGTGTCAATGGTTAAATATACTCATTTTGGATAACTATATAAGTTTTATACCCAAACAAATAAAACTATAAGTTTTATACCCAAAAGTCATTGAAAAGACAAAAATAACCTCAATTTTATCTCACACTCAAAACAAAACAAAAATGAATGTGGGCCCCACTTTTCAATTTATTCAAAGAAATAAAAAACAAACCCTACCCCACCCCATTCTCTCTCTCTCTCGGCCGTCACTCTCCCTCACGATTTCTCTCCCAAAGGACCGTGAGCCCTAAACCCCCAAACCGTAATTTTTTTTTATTTGTTTGTCGGTTGCGGAGTGAAAAAATCATGGCCAATGATTCAAACGACGACCACGATTCGGGTGCCGAATCCGAAGGAGTTCCACACCGTCGCCCAATTCCGACGAGGGCTGAACTGGAGAATATTCCGGAGCCGCCGGCGCCGGTGAGTTTTCTAACCTTCGTTAGTTTTTAAATAAAATTATTCAATTTACGGTTTAAATTGTAAGCATGTTTTTCAATTTTTTGGATGGAATAGTTTGGATTTGTATGCGATTTATATGAAAATGACACAAATATGTGTGTGCTTGAACTGCGATTTATTTGTTGTTGGGTTTGAACTTGAAGTTGAATCTGTACAGTATAGGTTTGGGCATAATTCATGGTTTAAAAGCAAAGAAACCGTGAGCTCACGGTTAAACTAAGCTTAAACCGTGAGAAAAGGAATTCTCACGGTTTGACTTAAGCAAACCGTGAACTCACGGTTTGAATTAAGTTCAAACCGTGAGGAAGCCCTTTTCTCACAGTTTAAGCTTAGTTAAACCGTGAGATCACGGTTTTTTTGTTTTTAAACCGTGAATTATGCAGCATACAGATTAGATATATACACTATATTCGATATATTTAATTTTAATTTAATTAATTAATTCACTTCATTTGCATTTTTTGGGTGATTACAGCCTAGGTACCAATGGTACAGGCCTCTCATGCAAGGATTTCCGGGTGAAATCAATGCCTATTATAGAGACTCCGCAGCTGTGTCAATCGTAAACCATTTACTGCGCATTGGCGGATGTGATCTGTTGGCCCGATTTAGCGACGAATCTCCATTCGCAGTCATCTGCACAATTAAGAAGATTGGGAACGCGAAGCGTGCCTTGCACGAGCTTTTGTCCCGGGAGCTATGGAGGGGCAACGACCATGATTTTGAGAGGTTGTTTCACGTGAATGGCCAGGATATTCGGTTTGGGCCGCAAGAATTTTACCTCGTGACCGGATTGAGATTCGGTTCCTCGACCTTTAATCCTCACGGCAAGAACCACGTCATCCCAAGGATGAGCCTCTTCTATACTTACTATGAGGGGCGTAAGGTGCTAGTGAAACAGTTGTTTAACGATTTCACGATGCCGACGTAGTTCTAGGGACGGAGGATCAATACATGGTTGCCACTAACCTCCTCATCTACTAATACTTGCTATTGTGTCGGGACTTCAATAGAAGCATTGATGATTGGGCATGGACTTTAGTAGAGGATCCGGAACGATGGGCTACATTTCCATGGGGCTCATGGTCGTTCCAAATACTGTGCCACCAGCTAGGAGTGGCAAAGAAGGACCCGAGAGAAATTGGAGGCTCTGACACTAATGCTGCCTACCATCTGTATGGGCCCGTCTGGGCATTGTATTTTTGGGCCTTCGAGGCCCTTCCGGATTTAGGAGAGCAGTGTGCCAACAAGCTGAACCCGCACGCGTTTCCTCGACTAAAGAAATGGGAAATGGGACACAACTATAGAGATTTCCATGATTTTTTTAGCGATCCAACGGTATGTCATCATTCTCTTAATCTGCAATTATATATCATTTGAATTATTAATTAAATTCAATTAATATTGGCTTAGTTTATAGTTTATAGTATATGGTGATTGAAATTGAATTAATTCGAGCGTTTTATGTAGATTATCGGTTAATTGTTTGAACTGAATTATATTTAATTTAGTTAAATTTATTTATTTATTATTTAGAATTAAACCGTGAAAGCTGTTGTCTCACGGTTTTGGACTACATCAAACCGTCAGCTCACGGTTTAATTTAAGTTAAAACCGTGAAAGATCATTCTCACGGTTTGAACTTGAATTAAACTGTGAGCTGACGGTTGATTTAAGTTCAAACCGTGAAAGATCATTCTCACATTTGAACTTAAATTAAACCGTGAGCTAACGGTTGATTTAAGTTCAAACCGTGAAAGATCATTCTCACGGTTTGAACTTGAATCAAACCGTGAGCTTACGGTTTGATGTAGTCACAAACCGTGAGGCATCAGCTTTCACGGTTTCATTTCACGGTTTGAATACTGATTTTGATTTGATTTTGATTTTTAATTTTTGTGCCTTTGTCTTTTGCAGCTCCAAGTAAACCCGACGCTCGAACCTTCGACAGAAGAAATGGCTCAGTTATACTATCTTAGCCTCTTCGAAGAGCAAGACCCCTTGATGGTTTGATTTAATCCGAATACGCGTCATGCTTGGAAGAAAGTGCCTATACCGCAAAGACAGACGAAGGAAGAGAGAACTATGGTAAAAGTTCTCGACAAATTGAGGTGTCAGGATGCCAGGACTGCAGCCCAGCCCCGTGGTCGCCAGCCACGTGCCACCAAGGCAAATTCTGAGGGTCGAGGGCCTCTCCCAATCCCCAGAGCTCGTGCGAGTACGTCGAAGAGGCCGAGGGTGGAGAGTTCACATCCCGAGAGGTCCTCGGGCCTTGTTTGCTACGTGCATGGGCATCCGTGCCCCCAAGGATGTGATAACGATGTGTGGGCCGATAAGATATTGGAGAGAATGGCCCAAGATGAGTCGGACACCGGGGTGATGGCTCGTATCGCCAAGTTCATGGCAGGGCACCTGAAGGGGATCTTCAGGAGGTCGGGGAGTTCATCGGGTCATGGTGTTCATTCTCATCGTCGAGCACCGTCACGTGCTAGCCATGTTGGCTCTGCTAGACGACATTTCGTTGACCGGGCCCATGAAGATCGAGACGATCGAGAGGCTCCCTACATTGAGCACAGATCACCTACCCCCGTGGGCGCTCCGGGTTTCGAGCATATGGTGGGTTTGTTACCTAGCCGGTAGCACGGGAGAGATCAAGGACGCCTCCAGTTCGAGAGGCTAAGGTCGAGGACGTAGAGTAGTCACACTCATCTTTTTATAGGGACTTGGAAACGATGCCCCCATATGATTGGGTGCATCCCGTACTACAGCCTGTCGTTCCTCATCCGCAGATGATTCCCGTTCCCGAGATTCAACAGGCAACCGGGGGTGAGTACAGTGATGCAGACTCTGATGTGACAGGACAGACGCCTGTGCATCGGGTTCGTATTGGGGGACGGAATGTGAGGCCGTCGGCTGCCTTACAGAGCCCATTTGTTCCGATTATCCCCACACCGTATACTGGATCGACGATCAAGGAGATGTTTATGGCATTCAGACAAAGCGGGCCGCATTCCTATACAATGAACATGCAGGACCCGCCATATAGGATGACGCAGTCGTTGTTCGATGATATCGAACACCCCGCGATACAGTTCAACGCTGAGGTTAGACCGTACTTTATTTTGTGTTGTTATATTTTTGATACTTTGTAGAGTATTATGTTTTCATAATAATCTATGTTTATTTTAGGTAATGGAGTTGTATGTGCTTTACTGGTGGAGTCGACTCCAAGATGGACTTTCTTTGTGTCCGTCTCTGCAAGAGAGAGTCACCGTTCTGCTTGGATTGGACGTATACGTGAGTTTTTATTGACATATTTAATGAATAATTATTTTATTTATTTTATTTTGTGTGTAATCTCTAAACGAATATATTATTTGATAGTACGACTTGAGAACAACTCTGATGGCTTTTCACGATGGAGATCAAACGGCAATGGCAAAGTCGAAGCTAAAGTATCGTGATTACAAGCTGTCAAAGGATCTCGAGAATTGGTTTCACGGCGTGGGCTCGTATGATGTTTGGATGAACGCAACTTGTGTAAGTTCCTTCAATTTAACTTTTCATTTGAGAACGTTTATTATTAGTGCTTGAAGAATAAGTTGAGTCCTCGACCCTTCTATGCAGTTTGTGTTTGTTTGTCATGTCTCCTCCGACTACTGGGTTATCTGCTGGGTATTGACTGACGAGTGGACGATGGAGGTATATGACTCACTTCTACATACGCTCCCTAATGCAGCCGACAGAATGCATCGGAAGGTCCAGCTCTACTCGATCCTAAAACTATGGCCCAGAGTCTTGCAGCAAGTTGGGTATTGGGATCAACATCCACGGCTAGCGAAGCAAAATGATTTCTTGTAGATTGTCTGGGCCCCTTGACGCAACAATACATACAGAAAGATGATTATTCATGCGGCCCATTCGCTTGTATGTATATCGATCGTATCTTCGCCTTGAAGAAGTCGCGCATTGAGAGGGTTGGTATGAGGTATCTCTCCGGGTTTCGCTTAGAGGTGGCGAAACGGATATTTTCACTTTCACAACGTTATGTCGAGTTGTGAACATTATATTTCATTATCTTTGACGTTGTGTATATAATATTATCACTTATATATTTAAATTCTATAATTCTACGCAAATTTATAACTTTTTCGTAAACTTCATTTCATTTAGACAACAATTCATAGACAACAATTAGTTAAAATCATAGTTTCGGCATTAATTTTGGCCTAATCATGAAATTAACGGTTAGGGTTCACGGTTAATTTAAAATTCTTACGGTTTAAACGTCTATTAAACCGTGTGGTTACACTATTAACGGTTATAGGGTTAACGGTTGTTATATAATTTTACGGTTTTATTTGCATTTAAACCGTGTTTGCTCTCTTTAAAATAAATAAATATAAAAAAAAATCACGGTTAGGTTTCACAGTTTAAATGTGAAAAAACCGTGTTTTAAAAAAATTTAATGAAAAATGTGACTCTCACGGTTAGATTAGCAGTTAAACCGTGATCTCACGGTTAGCTTGCTAATATAACCGTGAGAGTCACATTTTTTATGGTTTAATTGGGGTTCAAACCGTGAGCTCGCGGTTTGTACTCCAGTTAAACCGTTAGGTCATGTTTTTGTGAATTAAATTTATATAATTTTTTTTAATTTAATTGTTAAATAAGAGCTCATGGTTTGTTTGGCATATAAACCGTGATCTCACGGTCAACAAACCACCTAAACCGTGAATCTGTATTTTTAATCTAACAGAATACTACTATAACTATAACAGAAGATACAAAAGCTAAACCTCCAAAAACAAGAGAATTGTGATTCGGGCATCTAATCAGAACCGATTCGAATCTAATCAACAACTCTCATCGGGCATCTACACCTAGTATGCCCCTGTACGTGACAAATGCTACAAGTTTTTGGCCTTCGTCGTTGCCTACCATCCTCGTTCGGGACTCTATTGAGATCGGCGTTGCCGATCTGCGAAGAAGCCGTGCATGTGCATCTCTTGTGACCGTATCCACCGCACCGCCCGCATATCTGTGGATTTCCCGGAAGATCTTCCACCGTTGATCTCGCTCGGCTGTTTCGCGGTCTACCCGCTTATCTTTCCACAACAGGCGGCAAAACCACTTGAGCAGCAACGTGCTCGGGCACAATCCAAGACCGTGGATCGGGAACCGGATGAATGTTGGGCGAGTAGGTTGCCACGAGGGTCGATTATTTGAAATAATGGCTCACATAGTCCGTAGCACGGCCTACGGCAAAACTGCGAACATAGTAATGAAATATGAAAAAATTAAACCAAATATTTTCAGACTGATCGTAGCATAAAAAATGAGTATAAGGCATGCATACCTAATGGCAGCACAAGCGTGTCGACACGGCACCATGTCCCCCTCCCACTCACGGCAATCGCACGTTGCGTTCTGCATGTCCACTAGGTAAGTCTCATTGTCACCCTCGACCCTGTACACGTGGGGAATTATTGTCCCACGAGTTCTGTAGTGACGGGCCCATTCAGAAGATACGACCATCTTCTGGTACGTTGTCTTAGTCACCTCGTGGGTCCCACGTTGAGCGGCATTCCGATGCTCCTCGAACCATCTGTCGACAATAATCCTGTACGCCTTAATCATGGCGCAGATAGGCAATCGACGTGCCCATAGGAGTCTGGCGTTCATCGTCTCAGTGGCATTCGAAGTCATGAAACTCGTGCGTGGAACAAGGCACTTGTTACGCGACCACCGATGCATGCCGATCTCACACAGCCTCTGATATATTCCAGAACCCATCAAGTTTTCCATGTATTCTTCGAATTTAGAATCCGAATATGAGTATGCCGCAGCTTCGAATATGCCGACTGCGTGCTTCCCAAATGTGACCATATTCTTGGCCAGATGATGCCAGCAAAGACCGTGATACGCACCGGGGAAGACATCCCTCACTGCATTTCCAATGCTGATATGGCCATCGGAGACTATCAACAGGTCCTGAGGATGTCCTAAGCAGTTACGCAAATTCGTCAGAAACCAAGTCCAGGAATCATCGTCCTCGATCGGGCCAAATCCAATGGCAAGTGGAAACACTTGCTCGTTCCCATCCTTCGTGCAAGCGATGAATAACGTCCCCTTGTTCTTGCCCTTGAGGTGTGCCCCGTCGACTACGATAACGGAACATAGTAAATTGTTCTGAAATGCATGCAAGGACTGTCCTAGAGCGAGGAACATATAACACAGTCGATCGTTGAGGGGGGATGTCGAGATATTATACACGGTACCTAGATTCTTCTGCTGCAGTAAGTACAGATAAGATGGGAGCCTCTTGTACGACTCCACAAATTCTCCATACATCATCTCGATAACGATGTTCCTCGCTCGCAGGGCGAAGCTGTAATCGATCTTAATGCCGTACTCAGCTCGCATTTCGTCATCTCTTTTGGCTTGAGCACGACACCATCAGTGATCAACCTCTTTGCGTAGAATGCTCCAAGAACATTCGCAGGGTACTGCTGCGGTGTAGTCCCGTCTAAATCGACGGAGCACGTATGGCTACCATTGTATGTTTTGATGCACCACACAGTCCCCACGTTCTTTGCCCGCACAAGGTACTCGCACCCCTCCGTCCTGCATTTGAACCCGACACGGCCCTTGTCCGAATTCTCAACTTTATACTGCTGCCGGTTCTCCATTTGATGCAATCCAACTGCTACCGACACATCTAACTTCCTCTTGAACAGGCCGCCCTCTTGCAATGCACCAGCTACAGGCGTGTAATAATCTGGATCCAGAACCCCCAAAGGCAACGCAGTGTCTAAGTGAACGTGAGGAATCAACCAATCTCGGATAGCCTCAAGATCGGCCCTGGCATCGACGTCTTGGGTAGGTTGGGACACTGAATGAATATTGTGATGCCCAACGATCCTATCAAGCCGTCTCGGCTCTCGGATCCATGCACCGAACTCCTTCGTAAGTGACTCAAATAAGTCGGTGCGATCCGCTGCGTCCATTGCTTCCTCAGCCATATCTTCTGCGACCTCTTCATCCTCATCCCTCTCCTCGTCGTATTCCTCGCTCCTTTCTTCTTCAGAATATGGAGCCTCCGAGCTCGGCTCCTCAATATTCACACTCGTAAAAATCCTAGAACCTTGTGTCGTCGGAGTGCTGCGGGCGATTCCCTTATCTTTGCTGACAACGTAAACAGTTGCCTTCTTCATCTGCTCCACAATCAATCGCAACAAATCAATGTCGTTCCTCAAAGCGGCCTTATCTTGGCCACCATCGGCATTACTCACGTAGTAGAGCAAAAAATTGGATTATTCGCCCACTTGATCACAAATCTCTTGTAGTAGATTTGCATATGTAACTTGGGTCATAGCCAAATGCACCAAAACACGATCGCCCCCTACGTAACGAGTTTCCTCCTCAAAATACCCACCGTGACGAATATATACTTTGACCGTAGACATATCTGCATAAAAACGATCAAGAAATTCAAAATCTGAAGAAAATACACTAAAAATGTAATAAATCGTGTTTACACGGTTTAAATATATAGCTCACGGTTCTTTAATTAAAGTTAACGGTTTAAACTTTGATTAAACCATGAAAGATGGACATTTCACGGTTTAATCACAGTTTAAACCGTGAAAATATTATAGATCGTGAGCTTAATATTTTAATTGAAAAATGATATCTCATGGTTTTCCCTATAAATAACCGTGACATGTCAAATATAAACTGTGAATTTTAATTAAACCGTTAAAAATAAAAAAAAATCATTTTTTCAAGCTTAATATCGAATCTGACAGTTTAAACCTATTACATGGAAGTAATTACTTTAATTCTCGATAAATAGGTTACCAAACATCTAATCTAATCACTCTTCGCATCAAAAAAGTAAATAAACCATGATTTTCTAGAAAAAAAAATTAATAATTACTAAATTCCAAATTCATATGATTTTCCCCAAATTTACACAATAATAACAACTAAATATGAAAAAATAAACGGTGCGTACCTTCAATATGATCAAAATATCTTCGACAGCGGACCAAATGCGGTGAATATCTTCGCGAATCAACCAAATTCGAGGGGAAATTTCAACAAAATTGAGAGAGCTTAACTCAATTTGCGTTCACGATTTCAATTTTTTGTTGCAGTTGAAGTGTTTTTGTTCAATTTCACTGTTAATTCAATTAATGAAATGTACCTTCATCAGATTTGGTTGTTGGTGAATAAATGCATTTTCGAATTTTATATTTTTTTCCTCTCAAAATCAAATTAAAAAGTGACTTGATAGAGGCAAAACCGTGAGCTCACGGTTTTATACTTTACTCACGGTTTTTGGACCTTATAAACCATGAGGATACATGCAAAACCGTGAGCTCACGGTTTAACAATGATATCACGGTTTGGTATGTTGTAACCGTGAAAAACAGTAACTTTTTAAGGGTAAGTTTGTCTTTTCATTTGATTTTGGGTATAAAACTTACTTTTATATGCTTGGGTATAAAACTTACATACTTATCGGTTTTGGGTATATATAAAGTTCACCCAAGTAGTAATTAATAGGCAAACTCCATAAGTCTTGCACATAAACTTCATAATCTACAAATAAATTCTCATAATTTTAAGTATGAAATTTACAAATTTCCACATAATATCCCAAATTATTAAAATATACGTCATCAAATATATGTCTTCCCAAACCACTGCATATTACATTTATTTCCCAAATCAGAGCGAGAAAAATGGCGGACTTACTGCCTCACGTGCCTCTCTCCAAAGCGTCACGTGCCGCTCCGACACCGGCCCGTATGACCATCTCAGAATGTCCGTTTTCCACTTTGATTCAATTCCCACTCTGATTCCTTTCTTGATTTCAATTCCCAAAAAGCAAACAGCAGCTCCTGCAACTTTTTGTTTTGCTCTGTGTTTCTTGATTGAGTAGATTTCGAGTCAAGAATGAGGTAAAAAAAGTGCAGCAAAACAAGAAAGATGAGCGTTTCTTTGACTGTGATGACCTTCAATCTCTTGGAAGATCAGCCCGAGGACGGCCCCAATTCATGGGACAAGAGGAAAGATTTGTGTGTTACAGTCATCACTAGCTACTCTCCCATGATTCTCTGCACACAGCAAGGTGGGTGCGTGATTCGGGACTGTACTTGATTATGGTTTTGAAATCTTGATTCTTCTTTTCTTGAAATGGTTGATCTGAGTTTCCACTTACGCAGATGGGTTTTGTTTAATTTCACAAAAAAAAGTTGTGATCTTTTGTTCTAGTTTGATGGGTTCTTGTTTTTGTTCATGTTTAGGGGTGAAGTCACAGTTGGACTACCTACAGCAATGCTTGCCAGGTACAATTCTTGATGATTATTATTGGAATGGATTGGATTATATTGATTGGAAAACAATGACCTTGATTGATCCTTATTATTGCAATCAGCTGTGAAAGAATCTGTTGGAAGTAGTTGAGTTGGCATTGACCAAATTCTCGTTCTTGTCTTTTGATTACCATTGCTAGCATCATATTTCATCTTCTGCAGTATGTGAAATTAATGGAGAAATCTTAGATACGTGCCCCCTAATGAATGTGATTGGGGAGAAAGTAAGTACCTGCTCTTAAATGGTAGTAGTTGTTTGTTTCCATGATGATACGATATCAAGATTTAAGCTCGGAATCGGGATTTGAGAAAAGATGGTTCGGTTATTGATATTCTGTCAAAATCACAAACTTGGCTTAGTTAGTCTCTGGAGGAACTGCCTTGAGACTTAATTCGAGGCATATTAGGATATGGAAGTATGTTTGCATTGATTTGGAGATTATTTTACAGCTGTATATCTTGGTGGTTTTGTATTTGCCGGTGAATTTTATATTGCAGAAGATTTTGTATCACCTTGCATTACTGAAGTTGATTTGTATCAACTACCAAGAACCTTTCTTCTCCACTCCATCTCATGAAAGACAGCTCCGAAATCATACCTTATTGAGATACAAAGTGTTTGTGTGTGTGTACATATAATCTCCATTAATTTAGAGTGTTTGATACCACTAGCTCTTCCCTACATTTGTTGAGCCTCCCCATGAACATATAGAATACTTCGTAGTATAATTCTCTCGCAGAATACAAGAGAAATTTCTGTTCTTATCTCTTACATCAATGATATAAATTCGTAATGGGAATGCGAATATCAGCTCTCTCAGATCTTGCTCGTGTTGAAATTTAAAGAATTATAGGAACTCTATCTCTTGGCTCTTCCAGTACTTATGAAGTAGGCCCACTCTAATTGTTTTGAACGAACGGTGACATTTCGGAATTCTGCCATTAGTCTATAATATGTCTTCACTTTTTTAAGCATAAGTTAACCATGCTCTTGATGTTTTCTCATTCCTCCAAGTTCATACTGCTTTGATGACATTGCTATATATTCTTAGTATGTTCCTACAAAATGATTCCTAGGATTTACGAAAGCAATTCAAGGCAGTGTTTCCTGTTTCAGTTGATTTCGAGCAGTAAGACATTCTTGTTCTTAAATCGAAAGCTTTACACGGGTGATCATTTTCTTGTGCTGAAAAGATCGATTATATGATTTTCTGCATTCACACATTCTTGTTCTGAAACTGAGATCTTTAAATGAGTTAATTTCTTGTGCTGATAAGGATACGAACAATTTGGAATTTCAAGAAAAGGACCTGAAGACACATCTGATCAGCATTGTACAATCTTTTACGCAAAGGAAAAGGTGAATATTTTCTCTAGTTATTCTCTCCAAATCTTCGTTTAAGTGACGTCTTATGTCTCTAATTATCTTCCAGCTGAATTATTTCATTAATATATGGTGCTACATAATTCAGGTCGAGGTTCTGGAAGGCGGGACCTTTTGGTTATCCGAGTCACCTTCAGTGCCTGGAAGCATTTCATGGGGTTCGACAGAGCCATGTATATCGACATGGGCTATATCCTTCACCTCATTCGTTTAGCCATCTTAGGTTTCAACAAATTGCGACTTTAAATTATCTCATCGACTAATGAAAGTTGAAGCATTGTTTACCTTGATTAATTGTGTACACATTCCAGCTTAAAGGCATCGAGCCACCAGGATTTTCATTTCTGATTGTGAATACGAACATGGACGAATTTAGTCCCCGAGCTCGAAGGCGTGGTGCTTTGCTGACGTGGCAGCACATTGCCTCCTTGCCTCCAAACTTGCCTGTTTTGTACTGTGGAGGGTTTAACACACCAAAGGAATCGACTACGGGCCGTTTCCTTCTTGGAAGATCGAGGTATACTACTTTCAGTTTTCTCTTCCGCCATGATATCAAACTCTACTTATTGTACAGATTATAATTATTCCATATAATTACATTCTGCAAGCAAATTTTTGTATATACTCGTGTTACAGGGAACATGGTGTCGTTGGTGATATGAGGGACGCTTGGCCCAACGCTCGTGTGAGGAAGAACGTATCCTTAATTCGCACTTACCATGGATTCAAAGGTAAAAATAAATCATCACATTCTGATCATCACCGACTCAGTCTCAAATATGTTCTTTAACCTTGTATCGTATCATCATCGTCTCTATTAGGTGATAAACAGGGAGCTCTTGAATTCTTGAAGCTGATATTCAGAGCTCTTTGCCTGTGCTGGGATCGACAGACGCAGGATCTGCACGTGGACTGGATTCTCTTCAGGGGAAGATCGTTGATCCCCGTCTCGTGTGAGGTGGTGAGTGATAATGTCGATGGCTGTTATCCATCGTCTCACTATCCTATATTCGCGGAATTCATGCTTCCTCGCACGGTGAGACTGACTGAGGCACCTACTCAAGATTAAGCTAAGACTCTTCTTCATCATCATTAATATTTTTCTCCCTCATTTTGGGGATTTTTTTATTTTTTTTTGGTTGTGTGGAGATGATTTAATGTGTGGGATGTCGAGTGAAATGGTGTGGAGTGGATTACAGAATTTCGTAATCTCACTTGATACAAGATCTTAATGGATGTTTCACTTGTTTTCATGTTTTCCTTACTTGCACTGTCTTAATTTTATTTGTAAACTGATAGAGCTGAGCATAATAATTGAATTTTTTATTTGATTTTTTTTTTTAGGAATTTATTTGAATTTTATTCTAATAAATTTTTATCAGAAACGGTATAATGGCACGATTGTGGGCCAGGCTGGACCATGACATTTTCGGCCCAAATACTTTTGGGCTGTACCGACCCAGCCCAAATCATAGCCTGTACGTGAGCTTTCAGCTGAATTATTCCATGGATCACTTGCATGAAGTTTTTATTTTATTTTTACTTTAAAAAATATATATCGAAGGGGTAATTCTAAACACAACCCCTTTTACTCCCTATAGCCCCCTAATTAAAAATAAAATATAAAAAATAGTGCATTTCCTATTGTATCCCTATAACCCCCAATAGATAATATTGTACTTTGGTTTCTGCAATCCCTAAAGTCCGAAGAACACAACCGCCCCCAATTTTTCGAATGATTAGAGAACATGTAAAACAAATTGTGAAAAATTGTTTAGTATTGCCGCTCAATTTCCAAATTAAAAAGAACTGTGCTTGGTGATTGTAGCAGTATTTTGTGATGTTGTTGCACACTTTATGAAGACCAAATTTGGAAATTATTAATTCAGATTTTATGTTTAATAGATAGAGTAAGACATTTTTTTTATCAATTGAATATGATTAAGGAGATGCACTCGCTTTAAAGTTGAAAACCAAACATGGAGAATGTGATATTCAGAATCATAAGTTTGTTTAATAAAATGGAGAATGTGATAGTCAGCCTGAACAGCATTAAAGCCGTTCTTCAATCTTTGTTCTAATCTTGGGAAATAAGAACAATCATCATAATTGCCCCCCAAAATCAAACGCATGTTTAATCTTAAACACAAATGTCGGTTAAAAAAAATCCAATAAAGCCAAGAATTAGGATAAAACAAATGGTTCTCTAGCAATCAAATTTAAAAATCGAAAAAACTGCAGAAGTAACCAAAACAGTTTTAGTGGTGCTAGAAATTCAACAGCTGCAGTGGCAAGCAGAAATTTGCTCCTTAGCTGTGTGTGCTACGGGAGTATTTTTTATTTGGGGGTTATAGCAATGATTTCATCATTGTTTTTTTTTTTTGGTGGGGGGGGCTGTAAGGGTATAATAGGACATTAATTATTATTTTTATTATTTTTTAATTAAAGAGGCTTTGAGGAGTAAAACTAGAGTTGCGTTTAAATTACCCATATCGAAGTTCAAAATAAAATTGCGTAATGAATCCTACTTCCTAGCGCTAATATATGTTTTAACTTTAAAAAATATTTTTAATAAATTTAAGTGGTTATTAATTCATCTTAAGCATTTCTTCCAAAAAAAAAAATCATCTTAAGCATCTAAATATATAAATCACCGGACAACAAACTAAAAATGTATTTTAAATATTGTTATTCACGAAATAAAATCAATA
This sequence comes from Mentha longifolia, assembly GCA_001642375.2. Taxonomy (NCBI): domain Eukaryota; kingdom Viridiplantae; phylum Streptophyta; class Magnoliopsida; order Lamiales; family Lamiaceae; genus Mentha; species Mentha longifolia. The sequence goes on from CM038112.1 coordinate 13,771,010, forward strand.
ATAAAACATGATATAATGAGAGCATTTTAACCAATGTTATTATAATTAGATACGATAACTAAAATTTACTACTAATACTTATAAAAAGCTATTTAAATATTACTAATATATACAATTTTTAATAAAATGAAATCTTTACGTTAGGATGGAGAAGTAATGGTTTCCCACTTGAAGAAGATTAACCATCCCATACTAATTATGAAGAAATCCTAATTATTATGTAATCATGTCCATTTCGCATTACAGTTCACGAATTCAAAACCCATACATAAAACGAACGTTGTACTATACAGTTAATAATTAAAATAAAAACTTTTCAAAAAGAATAAACTGATTAATGTAAAGATTACATTTCTTTGATTTTCTTATCATGTGCATAATAACAATAAAAAGTACTACTACTACAAAGAAGCTAGGCAGTAATTTCCCATCACAATTGTAATTTGTAGAGAATTGAATACTACAGATAAATTGATATTATCTTTCTCTACTCAAATTAAGACAGTCGCATTAAACAATAAAACAAAAGTTGAAAAAAGAAAAGGGAAAAAGAAAAATAAGATTCTGTTCTGATGGTCAAAGGTCAAAACTAGAATCTTAACCTTCCTAAAAACAGCACATATCAAACCACAACCCTAGAAAGCGACTAATGTCAGAAACCCTAATTCCCCAATATTCAATGAGTCCCCCGTTGGTAATTCTCTAATTTCATTTTCACCCACCTTAGCAAATTAATACAAACCCTAATTCTGTTTTTTTTTAATTATTTTTTTATTATTGAGCCCCAAAATCCCATAAATGAATAGTAGCATCATCAGTGCATGCAGCGACGTACCTCTCATCTGCAATTAGGGCATTGCACTCCTCAATTCTCTCTCCAAAACTGTACAAATACTGCCCATGCTCTATTTCCCAAACCCTAATCGCGCCACCGCCCCACATCACCGCGTATCCGCCATTGATGCACCCCAAGGAAACGCCCCCTCTCATCGGAAACCTACACACCTCCGCCAGATTCTCCACTGTGCGCACGGCAGCGCCACCGCGTGCGTCGAGTACGAGTGCCGAATCGTTGCGTGCGTCGAAGGCGCCCACGACTAGCGCCCTCCTCAGTTCCTCTTCCACCACCACCGATTGATTTCGCAAGTTGAGCACCGTAACCCTAACGCCGGTGGCCGCCACCGCCGTGTCGCCGCTAGTCAACCGGATTCTGCCGATGGCTCCGGTCATCTCCGTCAGTAAGTGCCACCCCATCACCGCCTCCGGATCGGTCAAATTCCCGCCGATGAAAAGTAGCTCTTCCGTTTCGCTGTTCCATATGTGAAACGCGTGCCCGGGAACACCTATTTATAATAATTTGAAAAAAAGAAAAAAAAAACTAGGGTTTGAATCGAATCGAATCGAATTGGGGGATTTTTCAATCGATTTCAGTGGATGATGAAATTGAAGTGAAATTACCTGCGTAGAGGCCGACCCACCACCGGCTGCAGCCGGCGAAGTCGACTAGAGCGCCGTCGTTGAGGACGTCGCCGAGGTGCGCGCGACGCAGCGGGGCGGCGGCGTTGACGGCGGCCATGTGTATGTCGCCGTCGAGGGTGGCGAAGACCAGGCGGGCGTCGGAGAGGACGATGCCGGAGACGGCGCTGGAGAAGCGGCCGAGGCGGTCGCGGTGCTGCGGGTAGAAGGTGGAGAGGTGGAGGCGGGTGGGGAGGTGGAAGAGGTGGACGGCGCCGTCGGAGAACCCCGCGGCGAGATGGTGGTCGGAGAGGGCGAGGCGGCGGCAGCTGAGGCCGTCGTCGTCGTTGTTGTTGTTGTCCGTGGGGACGAAGTGGAGGGTTGCGTGGTCGTAGCGGCTTGAGCGGAAGTTGGCGGCGGTGCGGTGGCGGTAGATGTACTCTTCCCGCCATGAGACGCGGAGGAGGAGATCTCGAACGTTCCAGATGTTTCGCGAGAGGTTTTGCCAAAGAAGATCGGACCGTGATATGGCCCGCCACGTGGAGCACACCTGCACCCCCTCGTAAATCATATCATATCATTAATAGTTGGTTTATAAAGGCTCTATCTCTAAATAATTAATTTAAGCTGCTCCTTTTTTCTCCTCGCCACAAAAAATGTCACCTATTCACAAATTAAAATGCTTAATACAAATCAAAACTAAATTATTTAAATATTTGAAGTCCATCAAATTCCTTTTTCGGTATATCTTTAAAATTTGCGCATCTACTATCATATACTAGTATCTATTTAAAACTCGTGTCACCTAAATGTATGCACAAATTTCAAACTTAGGCCACGTAAAGAGTAGTATACTTTTTTAACTACAATATCACTACTTCATAGTCCTAAATCTCATACTCCCTCTATATGAAACACGTAAATAGAATTTTCAGTACAAGTTTTAGTTTTTGTGATGAGTGAATGTTCAAATAATTTTTTCATTTCAATTAATATAGTGGACATAAATAAAAATGAACATTTAAATGCTGCACTTTTATTGACTTTTGAGGGTGGAAAAGAAATTATAGATAAAGAGCCAAATATATATATACTCCATGTACAAAGAACAAGTATTGCTCTCATGCAATGCACGGATCGTACGACAATCAAGATTATAAGAAAAATTAGAATAATAAAATGAGATATACTATATTGAATGATGAAAAAAATAATTTGAATATGAAATTTCTTTAAAATTAATAGTTCACTATTAATTTACTACAAAGATATAGGAGTATTTTCTAAATTTATTAAATGGGTCTCGCAATCTTCAAGTTTTAAATATAATAGTGTGATATGAAATCTGCATGTTTGATCTTAACATTCGGTAAGAGAACAAATGTTTGGAAGTTTAGACTTATAAGTTTTTATAATTTTTCCTCATACCGTAAAAGAGTAAGACTTCAGTTATATACCTACAAACCATTAATAATAAGTATCATGTTTATGTCTATAAAAAAATCTATATCATGTTTATATCATGTTAATGTTATACACTAAAATAATATAAACACACATTAGAGTCATTTTCTTTAAAGAAAATGTATAAATCTCAAACAAATGTATGTAGTTGGGTTGTTCGGTATATATATATATCTCTTGCAGATGTAATATAATATTCAAAAAGTTGCCTAAAATACAATTGTAATGGTAGAATAAATTCAAAGAAAAAAAATATGTAACACGTTTTTTTCAAAAGAATAAATTAAGTTTTGGATAGGAATCATAGTGTTTGTTAGAAAAAAAAATTAAAAATGAGATACTTGTTCTAGAAGATGATTTTTTTTTTAAAAAAAATTTAAAAAAGGTAAAGGCATATTGAGAAATAGTTTTATATTATGCAAAATAGTGTAGAAATTTTGGGTGAGAATAATTAATGATACTTGTATTTAGAGGGAAAATCATCTAACTTAGTATCTATCTTATTGATTGTGTATTAGCCTTAGGATATTAGATTCCTTTAACCTATGTTTTAATCAACTATATCTAGGTAGTTAGTCAATACTTATGTTATATCTTTTGGATATAGTCATGCAACTTTTGGAAGGAAAATGACAATCTTATAATATTTTGCAACAATTGAATTTTTAGATATTGTAATAGAAGTAGGTAATATTTTAAATATATATGAGATATGTAAAATTTAGAAATGCTTAATGAGACAATATATGCTTTAAAGGGATAATGGGAGTATTTCTTTTGCATAAGTTGTTATGGGCTGACTTAATTAGAAAAAGAAGATCACAAAGTGGAATTTTGAAAGTTTTAATACTGCAAATGGATGCCAACATTGGAAAGGAAACCCTTTTAACCCATGCTTGTGTCCATACCAGACAAAAATAATTAAACAATTAATTTATTTTAATGAAAAGAAGAAAAATAAGAGCAGAAAAAGACTGTTTGGGCAGAAATCCAAGAATTTATATGCAGGCATGCCCCCCTCCCCCCCCCCCCGGCGCAATGAAAAAGCTGAATTTGCACTCTCTTCTCATCTCTTACACAGTATAAAAAAGAGTGTGCATGGAAACTGCAGTCGGAGACACTTTACTACCAGACAACCTAGACGACTTCTACTGCGTGTTTCTCTATTTCTGTGTGTGAGAGAAAGTAGAAAGTTGAGAGAGAAACATGAGTAAGCTAGGTTATGCGAATCCAACTGCAATATCACACATTTCTATTTCCTACTCGATATATATACTCCATCCATCGCTCCCACCCTAAATAACTCTTTTTTTTTATTAATATGTGAAGTATATTTTAATAAAAAGGTATATATATATGTCTTAAGTTGAGTTTTAGTAAAAAAATCTCTACTCGTTCAAGTTTCAACAAGATATATTTACTTATAAACGTAATTCAAAGTTGATGCTTACAAGTAAACACACTCCACAATGCAAAGCCAGGTCTATGCAGTATTACCCTTGTAGAGAGAGAGAGAGAGTAGATACATAGGCTAGTAGTATTAGTAGTAGGGGAAATGCATATGCATGTGTTGTATTATTCGAGCTGTCCCATTTAGCAATAGACATGTCTCATATCCAAAAAAACTGACACAAATTCATCTTTAATTACTAATGTCAATGTGTAGAAGAAGATAAGCAAATTAAGGCTGAAATTTAAGTACACATCTTTAGTTCATAGCTATCTGAGATCTGACACTGGATGCAAAAAAAAAAAAATTACTTACTTTTCATGAAATAAAATAAAATAAAACCCCTTAATTACTATTCAAACTTAATAAATTCATACAGTAAGTATATCACTGATGTCTGCTGCAGCTGCGTATATTCCAGTGGATAATGAAGAACTTCATTGCCAAAATAAACCATGAAAAACATTGCATCTTCACATATATATATATATATATATATGGCAATGGGAAAAAGCAGTACTGGGATTAGGTGAAGAAAGTTGTGGGGTTTTTTTAGCTCAGGAAAGAAGAAAAAGAATCCTTCTAATAATGTAAGACTCTCCAAAAAAAGGAATTTTTTTCTCTGATGACATTAGAGTTTTCTTACACGTTTAGAGCTACAAAGATTAGGGTATATTTTAGCAGCTTCTTGTTTATGCAGAGCATTCTTATATATTTTCCATTATCTCCAACTTTTCAACATTCTCTCTCTACCTGGCTCTCTCTCTCTCTCTCTCTCTCTCTCTCTCAATGGGATTTCTTGAGAACTAACAAGAAACTATAAACATGACGTTATATATATATATATAAAGAGAGAGAGAGAGATCACAAATATAGAAGAAAATTAGGAAAAGAGACAAGCACACGCAGTGAAGGTATTTGTGTGTGAAAAGGGGTACCTGAAAAAGGTTGGAGAGAGCTTGAGCTGCAGAGAGGCGGCCAATGGTGTGAGAAGCATCCACAGCAACTTGGAATGCAAGAGCTTCGAGGAATGGCTCCGGCCAAACTCCATTGCTAGACCTCATTCTACTGCGAGAAGACGAGGGCTGCCCTTCAAATTCTCCCCCACCGTCGCCGCCGCCGCCGCCTTCTGAAGAAGAGGAAGAAGAAGTTGACATCTTTGGTAGAGTACTAGTTTCTAAAGTGTTAATCGCAAAGATTTGGAGTGTGAATTATGCAAACAAAAAGGGAGATGTAGACACAAAATGAGGGGGCCCAAATTTAGTGTGTGTTGTGTGTGTGTGTGTGTGTTTTAAAGTTTCAAGACATGTATTTAATTAATAGAAAATAGTAATATAACTAACATAAACAAGAACAATTCCGGCATGCAGAGGCAAAAGTTGTAGTTTGAGCCTTGAGGTACTACATATCTAAAAAAAAAAAAAAGTTCATATACTTTTTTGTTTTAATTAATTGTATTTTATTAAACGATCAAAACGCCTCCACGTTTATGCTAGAAGTATCATTTTTGATTCATTGTAAGAAATTGATTTTATTGTTGTAATTGAATACAATCTATACAATTAAAACTCCGAATCCCGACCCATAACAAGCTATGCTTATTTCAATAGTTGTCAACTTGTCATTTTTTATGCTGAAAAGAAAAAATAATAATAAAATAGTTTGCATTCTTATTAATGATTGAAGAATAATGTATAGCACTCTCACCGTTCCAAAGATAACGTTCTGTTTTTTTGATAATAATTTTATGCTCACTCCGTCCCATAAATTTGGGCACGAGAATTATTGGAATGTGTAATCTTTTCTAATTATGAATAATATTATACTTATACTATTCATAACCGGAAAAAGATTACACGTTCCCTTAATTTCGGTGTCCAAATTTATGGGACGAAAGAAGCATAAAATTATTGTCAAAAGAAATATGATGTTATCTTTGAAAGGAAGGGAATATTATTTTTATTAAAACAGAAGATGTTTCATTACTTAGTATAAAATAATACTATAATATAAGTAGCCATAGTATTTAATATTACGTGACCAATATAATCAATCTTCACAAGCATTGTCACGTTTATTAACAACAATTGTTACATTTAGCATCGATAGGTTTTAATTGTAAGAATGGATATAATTCCATAAACAAAACTCCAAGTATGGAGTATTTGTTTGGCATAAATTTAATTCGAAAAGATTGCCATATGTATTCAATATGATTATTCATTTATTTTAAAATAAAAGAATAATAAATATTTTCTTGTTGCTAAAAAATTGTTTTCGTTACCATATACTCTCTCCGTCCCGCGCCAGATGTTATATTTTTCTTTTTGGGACATCCCACAAAATATAATACTACGTACTTACGTTTCTATATTGGGTAAGTTTCAAAAAATTCGGGTATAATTAGCATATAATTAGAGCCAATTGATTGGACCCTTATTACACCTCATGTGCTAAAAATGTAAACATGGGCCAAAAAATAAATGTATACATTAATCTACAATTGTTAATTCTCGTATCAAAAAAGAAATGTATGATCTGACAAGGGACATAATGAGTAATATAGTACATATAAATAATAATATTATCTAATAATATCTCATAAAAATGTCTAAATTATCTATACTTTTTCGTATTAAAAAATAGTATATAAGGGTAGACAAATATTTTTATAAAGTAGTAAAATGTGGTATAAAACTATCATATCACTTCCTTAGATACAATATTATACTACCTCCATCCCATTTATTTAGACTATTTGCTTTATGCACGTATTTCCACCGAAACCTAGTACGGGTTTTAAAATATATTTTTGTAGTATCATTTTTTTTACGGGATACTATGAGTGTCATAGTATCCCGTAAAAAAAATGATACTACAAAATTATGTTTTAAAACCCGTACTAGGTTTCGGTGGAAATACGTGTCAAATAATAAATATGTCTAAATAAATGGGATGGAGGTAGTATTATGATATAATATAAGAGGTTGCACGTATTTATACTGTTTGCTCGAATTTTTATACATCAAAACAAGGGTGGACCGTGGACCTATGTGGGGGCGAGCACAGACTGAAGCCCTCATAGTCGTCACCAGAATCTTTATGTATTAGTGTATATTTTGTCGAAATTTTATGTTCACATTATTACAAAGATTTTTTTTTATTATAAATTTGCCTCCTTGTTGATTTAATCTTGATTCTGTCGGTTCATCAAAATAAATACTCCCTCCGTCTCATACCACTCGGCCTATATACTATATCGGGTCATCCCATGCCAATTGGCTTGTTTACTAATATGGAAAGAATTAGTCATTAAAATGAACCCTTATTTGTATATGTAAATAATAAATAAAATTTTAACTCATTTTATAAATGAAACCTTATCATATGAAAAAGCTGTTTGAGACTTTAGCTAAGTACAGGTCTTGCTATATCTACCTATTGAACTGTCTTGTTTTCCTACTTTTTAGAGAGATTAGAAATTTCTTGTTTTTTTCACTCAAGTTTTTTATTTTTTGTTCTGTTTTCTTGAGAAGAATCTCTCAATTTTTGTTGGGAACATATTTTGCTGGTAAAAGAGCAAAAGCTTGGGTCCCATTTGCTCTTTCGCCATAATAAAAACATTGTTATAAAGTTCATATTTGGGGTCTTGCAATATTTAGTAAAAATAAAGAATTAAAAGATACAAGCATTTAAAAGTTGACATTTGCAGATTTGCCATAAGAATACTAGTTTTGAAGTCGCTCACATAAAATGTACTATCTCCGTCTCTTTTTACTTGAGTCATTTTATTATAATAATAGACTCAGAATAATAAAAACGGGCTCAAATAGAAGGGGACAGAGTGAGTAGTAATTATCTTCTACGTACTTTTATTGTGTCTACGGAACACTTCTCAAATATAATTATCTCACGTTTAATCTATATTATTAAATCATGATATTATTATCATATCATTTCCTATTTGTCATGCAAATTAACATGCCCTAAGTATTACCTAGTAGAATATTTACCTATAGAATCCGCAATAAAGCAATCCATAATTTGAAAATGTAACGGTATTTTAAAATAGTTCGAAGTACTTTTATGGCGAAGAAGTTCTATTGTAGAATTAGTTACACAGTTAACCATACATATATAAATCATTTTCAGTATTATACAATTATTACGTGACATGTTAACAGATAAAATTAAATATATAGATACCATTTATCTGGTGTAATGTCTGGTATGACCGTATGAATATGGAACTTTTTTTTTATGGAGAATAATTGAATTTATTTACGGCAATATTAGATTATTAGGTACGAAGAAAAAATTGGGATATAAAATAACCAAAATACCCACAACCACGAGAGCTTAATTAAAAAATGGTTTCAGAAGAATTAAAACTTATTTTCCCGAGAAAAGGAAAACTGAAAACTGTGAACAAGATTCAAGATAATACCTGTCACTAAAAACTGAGATGAAGATAAATTCTACTTTTTGACTGAAAAGACAAAGAAATATATGGCATGCTAATGTCTAATCAATACATTACACCCTCTCCTCTCGCTCCCTCTCTCTAGACATATGCTCTCTCCCCTCCGTCTCTACTTTCTAATTTTGTTGTTTCTTAATAAGTGTCTCATTACTCGATATAAAAATTAGTATAAAGTATACCAAAATTATCCCCGCTATTATTATATTTTTTTTTTTACTTTTTCAACTCTCTATATAATAATTAATGACAAATAATATAATTTTCACTCATTTTTTGATTTGTGTGAGTTGATAGCTTGGAACACTTAGCGGGGAGGGAGGGAGTATACATATATATATATATATATATATTCCTATATATGAAGACTATTTAATTATCTCGTGTCTCACTCCGTCCCATGGTATTAGTCTTATTTATTTTTTGTACAATAACCAATACCATGTGAGATATAGAGGGTTTTAAAAAGCCTTTTCTACTACTTTCTCCGTCTCAAGATTTATGACTCATTTCTTTTCCTTCTTTTCAGCAAACATTTTTACTTTTCTAAATGATGGATTTTAAAATAAATTTTTAAAATATTATTTTTTTTATGAGATATTATGATACTCATAGTATCCCCTAAAAGAAATAATATTTCAAAAAATTATTTTAAAACTCATCATCGAAAAACGTAAAAATACTTGTCAAAAAAAAGAAAAAAGATCACATATTTTGAAACGGATGAAATATTAATTTTATTCCTTTTATAAAAATAAAACTTATAAATGAGACATACATAAAAGTGAGACTAATGCATGCCATGGAAGGAGTAACATATTGAATGTGGAGCGAATGTTGTCCTTTCCTTTAATCTGAGAAATGGAGAGAGAGAGAGACAGTACAAAGTACAAAAAAGTAGCTGACAATCCCCTCAAATAGTAGGTTGAAAATTACTACATCCATCACTTTTTAATTAGTCTCATTTCATTTGGTATATAAATTAATAAAAAAAAGAATATGTGAATATAATCAATTTTAAGGAGAGAGTTAATTATAAATATAAGTTTTTTACCATTTTAAAAAATGAGACTAATAAATGGGATGAACCAAAATAATAAATGAAACTAATAAAGTGGGATGTAGGTAGTACTTTCCGGTTCCCGTTTATAACGAAAATAATTAGACCAACTCTTGGGCTCCTTTCCATTAAAAAAATAATTAGAGATTTACTATTATATTTATAAGAACAATTTATTAATCTAATCTTCTAACTCATTATCTATTTGAAATATAATTTGTATTGCAGAATTATTAAATTATCATAATTTTACTTATATGGTTTTTATACCAAATTAAAAGTTTAATATGATATTATATTTAAGATTAAAATCCAACATGCTTTTAATAGATCTGTGATGTTTTAATTTTTTTTTTTAAAATTACATTAAAATATTTTAAATAATAGTACAATTTATCTATAATTAATACTCACTGAATATTTGTGTCCAAAATATAAAACTCGTTATACATAGAACGGATGGAAAATATAATAATAGTCTCACCTCACATGAGCTAAGTGATGCCTACAATTAAGAGCACTCCGAACGAAGAGCGGGCTCTCTCCCAAAAATGATGGGCCCGGTTAATCCATACCCCTTTGGTAATACCTATACATTATACACTCACATGGAGGTATAATAGGTATTACCCGAGTTAGGGTATATATTACCCATGTGAAGTGAGTTTCTCTCAAAAATCACCCATAATGCTAGAGTTCCATGCCGGGGGAAGTAACTTTTTACGCTTCCGAACAATTTTTTCATGCCCAATGCATGCAGTCAATGCTTGTAAGCATTGCCAAAAATTTGTGGCAATGCTCATGCATCCGCAACAACCTCTAACAATCGGCTCTTGTTGGTGTCCTAAAATATTCATCCTAAAAAATCTTAACGATGGACTTACAAAAATTTTCTAAGCATTTTAGCATCCCGGTAGACTCTACCATGGGCAGATATTTGGCATAGTGATCCGTAGAGCCGCCATTCCCAAGTTGTCCCATGGTCACTATATATGTTTGAATCGCAACGAATATGGATGTTGAACGGTACAGTACCGGGAAACCGTTACTGAATATTCAATTTTCCGAATTGAAATAAGCAAAACATGTACCGTGCCAAACAGTTATTTCGATAAATTGGGTACCAATTGGTACGATATTGAGAAATCGAAATAACTGACTTAGGTACCGATTTTTTAAAAAAATATATTAATTTTGTCCATTTTTTTTTTCATTTCCTAAATATTTCCGACTGCCCCCTCCTGTTTCACTATTTCTTTTTACCAAATGTTCAACTTTCAAACGTCTAACAACATTACAAAATTTACGAATTTTCAACTTCCAACAACAATCCGAATTATACTCTAAATTCACAATTATAGATAATACTTCATTTGATTCAAGATTGGTGACCCCATTTTCTTTATCAGGCCGCTTCCAGATTCTTGACCCCTTTCCCTTTGGGAAATAATTAACATACTAATAGTACAACTAGTAAATCCCTTATGACACTTAACATTTTCTAATTAAATCTCATTATTCACTTACCTCTCAGCACGTATCCCAATATAATTTAAATCAAAAAAGTTTAAGAGAAAATACACCTTTTTACCCACTTTTACTTTATAAAATCAATTTTAGGTATGGAATATAAATTACACACAAAAAACTCATATTTTGGTTTGGAGGACAAAAATGTCCCTCCCCTCCCCCTAGGGTTGGTAGCAGCCCAGCCCGACCCACCCGGCCCGGCTCAGTGGCCCGACCCGCCCAGTAAATAGTACTAACAGAAGATAAACGTACTGCGTAATCAGTTACAATTTGATATTATCCATTGACCGCTTACCACTTACCGGTAAACAGTACTAATATAACATAAATGTACTGCGTAATGCAATTACAAATAGACATATTATTCGTTTACCACTTACCGGGTAAACAGTACTAAATGATCAAAAACGTACTGTATACTTGTACATTTCGGGGGAAAAAAGGAAAAAAAAAAAAAAAAAAAAAAAAAAAACAGGCTGGGTTGGGTCAGGCTAAACTGGGCTGGGGCTAGGTTGGGAGAGAGGTAAGGGAAAGTAATGGCATTTTAGTCCAATTTTTAATAAATTGGGTAGTTTTTGTATTTTTTATATTCCATACTTAATTTTGATTTTTTTTTAATCTTAAAGTGGGTATTTTATTTTTTGACTCAAAGTTTAAACTATCATAACTTTCTCGCTTGTTATTCGATTTTTATGATTTTTATACCAATTTAAAGGTCTTGATACGATCTTTCATCTAAAATCAAACATGAATATGTTTTTATGCATCTATGATGCTCTAGTTTTAAAATATGCCTAAATATATAAACCACATCACATCCCTACATATAATACACTTTACACATTAAACACTTTCGTCTTAATTCTCGTGCCGAAAATAAATGGGTCATCAATCTTGAATCAGAGGAAGTAGTATTACTTATATTTTAGAATTTAGAAGCTAGAAATTAGAAATTAAAATTTTAGAAATAATATTAATTGTGTAAAAATATGTACTACTTCCATCCTGTTATATTAGTTATCTTTTCCATTTTGGTTTATCCCATCATATTAGTCCCCTTTCTAAAAATTTAAGTATTTAATATCAAAATCAGGACCCAATCATACTTAATTCACTTTAAGCCCAATTACTCCTAACATAAGTCTAACTAATGTGCATTGACTATTATACTTTATTCACTTTATTGACTTTGCATTGGCTATTGTGCAAGTCAAATAGACACCACATCCCTACATATAATAAACTTTACACATTAAACACTTCCGTCTTAATTTTCGTGCCGAAAAGAAATGGGTCATCAATCTTGAATCAGATGAAGTAATATTACTTATATTTTAGAATTTAGAAGCTAGAAATTAGAAATTAAAATTTTAGAAATGATATTAATTGTTCAAAAATATGTACTATTTCCATCCCGTTATGTTAGTCATTTTTTTCATTTTGGTTTGTCCCATCATATTAGTCCTCTTTCTAAAAATTTAAGTATTTAATATCAAAATCAGGACTCAATCATACTTAATTCACTTCAAGCCCAATTACTCTTAATATAAACCTAACTAATGTGCATTGACTATTATGCTTTATTCACTTCATTGACTTTGCATTGGCTATTGTGCAAGTCAAATAGAGACTAATGTAAGGGGAAGGAAGTAGCATATAAGTCTATGTTTGGTTCACATTTTTTTGGATAGAAAAAGGGAAATAATTATTTGATTCCATTAATTTTTGTTTGGTTTGAGTAATAGGTAACCCAATCCATTACATTTTTACCCGTCAAGAAGGAGGGGAAACAATGAGAAATGGAACCCCCTTACAAGTGACTCATATTCATACTTGAACAAAACACTCAATAAAAGTAACAATTATTATTATCATTCTCTTACTTGACTTAATTCCAATCTCTTTCCATTACCCTAGTCGAACCATATGAACACTAATTATAGATAATTTTGGTACCCGTTCAGTACTAGATTCATTTCGGGTAAACCGAGTGTCGAAAGTATTGAAATACTTGGTCCTGAATACCGGACCGTGTATCAAAAAATTAATACTTGGTTCTCAGTATCCGATCTGGTACCGGTTCAGTACCGATTTTCCTGAAAACCTGGAACCGGTTCGACATCCCTAACCATGAATCTTGCTCTTCTAATGGCATCCGATCATTACTGGAAATAAGGATCCCAAATAATCTCGACTCTATAGCACTCACACAATGCGCAAGAAAAAATGCTCTCGTCATACGAAATCGATCTCGAAAAATATTGTCGAAACAATCAATGTGCACCTCCTTCCTGATCTCATTCTACATACGCCTTCTTCGCCTTTGGAGCTTGTTGAGCCGGGCTGCTTTTTTTCTTAGTCTCTAACGAGCCTTGCGCTGCGTATGCTCTAATACCCCCTCCCTCTCTGAGCGTGCTCTCTCTCTCTCCCTCTCCGTATTAATTTATTTTTGTGGATTTAATGCTATCAAGTACTACCTCCAACCCATTTAAGTATTCTCATTTACTTTTTTGACTTTTCCGGCACGCATTTCTACCGAAACTTAGTACGGGTTTTAAAATATAATTTTGAAGTATCGTTTTTTTACGGGATACTATAACACTCATAGTATCCCGTAAAAAAACGATACTTCAAAATTATATTTTAAAACCCGTACTAAGTTTCGGTAGAAATGCGTGCCGGAAAAGTCAAAAAAGTAAATGGGAATACTTAAATGGGTTGGAGGTAGTACTATCAATCATGCTAAATATAAAAATTACATATATTTTTAAATTATATAATTTTTTATATTTTTTATAATGTGCATAACGTGTAGTATTTTTTTTTTTCTATTTTGTAATTAAACTGCCTATATTGTACCAATCTTGTGATTTATAAAAGTTATTTTTTCTGATAAAAAAAATTAAATTAAATTGCCTATAAGTGATCATAGTAGAGAATAGTAGAAGAGCAATTTAACTGACACTAGCAGTGATTACGTGTGTTGCACGTATAATCTCTTATTTAGTATATTCATTTTTTTTTATGAAAAATGATATTTTTATTTCTACAAAATACTTATAAGTATATTAAAAATGAAACTGATATACATTTACTTAATCAAATTTCCAAAAATGATAGTATTATTTTTTTTATAATGTACCGTAAGAGAATAAATAAATTCACTTTACATATAAAAGATATATCTATATGGCATATACTTGAAGCTGTATAAATATTTAATTAATACATTATATAATTATTTCAATATTCAAAAACCACTTTGGTTTACTTCATCAACATGTAGACTATCATAAATTTCAAGTTGATATATTTTCTTATAAAAACAGCTAAACTTAAAATTTTTGATTAGTGTCAAAAAACTTTTTTGATTACAATAATATTGTATTTGATTTTAATGTGACTGGACGCATTTTGACCAAATAAGTATTTTTACAAGAAAAATATTAGTGTATACCTTGAACAATAATTTGATCACTATAATTTTAAAAATTAATAAAACATTTATAGAGAATATAAGATGATCGATAAGGTGAAATTTTTATGTGAAAGTCTTATTAAATCGTCAATTGCATTCAAATCAGAAAGATATAATAAGATAAGGAATTATTCAGAAAAGATTAGAATATACAATGGACTTGTTTGATAGGTAAGGAATATATTGTAGTAGTATTTATTAATGCTTGCCTGAAATCAAAACTCATATGTAATGTCATTTAGTAAATTCTAAAAGTTTTACCTAAGTTTTTCGCTAACTAAATAGAGTTTCTTAAATGCTATGGAATAATTGATGTAAAAATATACTCATTTATAAACTATGTCATAATTTGGAATTATAAGATAGAGATTAAAAGAAAGAAAAAAAGAAAAGAAATCAATCTCCAACTTTTTTTTTTTGACCTAGCTGGTTGTCTTATTCTTCTCTCTGATTCATAAATAATCCATGATAAAGCAGTGCAATATGCAATAGTACAATAGAACATATAGAAATCTTAGAATTATAATTTCCAATATATTACACAATATATAAGTATTAATACTTGATAGAATCCACTTATTATTAAAATTTGAGAACTTATTAGATACAAAGAAATCATAGAGTAATTTTTATAATTAATTACATTCAATCATTCCAATGAACAAAAAAAAAAATCACATTCAGTCCTATAATTCTCAATCTATTCAAATTCTTGTTAACAAATTAATAATTTGTCTTCTTGAAACAAAAATAAACAAAATGAAATCATAATATGTAAACATCAATACCAATTGATACAAGTTGTTGACGGATCATACATAATATATTGAAATAAAACAAAAGGAAAAAAAAAGTAGAAAATATCACATTAATCAATATATACATCGTGTGTGTTGTGTATATGTAAGAAATGGAAGAATATTGTATAATTAAAATATGTAACATTATTTCCTCTTAATTATGTCAAAGAAGTGTGTACATAATAAAAATAAAATAAAAAATCATATACTATACCGTGAAAAGTTTATAGTTAATCTAATAATTTGAAAAATAATCTATTTAAATGTAAGAAATTAAGAAGATAAAGGAATTATATCACTATAGTCAAGATTATACGTAGAGCTAAGACTTCCAATTCTAGGAAACAACTAAGATAATTATTAATACAATATATTTTTTTAATTATATATATATCAGGGGTATAATAGGCAAAATAAATTTTGTAAACAAGACACTATTATATAGATTTGTCATTTTAAAATAACAATATAAGAAAAGAAAAGAAAAAAAAAAAAGAAAAAAAGAAAAAAAAACTAGTATCAGCAAAATTTATTTTATCTACCACGAGCTTCTCTATTAATGACAATCAACTTCTATATGCTAATCTTACTCTGTCTCAACTGCTACAACAAGTAAAGCAATCTAATCACAAAACATGAGTTCTAGAATTCATTGATCAAAAGTCGAGTCGAGCAAAGTAGTGACGAAGCACGCGGTGTGTATTATTTTCATCCATCCGAGTAATCGTAGTTTCGCACAGTTGTAGAGAGAAAGATGCCTTGAAGATTCTAGACGAAGAGCCATCCTACTCGATCATGGTAACCTTCAACTGTGTAGTGCAGAAATATGAAAACCGCGATCAGTCTGAAAATTACCCTTTCGTCTTATGCTAGGGTTCTTGCTCCGGCATATCTTGAAACCAAATGAAACTGAGAAGATGACGGAACAGGTGATGCTGTCATAACTACTCAAAAATCTTGAATTTTATTCTCCATAACACGTCGAAGGTAAGAAGAATTTCCTTTACGGATCAGGAAGTAAAAAAACACACCCCTCTGTTTCGAATTACTTTAGCTGTGTAGTTTGTGTGTGTGTGTGTTTAGATAGAGAAGCTCATATAGTTAAAAGTGTGACCGAACTTTTGGATGTTAAGAGAGAGATTCCACCTCTTGTTTCTCCATTGTTAAAGGTAGAAGCATTTTAAGGAAAAAAAAATATATATAAACAGCCAACACAAGCTTAAGCAAATTGCAATGGAAATTGTAAGTAAAAGGATAAATGTGGCTTTCATAAAAGAAAACATGATGTTCTACTGCAAGAGTACCTCTACTATATCAATCTGATGCCGCATTGAAAGGATTTCTTCCTCGAGGAATTTACCGCATGGCCCTTCAGAAATGATTGTATTAACCTCTGTCATGTCCCTCCAAGCTTATGAAACCTAAATCGGAAAAGAAGATCGAAACAAAAGATTTCAACATATCACTTCGTTAACAAGTATCTCGTGGATCACGTGATTTATATACAGGAAAAGAAGATCAGAACAACAAGATTTCAACATAAAGCCCTTCTAAATCACTTCACTGTAAAGATTATGTCCTAGATTGAAAAAAGTGATCATGAGCTTGTCACGACATGCTAAGAAAGCAGAATTCCCACTAGGGCAATATTAAGGAAACTAATTTTCTGTAATTTAGAACATACAGAAAAACTCAATGCTGAAACCCTTTATGCCTGATGTAAGAAAAGAGCCAATCAAGCACATTCACGTTACTTCTTTTTGGTGCTCATAAAATCAGGGGTGCAGTAGATGAAGATTTGTCGAAAGAGGTGGAGATGTTAAACAGGTTGATAAATGAATTTACATAAAAGACGCAAGTCAAGAATGTATAATTTTAGCTACTGCAGCTTGAAAGGATTAATGGAAACCTTTAGCATACCTCATATATTCTACGCTCTTCCAATGATTGCCTTATCTAGGAAGAATTCGTAATTCTTGTCAATTTCATGAATTTATGATTCAGAAAGAGAATAAAAATCATGATGATATTCACACAAAGATCCATTCCACCATGATAACTTCCAATAAAGTCATACACCATTGTTAACAGATCCAAACTTCATCACTAATTCCTCAAGACCTTCAGGCAAGAGGCGTCGGGATTTAATCTCCTTAAACAAATCAAAAGCCAATCTTTCATTACCACATTTTTCAAGTCCATTCAAAAGACAAGACAACAAATTCGAATCAGGAGACATAGCTCTTTCCATCATCTCTCTCAAAACCTGCACTCCTCCTTCATAATCTTCATCCTTTATAAAAGCAGACATTAGCACTTTAAAAGTTGCATTATTAGGGTGACAGCCACTCCTTATCATGCTTCTGTAGATTCCTAAAGCTCGATCAGGGTTATCTCTCACGCACTGCCCAGTAATGAGGGCTGCAAAAGTTGAAGAATTAGGCACTAACTTTTTGCTATCTAGTTCTTTCACCATATATGCAGCTTTCTTCGTCTTCCCCTCCTTACATAGACCCAAAATCATAGCGTTATAAGTCAAGATATCAGCTTCAACACCAGAAACCGACATCTCCTCAAAAAGTCGCATTCCCATCTCGCTCTTTCCAGTTTCACTATATCCATTGATCAGAGTGTTGTAAGTTACAGTAGTAGGAGCAAGATTAATACTTTTCATTTCACTAAAAAGCTTATTCGCCTCGTGTAATTTCCCCTCCTTGCACAAAGCATTAATAAGCGTGTTATAAGTAGCATCATTCGGTCGAACTCCATCCTTCTCCATCGCATTCTTAAGCTTCATCGCACTACTCAAAAGAGATTTACTGCTGAATCCAGCGATCAAAGTATTATACGAAACTACATTTCGAGATAATCCCATCCCTTCCATATCCTTAAACATTTGCACTGCCAAATCGAGTATTCCTGATTTACAGTAAGCCCCAATAACCATATTTACAGTATAAACATTCGGAGAGATACGGCACCTCTGCATTTCCTTATGGAATGAAGAAACAATATCGCTACGATTCAAGCTACTCAACGCACTCAAATACGCATTACAAGACTCAACAGTGGGAAAGAATCCATACTCCTTCATCCAACCGAAACAATCGGAAGCGTTCCTGAATTTCTTCATATGCGCATGAGTTTTGAACAACGCATCAAAAACACGCGACGACGACTCACACATTTTGTAAGAGTAAACCAAAGCCTCGAAAAACTTACGCGGGAAACCCAACTCCGACGAGCCGGACTCGATAGCTCTCCTCGCGATCGACTCAGCAGATTTGAACTTGCGATTCTTGGTCAAAATGTGGAGAACGATCGAAACCACATCGAGGGTGTTGAGCTCGGGATTCTTGAGGTCGACCCACTTGAAGAATTCGAGAGAGATAACGTAATCTCTTCGGGTTTTGAGCAAAATGTGCTTGATTCGGAATGGGGTTAGAGCGGAGGCTAATTTGTTGAGTTTATCCCACTCGGAATGAATCAAATGACTGTGAGCTACGTTTATGAAGTCCAAATCCTGACCTTTTGCTGGAGGCATCGTTCTCTGAGGTAATAAAATGGGGGGTTTTCTGCATTTGTTGGGGATTGGGGTTTCGATCGGATTTTGGAGGTGGGTTTTGGTTTTGTTGAGGAATGTGGAGAATCTGCGCCACTGCGAAAGGTTTTTCATCGTTTTCGGATAGATAGACCGCGATAAAAGGTTCAAGAGATAGAAAGAGGCCAATCTCGTAAGCCTCGGAAGTAATTGCGTCGGATGCGAGAGCTAGCTAGGTCAGCTCAGGCAGGGAAATTGGGGACGGCGGTGGCGGTGGCGGTGGCGGTGGAGGTGGAGGCGGCGGTTTTAAAAAAAAAAAAGAATTACTCCGTATATTCAACTTAATAATCTCTTTTAACTCGATTAAATGTGTTAAAATTTACATATTAGGGTCAGTTTGATATCCATATACATATATCAGGTATGGGTATCAAAATGGCTCATACCCATACCATGTGTTTGATATATCAGTATATGAAAATTCAATTGATATACTACCTCCATCCCATTTATTAGGCCTCTTTCACTTTATTGACTTTTTCGGCACGCATTTCCACCGAAACCTAGTACGGGTTTTAAAATATAATTTTAAAGTATCGTTTCTTTCACTTATAGTATCCCGTAAAAGAAACGATACTTCAAAATTATATTTTAAAACTCGTACTAGGTTTCGGTGGAAATGCGTGCCGGAAAAGTCAATAAAGTGAAAGGGGCCTAATAAATGGGATGGAGGTAGTATTTGATATACCCATTTCCCACTTTTAACATTCCTAGATATACTATTTTCACCACCGGTATCACTCTTTCTTCACAGAAACTTTATATTTATTTTTTGCTTCTCCTCTCCCAATTTCTTCGACGTTGCTCCAATTTTTTCAAGAACTTCACGATTTGTCGCTCGTCATTAAAAAAAAAAAAAAAAAAAAAAAAAAAAATCAAAGTGGAAATTTGAGGTTTTTCTTCTTCCCTTGTTTCAATTTTATTTTCCCTCAATTTGAAACTGTACATTTAAATTTGCGAATCATATTTCCTTTCGTTTTGCAAATTGTTTAACGTAATGTAGCTGGAATTTTATTTTCAAGCAAATAGGTGTTTTGGGATTTCTTATTGGGATGGTGCTACATTAATTAGTTTTTTTTTTTTTTTTTTGCGTAATTATTATTTTAGTAAATGGGAAAGGGTAGCTAAAAGAAGAAAATTGATTTGACATGTTTTTTCCAAATGTGATGAAAATAACTTTTTTGCTTGTGATTGCAAGTCATTTTAATGGTGTAAATTTTTTGTAGCTTTTGCATAACTTACTATTATTTTTATGGATTTGTTAATGTCTTGGATTGTTTTTAGTTAAGAATTGTAAGTTTGGAACAAAGAAAAAGAACATATGAAGAAAAAAGAAGATAAAAGAAAGAATAAATAAAGTACAAAATTAACTTATAATAATAATAATAATAATTATTATTATTATTATTATTATTAGTTAACTTTTATTATAAAAAAAAACAGGATTTGATATCTGATATCGGAAGATATCAATCTCATACCCTTACCTGATATCTCATACCCATAGCCTCCCATACCCATATCTGATACCTGATATACTAGTATATGAATATCAAACAGGCCCTTAGTACTATACTAGTATTGTGCCGGTACGGTTGCACGGTTGCACGAAAGATATAAATAGAATAAAAATTTAATTTTCATAATCTTAGAAACTTAACATAATTTTAATAGAATATAAGTAAGTATAATTATAAATATTTATGCAATAGAAACATAAACCCCTTATAGGCTATTATAGTGAAACTACTATTGAAAATAAGATATTTAAACTAATATTCTTTTGGTATTTTATATAAATTTGTAATAGTTATCTAAAAAATTAGTAATGGGGCAACTAGTAAAATAACCACTTTGAGATAGTAAAGATAAATAATAGCCACATAGATAAAAAAGATAAAAAATAGCCACTTAGATAACAAAGATAAAAAAAAAAGTCACTAATAAATTTTGTGAATTGCTTGTTCTTTCCCAGTAATTCACGAATTCACGAAATTGAGTTCGTGAATTTAGGCATTCTTTTTGAGTGAATTCACGAATTTGGATAAAATTTCGTGAATTCAGACATTTTTTTGAGTGAATTCGTGAATTTAGACATTTTTTGTGAGTAATTCACGAATTGAGTTTGTAAAATTCATGAATTGCCTTATATTTTTAGAGCAATTCACGAATTTAAATTCGTGAATTAGGCAAGGGCGGAAGTATTATGGTAAGAGTGGCTATTTTTTTATCTTTTTTATCCAAGTGACTATTATTTATCTTTACTATCTCAAAGTGACTATTTTTGCTTATTTCCCCATTAGTAATTACTACTATGTTCCTTTAGTAATTTAATACATTTCTTTTATTAAAAAAATACATGAAGAAATTAAGCAATAAGTCATGATTACAGTAAATTTATCGATCAATAGCTTTAAATCTAACTTTCACCAAGTTCAAATAATAATTAATTTTGTTTGTGACAATGTATCCATTTTTTTTTGTAATGTCACAATAAAATTTTATAATAAAAATAGGATTGAAAAAATAAACAAACACTGATATATAGATATAGCAAAATAAGAAAATTAATATAATAATTTAATGGTAAAATAGATATATTAGCAAATAATGAAATAATATTTATAATTTAAAATATTTTTATTATCAAATCCATTAAAAAATTAACAACTTTTTAAAGTAAATCATCTTCATAAATCATGGGACAATTCATGGTTACTTTTGGGGGGAAAATGACATTGTTGTAATTTTTGCCAACAATTCTTATTTTATAGTAGTATATTGTATAGATTAGTATTGAATTTCTATTATTAATTTTAATAAATATTTTATATAAATGCAACATATTTGAAACATAATGTTCTCAAAAAAATATACTACTACTATATTTGAAACATAAGGAATTTATGAAATACAGTACGAGGCAAACTCGAACGCAATACAACCAATTACAAATACTCCGTACACTACTAAAAAAAAAAACACATGAATGTTATCCTTTCAGGAAAAATTCATGAATGCTTAAAAAACTGTGATCACGTATTCACATTAAAATGTCATGTATTCAGATGGTTTCTCATTTGGTATATAAGTTATTATGATTATGATTTCTTCTATGATTTTTATCTCTTTTCATTTTATTTTCGCATTGGCTATTTCATACTCCCCTATCTCATCCAGCTTGACTTATTTCATTATCAGTAAGTATTAAATTAGATTTAGAAGACTTGAACTCCACATTATCCAGATGCATTTTGTTACATTTTATATACGAAGTACTATATTTTACTTTATTTATTGGGAATAAATTTTCTTCAACAATAATTTATAAATAAAGAGAAACTCTTTGTTTCAAATTACTACAACAAAAATCTTGTACTCTAGTTCTTACTACTACTATAGGATACAAAGGAAAATATTTACAGATATATATGGTGCACCAAATGTTGATGCCCTCAATTGACTTTTCTGCAATTGAGGCGAACTTGGCCCTTCTTAGCAACTTGGAGATGGGATAGCTTGAACATAGCTTGGCCAAATTCCCTGCGGAATCCTAAAACATCAGAGGCATATGCTTCTACCCAAGCCTTGGTATCTTCGCGGGTTGTCAATTGCTGGTCCACAAAGAGTAAACCCCTGCCCTGTATAAGGCTACGGTAGTATACCTCACCGAAGCCTTTGCCAGGTCCTTGGTAGTCCATCCTCATTCCTCGATTCTCGAAAGATGTAGAAGAGGCTGGCTCAGGATGGCTGCATTGTGATCGGAGAACCTCCAAGAATTCAGCATTAATGGTAGGGTCAGGTCCACCAGTCCTGCTGAAGTTGAAGAGCCGGCCACGGAAGAACTCGCAGTGAACCATTCCGGTGCTATGGGCACCTAAATAATATAAAGAGCTAGAGAAGTGTTAGAAAGAATCATCTTCATATTAACTGTCTCACAAGGGAAAACAGAGGAAGACAACAATGCAGGATATATTACAAGTAGTCAGCTCCCTCCGTCCCGCCCAACTTGATTTACTATTATTTTATACCTCACATTTTGAAGTATCGATCAAACAAAGTAACTTTCCACTCATACCTAGGAGGGCGACGGTTTCTCTTGCATCAAATCCTTTCAACGCAAAGGACTGAATTGCTTGTTTGACATCAAAGTCGGGATGAGGAATCTTCTTTCTTGCATTTTCCTCAAAGGCGTCGACGCTGTCCTTCCTGCCCGTTAACACTGGATAGAACTGTCCTCCGGTCTGTAATTAAGTTGAAGCATTAGCGTGATCGGTTTTAGAAAATACTTGCACATTCTAACAAACAAAGATATGATAGAGACCAGCAGCACACTCTCCCTGGCTGCCAAGGCTAGAGTATCAGCACAGGAAACAACTCCTGGACACGCCTCTTCGACTTTCGACTTGATGATGTCTATCTGTTCGAAACCTTTAAGGGTCAGATTGGGTGGAGACTCCTTCTCACTCTTGATTCGACCGTGACAATCCAGCAGAACGGAGGCATCGCACCCCTATACACGTTAATTTCACAAAAATGAAAAACCAGATCTCTCCAAATGATTAACTAGATAAAAATAAAAGTAGACAAAAACTTGTGTCAGCCGGAGGTACCGTGCGGCCGGGCCCAAAGTGTCAATCTTTATACAGAAAAGTGTCAATCTATATGAATAAAAGTGTCAATCTTTAACATAATTATTTTACGAATAAAATAACAATTTTAAAAGTGACAATCTTTATACAAAACAGTGCAATCTATATGAATAAAAGTATCACTATTTTAGCCCGGCCGCACAGTGCCTCCGACTGACCCAAGTGTGTCCCATAAAAGTATATATAAACAGGGGCGGAGCTACCTGATCGGGGGCCCTGTGCGAATTCGTAAAATCAGGCCTTCCGTAACTAAATAAGACATGTATTTTTTATAAATTATAAAATACTGTAGCACTACTATGAAATCAAAAAGAAATTCTTGATAAAATTGTGTTCCTTTTCTACAATGAAAATTAAGACATAAATAATAAAAGGTTAAATACGTACCTAACAAATCAAAAGTTAAAACAATAGCAAAGAGGCTAAGAGAACGCAGAGACGGGAATGGAAAAATCAATTTTGTGAAAATTGAGGGTTAGAGATGACTTTAGGTATTTCATGTGAAATATGAGTACGTTTTTAACAAAATTAAATTAAAGAAGTAGGCGTCAAAAAGGTTTCGGAACCCACAATCACTTAGAGAAACATATCACACTTAACCAACTGAACTACAACAACATTTTTTGAAAGTAAACGAACAAAATATTTATACATATATAATAATTTGGGCATTTTTCGGGGGATATAAACGAAGATTACCATGACGAAGCAGTCGTGGAAGAGAAGGCGTAACAGAGCTGGAGCAATCGCGATGTTCTCTAGGTACATCTCTCGTACCGTTTTTTGGATCAACTTCTCGGCAGAGGGACACGAGGCGCTATAAAAGTCGTATATAAGCGCCTCGTCTTCCCTGAGATAATGCTCAGATGCCGATGGATCGTCGAGACTCGAACTCGAAGCTTTCTGACCCTTCAATGAGATGAAAATGCACACAAGGAAAACAAGGAGGCTCAGCTTCGTCGTGAGATCCATGAATAAAATTTTCTCGCTGCTGGATGTGATTTTTTTGCGTGAATATATATATATATAGGGACACACTGGGGTCAGCCGGAGGCACCGTGCGGCCGGGCTAAAACAATGACACTTTTATTCATGTAGATTGACACTTTTCTGTATAAAGATTGACACTTTTAAAAATTGTCATTTTATTCGTAAAATAATTATGTTAAAGATTGACACTTTTATTCATATAGATTGACACTTTTCTGTATAAAGATTGACACTTTGGGCACGGCTGCACGGTGCCTCCGGCTGATATAAGTTTTTGTCATATATATATATTGGAATTTGAAAATTTAACTGCACTCCTTTATCTACTTTTCCACGTTCCTTTCGTGTTTCACTTGCAAGCCTTTTTTTTTTTATATAAATTTTGTTCCCCTTTTAAATCTCCAATTTCAAAACAATTAATGTCACGCGTGTCACAAAATTAGCTAATAAACTTCGTAAGTGAATTTACGACTTTCGCTTCATCATTCTTGATATTTCAATTTCAACAAGAGTTTCACGTTTATGTTTTCTTTTCTAGATTATATTGTTTTCTTTTATAAGAGAGAAGAAATGAAGAAAGCTTCATTAACTTGTGAGAAAACCATGTTATATAAAGAACATATACAGTTAGCTAGCTTCAAAGAGAGAGAGAGAGATATAAATTTAGTTTGACTTATGATTATGAGAATTCTGTGATCTCTTATGTGGTGCTTGGTATGATGGAATGGAGGTTGGAATAGAATGATCATTCCTACCTCTATTCTATTCCCATGTTTGGTACGATTTTATTATCAGGAATCATCATTCCGATGGAATGTTCATTTCTTATGCTATGGGAATAGTCATTCCTTCCAAATCCACGGTATTAGCTCATTCCTACCACCTAAATTTTTATTATTATTTTTATTTGATCAATTTATTTAGTTTTTTAAAAAATATTTTATATCTATTTAAATTCGCTCAACTTTCTCTCTCTATTTTTTTTCTCTCGTCACTTTCTCTCTCGTTGCTTTCATCTCTAAAATTTTTATTTTTCATAATTTTTCTCTCTAAAATTTTTCACTCTCATGGCTTTCTCTCTCTAAAAATTTGTCATATCTAGAAAATTTTATTTCCACTCTTTCTTCTCTCAAATTATATTATTTTTCATAATTTTCGTTCTCTACAAAATTTCTTTCTCGTCACTTTCTCTTTCTCTCTCTAGAAAATTTTCTTTAACATTCATTTTTTTTCTCTAGATATTTTCATTTATCACTTTATCTATCTAAAATTTTCACTCTCGTCATTTTTTCTCTTTAAAATTTTTATTTTTCATAATTTTCTCTCTCTAGAAAAAAATTCTCTAATTTTTTTCTCTCTCGTCACATGCTTTCTCATCACTTTCTCTCACTAAAATTTTATATCTTTAAATTTTTTTCTCTCTCTCTCTATCTCTCTAAAAAATTCATGTTACTCATTACTTTTGCTATCAAAATATTTTCTTTTTCATCACTTCTTATCTTTATACATTTTCTCTATCATGAAAGAGAAATAGAAAATATATAAAAATTGAATAATATAGTTTATTTTGTGAAAAAAAATTATGAATTTATTATATATAATAAATGAAAGAATAATGATTCCATTCATTTCGTATTGTTTGTTCATACTAAGTATGAGAATGGAATGATCATTCCATTCCATTTCTACCTTTATTTCATTCCTATCACCATTCCATTCCTACCTTATTTTATTCCATCATACCAAACACCATTTTAGTCGTTGGAAGATTTGTTTATCTTTATTCTTTGCCGCATATTAATATATTATCCGGGAAAAGTTACTGCAATGTTACCTTCCTGAATTCGCCATGGGATCCTCTATTGACAAAACATGTGACATCTTCTATTACTTTAATAGATTAACAACACGAGACAAATTCTAGGGGTTTAGAAATTTCAAATGTTAGGGTATATATTTTCCTAATATAAATCTTAAATCCTAAATTATTGATTTTGCCACGTGTCGTTAATCTATTAAAGTAGACAAAAACTTGTGTCAGCCGGAGGCACAGTGCGGCCGGACCCAAAGTGTCAATCTTTATATAGAAAAGTGTCAATCTATATGAATAAAAGTGTCAATCTTTAACATAATTATTTTACGAATAAAATGACAATTTTTAAAAGTGTCAATCTTTATATAGAAGAATGTCAATCTATGTGAATAAAAGTGTCATTGTTTTAGCCCGGCCGCACGGTGCCTCCGGCTGACCCAAGTGTGTCCCATTAAAGTAATAGAAGATATCACATGCTTTGGCAATAGAAGATGCGAACCGAATTCATTCCAACACGAAGATGACAGATAGAAATAATTAATTAAGTTTATACCAACGAATTACTTATCCAACACAAAATACATGAATTTATAATTTCCAAAAAATTAAACAGTAATGTATTCAAAATAATAATCTCCCCAAAAATAAGCATGGCCTAATCAATTTAAAGAAACAATATAATATATAGTAAATCAAAGATAACTAGGGCAATTGAGGTCAAAGAAAATGTGATATAACATATACTTTGCCATTACTCTATAGGCCTCTTGTGTTAAATGCATCCCATCCCAACTCAGATATAGATCAGCCTCTGCGCATGCTGAAACACCTTCGCCTCCGCACATTCCACTCAACTCCAAATTGAACTGTCCGCCTCCGCTACCACAGCACGCACTCATCACATCCATATCTACATGCATAAATATATATATATCAATCACTTTCATATTCATATTTCATGTCTATTTTTTTTTTTAATTTTTAATTTTTATTAAGGAATTAAACGGGAAATTAAAATATATATATACTCACCGTCAACGTTGGCGTAATCTCCCACAGTTCGATACGCGGCGTAGTAATCTGCAAAGGCGACGATAGCATTAGGGTTTTCTTCGGTTGAGCTTTTCGATGACGTTGTGGTGGATTGCAACGTCGTCCCTAAACTCGTACATGTCGGGGTTGCCGGTGAAGATCATCTGAAAGATGGGAAGCTGGTAGATGCTGTACACTCCGGGCACCACCACCCTTTTTGCTCCCATTTTAACCACCCTCTGAAATAAATTAGATAATTAATAAATCAAATCATATAAGAATTGTGGCTTTTAATAAGACAACGAAGCGCAACTCAGTTGGTAAGACGCTTCCCCTCCAACCAACAGATCGAGGGGTTAGAGTCATATTAAGGGGGAAATGGGAAACCATCATTGATCATCTATAAAAAAAAAAAATTAAAAAAAATTGTGGTTTTTAATAAGTTGAAATTGGCATGCAAGTAGGGCTGTCAATTCGTGTGTGTCGTGTCGTTATCGTATCGACACGATGTCGATACGATAACGACACGATACGATAAGCCCAAGTACGAACACGGTCTGTTAAACATATGTTCGACACGAACACGAACACGGCACACTTTAATCAAACACAAACATGATATTGACACGATTTAATTCGTGTCGACACGAACACGATATTGATACGATAACAATAAAAAAAAAAACTTAATTGTTTATAATAACAACAAATTTGTCGAATAAGTCTTCACAGGAAAAATCAGTTTCAAGTCTTAAATTAATCTTCAACAATCTAACAAAACATTTAAATTTGAATAAAATAATATATTTATATTAACGTGTTACACGAACACGACACGACACGACACGACACGACACGACACGACACGAAAATTTCAGGTCACCATCGTGTCAACACGATAGCGACACGAACACAATAAGCCTCAATACGAACCCATTAATATCGTGCGTGTTCGTGTCGTGTTATCGTGTTGTGTCGAAAATTGACAACGCTACATGCAAGCAAATTAATTAGACTTACACGAACAGCAACCATGATGGCATCCACTACTCTAGGCAGCAATTGGGTTCTGATTTCATGCATTGTTTTTCCTTGAAAGAGGGCGTTGAAATAGTCGCTCCCACCAAACGGCCCTAATACGAAAACTGCGTTTTCCAGTTTCCCGCCACAACCAGCTGTTAGATTGTTGCAGAGGGATGATGAGTTGAAATATTCAGACATCCATTTCAGTTGCACCGACAAAGAATTGTTCGTTTCTGATGTAGAAATATTAAGATCGGCCAATGTGTCCCAAGGCAACGCCGTCGAGCCCGCGACGGCAAAGTTGATGCCGTGACGGAAATCAGCGTCACACTTCTTGAAGGGCGGCAACAAAGGAAGACCGGCATCCATTGCTGCACAAACACCATAATATATATCATGCATGCAAACAATTTAATTTCATGCAAGACTCATTCGTATATATACAAGAAAATTAATGAATATATTTTCTTACCAAGATAGTCGATGATAAGGTTTCCGTTGGAGGCGCGGCCAGTGGGACCCTCGGGGAAATTCTTGCCATAAGGTAGGGTTGCGAAAGGGGTGGTGGTGTTGCTCTCACGAATCAAGTTTCCCACATCGGAGATTGAATCGCCGAGTTGGTATATTTTGTCGACTCTGCACGCGCGCAGCACTCCGGCGTCGCAACTATCGATATCATCAAATATTTTTGTTCCATATTTGTAAAACTCGTCAAAGTTACAAAGTTTAGGGAGATTCATGTAAGAAGAAGAAGAAGAAACAAACAATAAATTCAATAAAAAAAGTTTGATGAGAGTCGTTGTCGAAGAAGAGCGAGCCATGGTTTTTCAACACGCTAGATTAATTGAGTAGTAGAGGAATGAAGATGATTAATTGATTATATGCTCATCGGCATATATATTTTTAGTTACAAAACTCAAAAGACCTATTCCTACTCTAAGTCGGGCTGGGTATATATAATAACCTTAATTAGTTATATTCTATATCAGTGATTCAATTATATTCAATATGTATTTATCAAAACAAGAGGGGAATTAAACCTACTCATCATTGTTCTTCTCGTATATATCCAGGCACCATCACCCTTTTTGCTCCCATAGTCCCATGCTATATGCAATAAATAATTAAATAATTCAATTAACTAATTATATATTTTCAACTAATAAAATAAACTTTGGGAATAATATTTTCCACTCTTGAGTTGCAATTTATGCTTAGAAATTTTAGACAAAATATGTTAATTCAAATAATACTCTTTTAAATGTATCATCATGCATGTAATTATATACTCCTTTTTAATGTTTTGTAACTTGTATTATGCACACGAGTGATGTGACGATGATATATTTAAGAAAAATTATTATTAATACATCTTATAAAAATAAATATTATAAAAATAAAATTAAACCATAGTGAAAAGAATTAAACCTCAAATAACAAAATTATATGATATTGTCACATCAACCGTTGATATATTAAGTGTGCGCACGATTCCTGATTTGAATAACTAGAATTTGAAATTTAGATGGTAAAAAAATGAACAAGTAGAGTTGCCAAAATATGAGTTAAATTTTCTTTAAAAAAAATATAAGTTAAATTTGTGATTCAACTATATCTGAAATTCCGAATTGATTATATATTTTTGCGCTTACTATTCTAGTACTACCTATGTCTTATTATATCAGTCACATTTTATTATTTTATACGTATATCATATACTCCGTATATTCAAAAAATAAGACTAATATAACGAAACAGATAGAATAATATATAATAATGGATGTGAGGTTCAGTTGCTACTAATCTACTGTATTTGCATGGAAATAATAAAATGGTGGTAACCACGTACTTTTATACAAAGTTGAAGCGCTCAAGTGCAGGCTGCAACCGTTCATTGTTGGGCTAATTATACTTTATGGTCTAAACTTTCAATAATTTTTGATTTATGATTTCAATTTCAATTTTTTTTAAATATTTTAATTTTTTTTTTGAAAGTTCAGGACATTTTAAAAAAAATTGTAGTTGTGGTCATAAATCAAAAACTATGTTGAAGTTCAAGACATTTTTTGAAAAAATTTGGTATTGAAGTCATAAATCAAAAATTATTTAAAGTTTGGGTCATAAAGTATGATTAATCCTTCATTATTTTTCCCAGTCAACACAGTTACACACAAAGTGACAACTGATTAAGACGGTAAATACACGCACTTATTAACTATTTCATTAATTAATTTCCTAATTAATTTGTCCGAATAACCTCATCCCTCCGATTTCACTTCCTATCAATCCAACGGTTGCGATCGTATCTTCAACCCAAAGTGCAACTCCGCCCCCTCTCTCTCTCTGGCTAGCTGGATTCTCACTTTGCTTCCAGTTTCCTCCTCGTGCTTGCCGTGCCATTCAATTCTTACTCTCGCATATACATACACAATCAATCGCATACTCACGTATATCTCGTTTCAGTAGAGAGGGAGAGGGAGAGAATTGCAGAGGCGCGGTGGATCTGGGTTCTTCGATTCGCGAGATTTTTTTGAGTGGTGAATTGGTGATTGATTGGATTGAAGAGAAAGATGGGAGCGGAGGGGAGAAAGCCTCACGCGATTTGGATGCGGGTGTGCTTCACGCTCCTCCTCTTTGCCAACGCGGCCCACTCCTTCTACCTTCCCGGCGTCGCACCCCAAGATTTTGAGAAGGTGCTTTGATTCCGTTAATTGATCGTTCGTGTTTAATTTTCTAATTGGCTGTTGGTGATACTTCAGTGTTCGTTTAGAGTATATGTAGACTGTGGGAGATGATCGGTGTATGAAGTTTTTTGATGAGTTCCGTTAGGTATTATAAAGTTGGGAAGTTGACGATTAAGAGCGTTTTGATGTTGAATCTTTTATTTGTGGGAAAGGAACTCATCGAATTCGATCCTGTTATTAAATGATTGTGTGCTGATAATTGAATCTTATGGGTTCTGGTTCAAAAGTTGGGATTTTTGTTTGATTTAGTGTAAAATTTCATATGAATTTAGCACTTGAAGAATTCTACTTTGTTGTCTTATCTTTCTGATTTGGTTTGAGTTGCTACGGTGCAGCTCGGGCTTGCTCGTTAAGATCTGGTTTCTAGAATAACAAACGAAATCTTTATGTTTAGTTTGGTCATGGGCGATTCTCTATTTTGTTAAATTTCTTTATCAAGTATGCAAATTGAATCTATTTTATGTCGAATTTCCTATTTACAATGTGGAGAATCTGGGGTAGTTGGTGACTTGTTGTATATAATTTGGAAATATAAGAGCATGGATATGTTTTTAGTCTTAGAGGGCATTTTGCTTGCTGTGGTATGCAATGGCTTAAGCTACGACTGACTGCCCAGAAATTTCAAGAATCTTATCCAAAATATATGCAGGTCCATACCCCTCTTGCCCATGTCACCTTCATCTTTCTCACCTTTCAGTCACATTCTGTCATTCCCATCGGAATTTTATTCTATTGAGCAGCCTCCACTTAACAACCATTAGTAATAGAACGAACCATCTCATATAGTTAGATTTCGAGAGACATTATCACATTAAGTATTACTATTATTCACCTAGGGGAGGCCAGGAGGGTACTCTAAAGTCGTCCTAGCTATCTGATATGTTGAAGTGCAATAATTTCCTACAATTTTATCGTAGTTGTGCAGATTGAAACTTAAAATTTGGTGTGGAAAAGGATTTTGAAAAATCTCCATTGTCTTCCCTTCCACTGACAATAGCATGGGAAATGCTTCAGCCTCTCCCAGTCTTCCTTTCCCAATCACCCTGGAAATAAGTTGTGCGAACATATCAACTATTGTTGGGAACCCTGTTTAGTTTAGTTTTGATGATGTTATCAGAAACCACACTTAGTTATAGGACTTAGTTATAGGATTGATAGGAACAGACTGATCTCTGTGTTTGGATCAGTCAAGCTTAAACTCGGACAGGTTGCTCCATGTAAAGATCAAGGTTGGTAGTGCAACCTTGTACCTAGTTAGATCAATCTGTCAACCTGTTCCTTAGTCAACCTGCTCGTGTAACCTGCTGAGGCCAACCTCCTGAGAGGAACCTGCATGCTGTGGAACCTGCATGCTGAGGTCAACCTCCTGAGAGGAACCTGCTGAGGCCAACCTGCATGCCGTGGAACCTGCATGTTGTGGAACCTGCCTGCTGAGGTCAACCTGCCTGCTGAGGCCAACCTGCATGCTGAGGCCAACCTCCTGAGAGGAACTTGCATGCTATGGAACCTGCATGCTTCTGAGAGGAACCTGTATGTTGAGGAACCTGTATGCCGAGGAACCTGCTGAGGCCAACCTGCTGAAGCCAATATGCTTAGTCAAGCTGCTGTGAGTCAAGCTGCTATTAGTCAACAGTTTCTCAAGATGAAGATTCTAATACAAAGATCAAGCTTGAAGACCACAGAAAATAAAGACAGCTTGAGGTACAAAAGGTCGACCTTCCCGGTCCGACCTAAGCTGTGCCTTGCCAACCTCGATGGTTCAAGCTGTACAGCAAACCTCAACGGCTAGAAGTCTAGTCAGCAGTACGGTTCTGACACCTCTGCAACTCCAACGGCTCTAATTCAAATTGGAGTCATATAAATACTTCAAGTCATCCCAAAATCGGTGTGTGGAGAAAAGGGAAAAATAGACGAGGAAGAGAGAAAAATAGAGAGGGGAAACCAGAGTTTCAAAGCCAAACTCAACACTCGAATCCAAGCCATTTCTCAAGTGTTGAGACCTTCAAGATTTCAGATTCTGGAACCTCACAGAATACTCTCCACAAGCTTACTACATATTCGTCCAAGTAAAGAAGAATCTGTTAGTTTAGCTGCAAGGTTGTATGTAAGAATGTATGAAAGGTTGTAAGGGTCACGACTCAGAACTCGTGCTCGGCTCAAGTCTAAAGATTGACGAAGGTTGAGGCTGGTACTCAGCCAGTATAAATAAGAGAGAAGTAAAGAATTTCAGATACGACGGTATCTGACGTGGATGTAGGGACGTTTCCCGAACCACGCTAAATCGACTGTCTAGATCTCTCGCTCTATCTTTTATTTACAGTCGACCTTACAATGTTCAACTAACCTTCATTACATTGCACTTCATTGATATAATCAACCTACACAAAAATCCAGACCAAAGAAAGAATTTTCTAAGAGGTAGCCAACCTGTCCACCAAACTTCCGCACACTGTTCGGTTTAGCAAGCTCACCAGTTTACTGACTGAGCTGGATAAACCGAGTTGCACTGATAAACTTGAGTGACGACTCAGTTAGATCAAAACTGTTTTGTAAAGTCAAAACTGTTGGCAAATTGGTGTATTCCCCCGCCCCATACACCAATATATACTTATCGGGACCTACAACTATGTTATCTATGTCTGAACAAATTATGTATTCCTGCAGCATTTTTCTGAAATTTTCTTTCTACTATACTACATTATCTATTTAATACTTTTGTTTTTTTAATACTTATGTTATGTGATTTTGATTGCTTAGTTTGGTTTTTCTTTTTATGCAGGGTGATCTTCTGAAGGTGAAAGTGAATAAATTGGCCTCCGTAAAAACTCAACTTCCATATGCCTACTATTCACTCCCTTACTGTAAACCAGACAAAATTGTGGACAGTGCTGAGAATCTTGGGGAAGTCCTTCGTGGAGATCGCATCGAGAACTCTCCTTATGAGGTTTGTCTTTCTTTTATCCTGTCTTTGTTGCTGTCTTTTTGTGATTGATAATTTTTTTATTTCATTCCTTCCTCATGTGATCCTTTCATTCAGTTGATTTTCTTGCTTAAATATTCAACTCTTTATCGATGTTCATCTATGTAGTTTAAGATGCGAGAACCACAGATGTGCAACATTGTCTGCCATTATAAGCTTAACGCAAAAGAGGTGAAAGAATTCAAGGAAAAGATTGATGATGAATATCGGGTGAACATGTAAGCCAATCTTCAAAGGAGTTTTTGTCATTCCATATCCAGATCATGGAAATCACGCTCTGTTTCTGCAATTTCTGTTGCAGGATTTTGGATAATCTCCCACTGGTTGTCCCTTTCAAAAGACCTGATATAGATTCCTTGATTTATCAACACGGGTTCCCAGTTGGTTTTAAAGGACAATATGCCGGAGTAAGTATTAGAATGGTTTTGCTTTTGTCGAAGTCCCATTCCAAATGGTTAGTTAGGTTTTTGATTTCTTGTCTTTTCCTTGTGTAACCAGAGTAAAGAGGAGAGGTATTTTATCTTCAATCACTTGGCATTTACTGTGAAGTATCACAAGGATGAAGAAACTGATGCTGCAAGAATTGTTGGTTTTGAAGCCAAACATTTCAGGTGATATATTGCTGATCTTCAAAGTTATGTCATTTTTCTCCTTTATCTCCTAACATTATTAATCTTGGTTTGTATCTAGTATTAAGCATGGATACGATGGTAAATGGGATGGCAGTAAAACACGACTCACAACCTGCGATCCTCACAATAAACGCACAGTTACAAACTCCAACACCCCGCAGGAGGTTGAAGAGAAAGAAATCATATTTACGTATGATGTCGAATTCCAGGTAAATATTTCTTCCTTGCTGTGGATGGAAATTTTTTGTGATGGTAAGAATTAATTGCCATTTTCCGTACCCTTTTGTAGGAAAGTGAAATCAAGTGGGCTTCTAGATGGGACACCTATCTTTACATGGCTGATGATCAAATCCACTGGTTCTCAATCGTCAACTCTTTGATGATAGTCCTTTTCCTATCGGGAATGGTAGCCATGATTATGCTTCGGACTCTTTATCGCGACATCTCTAGGTACAACCAGTTGGAGACTCAGGAAGAAGCTCAAGAAGAGACTGGGTGGAAGTTAGTTCATGGAGATGTTTTCCGACCTCCTACAAACTCCGATTTCCTCTGTGTTTATGTTGGAACTGGGGTTCAGTTTCTTGGAATGATACTTGTTACTATGATTTTCGCAGCTCTAGGTTTCTTGTCCCCTTCTAATCGAGGAAGCTTGATGACAGCTATGCTTCTTCTCTGGGTTTTCATGGGAATTTTCGCAGGTTACGCCTCAGCTCGTCTCTACAAAATGTTCAAAGGCGCTGATTGGAAGAAAATCACTCTTCAAACAGCTTTTATCTTCCCAGGCACTGTCTTCGTTATTTTCTTCATTCTGAATGCGCTGATTTGGGGTGAAAAATCCTCTGGAGCTGTGCCATTTGGTACTATGTTCGTATTAGTCCTGATGTGGTTCGGAATTTCAGTTCCACTCGTGTTTGTAGGCAGCTACATCGGGTTCAAAAAGCCAGCAATCGAAGCTCCTGTGAAAACGAATAAAATTCCGAGGCAGATACCTGAACAAGCCTGGTATATGAACCCTTTATTCTCTATCTTGATCGGAGGCATTCTTCCATTTGGTGCAGTCTTCATCGAGCTTTTCTTCATCCTCACATCTATATGGCTGCAGCAGTTCTACTACATTTTCGGGTTCCTTTTCCTCGTCTTCCTCATCTTGATTGTGACATGTGCAGAGATCACTGTTGTTTTGTGTTATTTCCAATTATGCAGCGAGGATTATTTATGGTGGTGGAGATCTTACCTTACCTCAGGCTCCTCAGCTCTGTACCTATTCCTCTATGCAGCATTCTACTTCTTCACCAAGCTGAATATAACTAAACCAGTTTCCGGTTTATTGTATTTTGGCTACATGCTGATTGGTTCTTATGCGTTCTTTGTGCTGACTGGTACGATTGGTTTCTATGCTTGCTTCTGGTTCACGAGGCTCATCTACTCATCGGTCAAGATCGACTAAATCTTGATGAAGGAAAGGTTTTACTCTAGAGATGACAGCTTTACTTTCTTCTGGATGAAGATATTCTAGTGCCTATAGTTTTGAGACAATGTTTTTTCGGTATTAGCTGTATTGAATCTGTAATATTATTAAATGTGTGTACTCATTTTTGGAAGATTTTGGAGCAATTGTTGTAGTTTTAATACTTACTGGTTTTGCAAAATTTTACTGGGCCATGCTATTGCTAAATGCATCGAAATATGCTGTCAGAATCTTGATATTAGCTAGACTATATTTATTTTAATATTTTAGTTGTTATTTAACATGAACTTTTTCATTATTATACATATATAGGAATAGAATGCTTTTGAATCCATAATCCTTCAATAGCAAGGAGAAATGCAGAATACAAAAACTGCACAAAAAATGCAGTTTCATCAAAGTTGTTTTCATAAATAACACACTCCACTTTAATATACATTGACTAATGAGAAAGAGGCTGACTGATAATTTTTACATATTCCTTAATAAAAAAAGAAAATCAAATTCAGATATGATGGTTATATGTAACAGAATCCTGTCATCTCACAAAGTAAAGTATTGTACAAATCCACGCTTAAGGATTCCCATAAAAACTAATTTAGGAGGAACACAATTTCCCTAATCTGCATCGGCAGTGAAGTCCGGCTCCGGCGGCTTCTGTAGCTTCACCAGCTCCCTCGCGCTCTTCAGGTTCCGATTTCTGTGGACCCCACGCATCGCATTCGCAGCGAATTTAGTGGCCAAGAATGTAGCACCGATGCTGTACGAGCCGCTGCCAGATGTACTGCTTGCCCCGGCTGAACCCTCTGCCTCCTCCTCCTCCTTCCTCTTCTGTTCCAGAAGCTTCCGCTTCGAGTAGCGCCTCCATGCTGCCTGGATGAAGCAGGCAGCCCACGTCCGCCACTGCTGCGAGTAGAATCGGAACGTGTGCTGCACCTGCCGGCTGTGGAGCCGCCGGAACTGACTGGCAACAAACTTCAGTTCGTCGGCGGTCAGTGCGAAGGCCTCGACCTCGGTCAGTGCCTTCACTGTCCGGGTTGAGGAGGGGAGGTTGGAGCCAGATTTCGGGTCGAGGGCCCATGTTAGAAGCTCCTCCCCACAGAAGTCGCCTTCTTTGAGTAGACTATGGTTGAAAAAGCCACTTCTTCCGCCGTCGGTGGTCACACTCTCGAGGCGGCCGCGGATGAGGAATATCATCTCGTCAACTGGATCGCCCTCTCGGACAATGTAAGTGCTTTCGGTGTATAGACAAGGCTTCAGCCTCTCGCAGATGGCATCTAGTAATCTCTCGTCCATGTTCTCGAAGAGTGGGACCTATGGAATTTGTTTGACTCAGTAATGTCGAAAGCAAAAATATACTGTATATATCTTAACATTAGCGGAAATTTTCCCAGGAATGTCGCAACGTTTAAAAATGCCATGCTTAGTCCCCAACATCTAGACATTGTAACTAAAACTTTCCGAGATTGGGAAATCGACGTGTGAAACCAGAGATCATGTCGCCTATGAAAACACATAAAGCAGAGAAATTCACGTCGATCTCTTGCTTCACACTTCTGACTTTTCTTTGTAGTTACAATGTCTAAACCTTGGCATTAAAATGGAGTACTTTTTAAACGTTGGGACATTATAGTAAATTTTCCCATGTAGAAACACTGAGAAGATTGGGGCCAGATTTATGGCTATACAGAGAGTTATAAGGAATTTTGAAGCAACTCTGAATGAAGAATTTACCCTCTTGACTAACGCAAGACAAAGATGACGTTTTATGTCTCTTCTGAGATCTTTCGGCAAACTCTCCACCAAACTGTGCTCATCCACTCCACGTGTTTCTAACCACTTGTACTGATCATACCGCCTAACTCTCTCCCTGAGGTCAGGTGGGAGTAAACGATGATGCATCCATTGCTCTGAGTCGCGCCTTTTAACTCTCATCTCTTCGAGGCGAATAGTGAGCGACTGAAGATACGTCTGTGGAAAAAGAAAAGGAACTAAAAGGTTGAGCAACTTCAACTATCATATATTATCATTTACAAAGATCACATAAATTCAAATAAATGAGTACTGCAAAGAAAAAAAAGGTATAAAATAGCTAAAGCTTACGCCTAGATTTGCAACATATCACCATTTACCTGCATATTCCCAATCAAGAGAGCAAAAAGAATGAGCCCCAAGATGGCGAGTGCAATGCTGAATATAGACTCTCCAGGATAAGTGCTGGTTTGTAGTCCTTGTCCAAGAGTACTGCAGATAAGACGAAGAATCGTGAACTTGAATTTGTATACCTAATCATGTTATCAAGATTTTGATAATCCCCAAATGGTAATACTGAAAAGGTATCTTGCTTAAACAATTTACAACTTTAACCATCCTTTAACCATGAAGCAATAATTTGATAAAGATACCACAATGCAGTACTTGAAACCTAACATCTATCAAGTGCCAATCTATTAGGATATATGAGTCGACAGTTATTAAATTATCTCATCCTGTATCCTTTCATTTATGAAAAAGATGATAAGTTTGAGAAGCTGGAAGGCTCCCTTCTTAATTACAGTTTCAAAAGATCTGGAGAGCGCATCTTTCTCACCTCCAAAATAAGGAAAAGAATGGCAAATACTAGAAAGAGAAAGAGAAAGTAGCATGGTTAAAAACCTATCTACATTAGGAGGAGTACAAGAAAGTCTAAAGGGTAAAACTGCATAAGAATGGTTATGCATGAAAAACATTAGGTACTTGACATCTAAAAGTCCATGGGCATGAATATTGGGATATAATCATATACCAAGTACAGCAGATATTGCAATTTGAATGATTCGGAAAATATTTCCTTCAGCAAACAATACTGAAACGAGCTTCGTCTGGATCATCATTTTTTGGATAAATGAATGTTCTTTGGAAACCTTATCAATCTCCAGTTACATGTGAAAATAAGGTTATCACAGTTCTACCACAATATAAAAATCAAATGCACACACTCAGAGATATTCACCCACACTAGGAAGCATGTATCATTCAGACATGGATCGGTTGACCTGACGCAGAAGTTTGCTTACCTCAGATTCTGCAGCCCCCACCATAGACAGTAGCAATATTTTGACAAGAACTGTTTTGATGAAACTATCTCAGAATCCAAAGCCTGCCTGAATATCCCAAAATCAAATGGTGGATTGGTTTCATCATCCACCGGACAAGCTGATTTTAAAACTGACCCACTGATGTCGCGCCAGATATTATAATTATCCATAAATTGATTCCCACAATATAAGAAATCAGTGGTGCAGTTTTCTCCACTACTTTTACAAGCTCTTTGCCAGCATGAATCATTACGCTCTACAGACAGCAAGTACCAGAAAGCTCCAACTATCTGCAAAAAACACATGCAGAATTGGTTGTCTTATAACTGAAAGCAGCGCCTATCATATTTTATAGACCAGAATACAGTGATTCCTATAGAAGATTTCTTGGTATCACTATATTGCAATATAGATCACCAAAACGGTATCCAGCAGCGGGACATGTAGCAAATGTCTTGACACCTCGAATGTGCAGCAGATTTTGACAGTCCATGGGTGGTATTAAGATTGAAAGATCCATGAAAAGAAAGTAGTTACTTCACATTTGAACAGGAAGGAACTCAGCAAGTATTTATAACAAAGAAAGACGAATTTTATGTTGTAAAAACTGTTCTGGTCGGATCCTAACTCATGAGTCATGAGGACACCCTGCTGATAGGCAATGAAAGAATAGACAGTTATATGCACTGGCAACTGATATGCTTATCAACATCAAATTGCATGGGCAGACAAAAAATATTCATGGATGATCGGCCATGAATGATAATCACCCTAAATGTTCATGCTTGAGGAGTCTGTAAATCAAAGTTAGAAGATTCCAATGTTCAAGAGTAAGTTTTTGGAGAAAATAACATTGTATGTTATGCAACACGATTTACTTATGAAATTTGGAACCCATCATGCCAGGAAGTGGGATTAGATGCTATACAATAATTCAGAAGGAAGCTTACATGACTGGCAAGCATGTATAGCAGCAAGTAGGACACTGCACCAGCCCAAGCAGTTTCAGCAAAGACACCAGAAGTTCTTTTTAGTTCTGAACTAAGCGGCATAATTCGGGTGAATCTAGGAATATATTGGAGCAAAATGATAAAAAACAATGCTTGCTTTGTAGCCAGTACATCTGATCCATTTGACCTTTGCAGAAATCTCCAGACAACAATCTGCATATACTCGAGAAGATATTTAGTAATAAAAAACAATTTATGAAAGAAAAGACCAAACTGGGTAGAATTTAATTCAAAGGATAAATAAGAATGCAATGTCTCAAACCTGTGGAAGGGGAAGCACTGCAAGGAAATCAATGATGAAATAGCACTTCAAGTACCGCTTAGCAATCTGTCCAGGATCAATTACAAGTTCACCTCTCCCAAACACCCGAGATGATGGGGCAATATAAGCAGTTCGGAATTGGAGACCCATGTGAATAAGATAGAAAGCATCAACAATTGTTCGCAGTGTTGTAGCCGTTATAGCCAATTTTCTATCTATGTCCAGACAATTTGATGATTTATTAAAAACAGGAAGAAAGAAAAACAGAGGATCCACAGATACCCCAAGAATACATGACATCACAAAAAGCTTGTTCCATAGGGTAAGGAGTTTGTCTTGGGGGTCAAATATCCTCTTTTCTGACACTTTGAGGTCCTCCGGAAAAACTGCTCGAGATACACCAAAACCAAGGGAACGGCCAATAGATTTTAGTCCCTGAGATCCTTTCTTCATTCCTCTCTTAAAGGACTTTGATGGAGCAGGATTTTTATGATTACCACGGCCCAAACCCTCGATACTCAAGCCACATTTGTTTGCAGCAGCTGAAGTAGATGGGGATGAGAGTCTGGAATCCAACTCATCCAACCTAAAAGGAAGAAAGTAAAAACTTCATGATCTCATATCTAACGGCAGTCAGTGAAACAGCACTCATAGTTAATACTTTTGTCACTAGTGCTTTGAACATGTAGTTCTTCTAATGTCTTTAACATAAGCAGTCTAACCTCCATGAAGCCAGCACATTAAACAACTCTATATCCTAAGAATTATACAAGCAAATGCAAACTTACCTTACAAATTTGTCCCGTTGCCCATATTGAGTCTTTGGACCACAATCAAACATTTCGTATGATTAGATATATTTGACTGCAAGCAGAAAGGAAAATATAAGCAGTCTGCAGGAAGGAGTTACGAGCTAATTACATGTTTTGTATGCCAACATGTTAGGTAATTACACAGAACAATGCAAGCAGTAAGAAAATAGAAAGCCCGGACTTAATTCATATCTTTTCAAAAAGTTGATCAAATAGCATCTATTGTTGGTTGCAAGATTATCAAACAAGCTGTGCACATCCAAATAGTTAAATCAAGTAGGATTGAAATGCATCTCTGAGCATATCAAAAGTTTATCTTTCAGAAATACAACATCATGGAGGAACTATTCCTACATGAATCTGAGAAATGATACTACCTCCGCCCTTTTCAAGTTGTTACACTTTTTTTCAGCAATTTTTTCACTCGTTTTCGAGCGTCTTGATGATGAGTTTTAAAATAATTTTTTAAAGATTTTTTACTAGTAGTATCCCGTAAAAAAAAAAAAAATCATTAAAAAGTTATTTTAAAACTCATCATCAAGACGGCTCGAAAACGCTTGAAAAAATTGCAGAAAACAATGTAACAACTTGAAAAGAACGGAGGTAGTACTATTTAGCAACATAGCTAGGGAAAAATGCAACTCATACATGGGAAAAAGGCTTGCCCATCTTCACTAAAATCTAAATTCATTATCTTTCTACATATTTTGAAACAATTCACCCTGTTTCTTTCTGCATTAAGAGGCTCTTCTTCTCCTCACTATATCACAACCCAGCATCGAAGTTATTATCAGATTTTCATACTCAAGAACTTAAAAAAGAGTAGCTTAGTATGAAAGTGAAAAACTCCTGCAACTCACTATGCAAAAACTATTCCTGTATCAATTCCATATCTTCCTAAATTCTGAATTAAATCAAAGAGATACAGACCAGAGGTGTTCAAGATCTTTTGAATTAGTTATTTCAAGCAAGTCCAGACCATAAAATTCACTCTACGTTACAAAACTTGAACTCTTTTTAAGAGAAGTCCATTCTTGGCATACAGATCCATCTCAATTCTCAAAATTCATAAATTTCCCAAAATACTCCAACCTCAAATTCATGGAACTAGTATGAAGTATTCTGTGAAGAAACACTACCGAAATCATAAATTTCCTACTTAACTTAGATAAGAATATCTCTAGGTCAAGAGAATTCGTCTTTCTGAGGACATCAATTTCACCAAAGCCAATTCTCCTCACTTTTTTTTGGGTGTATTCATCACTGAAATTGTGTACCTCAAACTTCACTATCCCACGAACTCTCCCAATTAACAAAAAAAAGCGCAAAAATAATCAACCTTTAACATAAATTTGACTGCTTCTTCATATACCCAAAAATATGATGTATCGGCTACAGCTGTAAATCCATTCTGCATAAAGTCAGCTCTGCAATCATCGAAACTCGCAGAAATCTTATCAATGATTCAGGAATCGCATACCGTAACTATAAACTAGCCTCCACAGATGCTAACAAGTAACAACAAAATCCATCACCATACATAGAGAGAGGCAAGGAAAAAAAAAAATCAAATTGAAGATATATTAAAGAGATACTAGTTCAGATGCAGAAGTATAGATAAACTATAGATCAAAGGGAGAGACTTACATCAAAATTTAAGCCATTAATTCGCGTTTCTTCAGCAACATGAAGAGAGAGAGAGAGAGATTACAAAGATGAAGTCAAAATTTTGAGGAAAGTATGCAGAAGTGGAGGAGCACAATTTTCAAAATGACTCATATGCCCTTGTATTTTTACTCATTAATCTTTTTATTTCTATTTTTCATATTTCTGCAGGGACTTTATTTTACTACCTTCATTTCACCAGGAATGACCAGTTTATTTTTGGATAGTATCCCGTAAAAGAAAGAAATCTTCAACAATCCACTTTAAAGCCTATCGTTTTGAAGCGTGGAAAAACGTGCCAGAACTTCCAAAAATAAACTGGTCATTCCCGGTAAAATGGAGGGAGTATTTTATTTTTTTAACTCGAAGGTTTATGGATTCAGTCAGAAATGCGCAATTATTTCTGACAATTATTTAAATCGATTTTCTTAAGTCAGTACCGTTACAATGAACTATGTTTCCTTTATCTTTTATTTTTTGGAATTATTACGTGATTGAGATTGTCGACGATAATAATAATGGACCAAAATGGGACATTAGGCATTAATCCAATAATGTACCCAATTCATGGTTTCCTATTTTCAATGACAAGGTGAATATAATTTCATATATACGTCGTTCTTATTTATAAATACAGATATTATTTTGTCCAAAAAAAAAATACTCATATTACTACAAGACATCTTTTTTATATAGAATACTATATTACAAGACATCTTAGTAATTTTCAATTCGGTAGTATTACAAGCTATCTAGCTCCGACTAGTGGCATTCTTGTGACAAGTGACAACTACCTTATTTGCATTCCCACAAAGAATATTTACATTATTTATTTCTTTACTCCATGGCAACAATAATTTTGTTTAAGGAGCAGTAGCAATAATTAAGTAGTAATCGTATTTGCTATCGCAATTTGCTTATAATTGAGATGTAGCAATTTGCTTATTACTACTATTAGTTATACAAAACATTGGCTGGCGAGATAGTGGGTCAGATTTTATAAAAGTGTCCAAATCTCAAAATCCAGCTTCAATCATTGGTAATTTGGTATATAACCCAAAACACACACACACAGAAATTGAAAAAAAACTTAACTTTATTATTGCTTTGTTGCTGCCCAGAAATCAGTAGAAACACCCACCAAAAAAAAAAAGAGGATGAGCAAGAACTCTCACTCTCATTTCATACTATCTCAATGGCTCTTCAAAATCTTTGATTTCTAGAGTTAGAATATAACAAAAATGTTACCTACCCTTGACGAATAAGTTCCTGAGCAATAATATTTCTAGCCTCTTTGCAAAGTTCATCTGGATTATTTCCTACTATATATGGATGGATGATAACTTTCACGGATCCCGGATTCAGCTCTCGTTCCATTCCAGGAGGCATGATTTTTCCGGTTCCAACCAGAGTAATCGGCACGACAGGTACCCCAGTCTTCGCAGCAATTGTAAATGCACCTTTCTACAAATTGATC
Organism: Mentha longifolia; assembly: GCA_001642375.2. Classification (NCBI taxonomy): domain Eukaryota; kingdom Viridiplantae; phylum Streptophyta; class Magnoliopsida; order Lamiales; family Lamiaceae; genus Mentha; species Mentha longifolia. The sequence goes on from CM038112.1 coordinate 13,815,965, forward strand.
AAACCATTCGTAAGTGGAACTAGTCGTTATATCAAGAGGAAGTGATTTCACGTGATAAATCAATATTATGGAAAAGGACATTTACAAGTGATTTAACAATGCGTGGAGATACTCACATAAGTGAATTTTATAGATGTTGTTCAAACATATATGTATGTATATATGCGGAGCATCGTCCCCACATGCTGAATAAAGGGTTACGAAGAAAGCATTATTTAGTATAATTGTCTCAGCACATTTGACAAACATTTCGTGTGTTCAGTATGTTTACCAAGATTAAAGATTCTTCAAAGGCTAATAGTTGATGATTTACAAGTGTTTCTGTAATTCGAGAGGAAAAGTAAAATGCAAAAACCTCTAGCTACTATCAACTTATAAAAAAATTAAAATAAAATATAAAAAAAAACAAGAAAGAAAGATGGAACGAAAGAAAAATGTACCTTAAAAGTACCCAATTTCCCATCTCTGCTCCGAGTGCCCTCTGGGAAGAAAAAGACAGATGCCCCCTTCTTGATCAAGGAAATGCACTGCTTAAAGCATTCCTACATTCAAAGTCGTAACAATTTAAGTACAATACTAATCTCTCAACTAGATTAATGAAGTTAATCCTGCTCCTCAGTTATCTAGTCAGGACTAAGATAACACAACAGACTTTCTTCAGCATGACATAAATATTAAAGGAAGATTAACATACCAATTGGCTTCTGCTGTCTGTGCGCTTTAAAGGAATGACACCCAACAGAAACATGGCCCATCCAATAATCGGATAAAGAAAAATTGACGTTTTGCTAATGAATTTAAAGCTTATCCCAAGGGTCAGTAGGGTATAGATGTCTAAAAAGCTTTGATGGTTGGACACATACATGGCAGGGGTATCAGTTTTAGGAAGATTCTCCAATCCCTCATACTCAATCTTGAAAAAGGGAGCAACTGTCAAAGAAGCCCAGGCTTTAGCAACAAGATACTGAGCTTTTCTGCGATATCGATCTAGCATGAGCACAAATGGATGCTGTATAACCATTGGTAAGAACAAAGTGATGGCAGCAAGAGCTGTTACAACATAGAAGCAAATTCCTCTAACCTTTGAACTGAACCAAATTTCTGCATTGAAGATCAGAAAATTGTGTGGTGAGGACTAAGAAGGTTAGCAACTAAAATCAAGAAACAAATAAGACTAAAAGCATACCTGAAGATGGATATGAAGCTCCAGCAGATCCCGTATCTGCAAGATCAGACCTAACAACTAAGTCTCTTAAGAATTTTCTTCTTCTGCAACGCCCGCTATCATTACATGTTCTTTGCAGCCCCTCTTCATGGTACAAAGAGCTTTGAAAAAGATAATGGTTTTCCCATGAACCAAGTATAGTTTCGTGGGGAGGAGCATCTACATAAGCAAAAAGAAACCAATTACAAGCAATTAAAGGAACTTTAAGCAGAGGCTTCAACCCAAGTTATTTTCTGATTGTAACAAGCTACCCAGTCAAAACTAACATGGCATGTCTCAAATCCTATTTTATTTCAATTTCCGATTGTAACTTTCAGCAACAGATAGCAAAAACAATGATGCCTACAAATAAAACATTATTCTAGCTCTTCTAACTGGATCAAGATGATAAGCCAAAGGACAAAATCTCGAACGCATGGGACTATGCTGATGAGTTTTGGAAGCATAACATCCAACTGCAACAAAAGGAGAAAGACACCATTTTCTGAAGAGTGCATAACTTGGCATAATCGTTTACATGTTAAGTTCTTTGAAGCGAAATTTGTCGACAAGGCATTTCATATGATAAAAATTCTAATTCAGAATATGCATTCTGCTCTTGACAGTTCAATACACAGACCAGGATACAAAACCTTCAAAGAGTTAACGTTAAATGCCCAAAAAGAAGTTCACTCACATGTCTGTGAATATCTTTGAATTGTCCGTTTAAGAGCAACACATCCAAAGCGAAATCCACGAGGAGAAGCCAACTGCTCAAATCAATATTCAGCAACAGAATGGTAACCGGATGTTGGATTGGCATAAGAACATTCAAGGATGCAACATTAATCACTCTAGGGTATCCTCTAGACCTGATAAACCAGGCCAAAATCTCATTTATACGAACAAATTGGCACTATACACCATCCTTTAATAAGACATGCTCACATTTGGCAAGCTTTGATGTATTATCAAAGTAAAACAATATGTTGATATATCTAACTAATCCTCTTTAGATTTATTTTCTAACTAAGGGGATGCATGAGAAAGAGGCCAAAGCAACATAAGCATGAAAAAAGGCACTAACAGATAAACAATGCATATCATCGGAAAGTGCACCTACGCATCGAGCTAGTTTTTTCAAGAGACTTTGCATTCATCAATTTCAAATACCAATAATTACTTCAATCCTGCCTTCTCTAAATTCAGTATGTCACTTCACAAGATGAAAACAATTTAAGAATCAAGGCTATGCCCCATCCTCGTTTAATTTTAATAAATACTGCTGGAGCAAGAATGATGAGTGCAAGCAAAATATTGTATGAAGCTTAGACAAATATTTTTGCAAGCCTAGTCATCTTACATGAGTTTTCTGGGCTGAACCTAATTTCATTACTATAAAGATGAAACTATGAAACTATGTGGAAACTCCATCAACTGATACAGCTCTTTGAATTGTGCTCCCTCAAATTCATTAAAACAACTAAATTTCTGTTTTCAGCAAACGTAATAAAGCATGAAGAAATGCAACGGAAGCAAGTTGGTAAAAAATAAAAACAATCACAACACATACAATCACAATTCAACAAAAACTCAAAAAGAGAAATGCAGACGCGGTAAAAAAACACAAGAACACATATGTCTAGAGCGCGTGAATAATTTAATTACCATTCCACTGCAACTCAAAGCAAAAACCGATTGACCATTTTTACCTGCAAATCAGTAATCCCCCAAAAAAAATTAGATATCCTAGAAAACACGAATATATAAATGTACATATAAACTCCAATTCACATACGTAACTGTAGAGAGAGGAAGGGAGAGGGAAACTCACATGGATGCTTACGTGAATAGGAAAACGAACAAGAGCGAAAGCTCGAACGGCTCAATTGAAGAGATGACTCCATTTGTTACTACACTTTCGATTAATTTGTGGAGTAGGGTTTGATCACATCTTCCTCAAATCAAATCCATATTCTCGTGGAGGAGTTTTCCAATTTGGGGATTAGCTTCGAGAATCGTGATTTGCAGAGCAACTTCCAAACTTCACCGCACAAGGGAAAAAATACATTTCTTAATTATTTGTCCTTTTTTCAGAGTATTAATTACTCCTCTTTGAAATTGAAACGAAAAAAAGATGAGTTAGACAAATTAAAATCGTTGACATTTGCAATGGATTTGATCACATTTTTCCAATTAATGTACCTACGCCTGCCATCACATCAGCCGTGAGTACATTAAGCATATTCATTATAGATATGAGAGCATTTTTAGTTTGTTGCCCGTCGAATTTCAAAGCGAATCACGTTATATTGCAATTTTTAATTTAAAATATATAAAGATTATACTTTATCTGTTCCACTTATAATGAACTTGGTGAATATTATAATATAATCAATTAGGAATGTCAATTGGGTCAACCTGATAGATTTCGGGTCAATCATATCGGGTTTCGGATTATTCGATTCGGATCGAATCGGGTTTTAAAAAAATCGAGCTATAAATTTTCGACCCTAACTCTAAACCTTCGAGTTCCGGGCTAGCCCGTCGGGCCAAAAAGTTGATGAAAATATGAAATATGAATAGATTTTTTTGATAACCGTAATTTTACAAGAAACATGCAAGTCATGTTATCCCGTATATGGCACTTTACCTCGTATTATTCAACTTTAACTTGCATACATGTAATAAGTAACTAACTTAGGATGTGAACACGTAAAGATATTTTCCCTTATATAATTATAAAAACCATTTTTTTATTATGTGTTAAAGTATAAAATAGAGAAGAAAAAATATATATATATGGTGAATACAACTTAGTGCATAAAATTATACGGAGTAATATTTTTACAAGTATTTAAATTAAATCAATACATAAATTAATTTCAATATTGGAAGTCATCTAATGAAGTTCAACAACTAAGTAATGAATAACTTTTGTGTTATCAAGTCAACCAGCCAATTTATTGGGCTAGCCCTATCGAATTGTCGGGCTATACGGTTCAGCCCATTCGGGTTGAAGAATTTTTCGGGTTAATATTCGACCATAACTCACATTTTGACTTGGGTTACTCAGGTCAGCCCACGAGATTCAACATCACTAACTAGACTCAGTTTTTTTAGACTTGGCTCATTATAAGCGGGACCAAAATAGTACTAAAGACTCATACCAACGAAAGATATCATTTCTCAAGTAGTTGTCATTATTTGAGTATCATTAAGCTCATCGTTCAACATAATAGAAAAGTAGGTTAAGAAATATAGCTTTTATCAAATAATTGTCTTTCTTTAAGTCGTCCGTTGTTCGATATAATATAAGGGTAACATTTTTAAAGTAGTTATATACCTTGTTAATTGTTATGGTCAAGTCGTCCGTTCCTCGATGTAATAAATGAAATAAGTTAAGATGAAATTAGTGTTATTATTCGTCGAGTACTATACGCAACTAAGCCGCCCGTTGTACACTGCACAACTAACAACAATTCATTGAAAGAAATGTTACATGATAAATTAAATTATACTGTACCACCAAGAAAATAGGAATCACTTTACAAATTTTAATTAAAATATATCAAAATATTGTTGAAAATAAATTGAAAAATAGAACTTGCAATTGCTTTGAACTATATTAAATTTCTCGTACCTCCATTAAGGAACTCGTACAAGTAAAAAGAATAAAATAAAATAAATGAAATTTCACGTTACAAAATTCACAACAACAACGTAACATCAACAACATGAAACCGAACACAAGTCGGAGCTCCGTAAATCCCGGCGGCGGCGGAGGAGGCGAAGATTCCGATTCGTCTATTTCCGGGGGTGGGTGTCCTTAGGTGTGGCGTTGCCTGAGCCCACCTTCGCCACGTCGAGGGCGGTGGCCTCCGGCTTCTTCTTAGAATACAGAGTCAGATAGGCGATCGCCGCCACGAACGCGAAGCCGCCAACCGCCGCCCTCGCCGGGCATAAGGGCATCTTCTTCCGCTGGTGGAGCACCTCCGTCGAATGCTGCGTCGCCGAGGCCGGCCGCGGCACCCCCTGGTGGCCCCCCTCCGACTGCCCCAAGGCCTGGGCTGCCGCCTTCATGGGCCGCCCTTGCCCCGGCGGCGGTGGCGATTGCACTCCTTTTGCGTTCGCATTTCCCGGTGCATTTGCAACCATTTTCGCCTTCACCTTTTATTCCTTATTATGAATTCTCTTTTTGTTTTTTATTTAAGTATAATTTTGTTTTTTTCCTTCTTTTTTTTCTTTATGTAAAAGGAGTGAGTTGAAATATATATATATATATAGGAGATGAGAGAGATTTGTTGTGGAACAAGTGGGAAATAGGGATTGAAAGTAGGATTTGTTTTGAGGATTGGTGTAATATTTATTGGAAAAAAAAATATCTTTTGAAGCTGTTGAATCGGTCTTTTATTAGGTTTATGGATTGTTATTCGTTCGTTTTCAATGAATGGTGAACAATGCTATAGATAATGTGTTTCCCAAAATATTTTATTTCATTGATGCACATATATGTGTGTGTGTGATCTTTAAAATAAAATGGCAAGACAATAAGTCAATAAGCAATAATATAATATAAACATGGCAGAGTTAGAAGTTGAACCAACTTATCAATTTTCCCACCAATCAAAGCTAAATATTTTCATACGTCTCACCCTCTAGCTAGCTAGCTAGCTATATAAACCCTAATCTTCAATGCATCATCACTCATATATCACTTCAAAGTTCAAACACCAAAGATCTTACTCATCAAATTTGACCAAGTTAACACGATGGCAATAAATCATAATGGCAGCTGCTCTTCATCATTAGTCTTCCTCTTAATCATCGCCTTCTCGTCAATGATCGAGTCCCGCCACCTCCTTGAATCTCCAATTCCCCTACCGGCAATCCCGACGTTGCCAAAATTCGAAATCCCGGAATTTCCAAAGCCCGTGATTCCGGAGTTGCCAACTTTGCCTAAACCGGAGATCCCGGAATTGCCAAAGCCTGTTGTTCCAGAATTTGAAATTCCAAAGCTGCCGGCTTTGTCAAAACCGGAGTTGCCAGAATCGCCGAAGCCCGTGATTCCAGAACTCCCAAAGCCTGAAATTCCAAAGCTGCCGTCGCTGCCAAAATTCGAGTTTCCGGAGCTTCCGAAGTTCCCAGAATTGCCCAAGCCTTGATTTTGCATGCTAAAAACAAGTTATTTTGGAGTTTGATGATTTACTATGGTATTGTTATTGCTATTGTCGTGTCTACTTATGTTGTTGTAATTTGTTTCATTTGATATAAGTTAGTAGGGCAGCTTGTTTCTTATTATCATGTACCTATATATGAGATTGCGCATCTTTATAATTTACATGCTTTCTTTCTTTCGCCTTCATTTATATTGTTGTAGTTTTAAAGTTGAGTTAATTCATATTGTTGATGCGATATTATCCTTTTCTTTAAGGGGCACACTCCCATAAGCCTGGCCTCATAGTGAGGTCTAGTTCCCTCCAACACAAATGCAAGAATTTTTAGCCCATCTTCTCCGACAAGCAGAATCCACCCATCTGCTCTGGCCCACCACCTCAGCCCAAAACATAATGTATTAAAATATACATGCAGTGGGATTTCCGTCGCTGAAAGCGATGGCGTAGCCGCGTAGTGAACTTCAGCAGAGCTAGCACGTGTGAGGCAACGAGACTTGAGGGTTGTCTGCATACCTGAAACCTTTTGCATTTATTAAGCTTGGAATGGCCACGTGAGCAGTTGAGCATGTTTGAGAGATGATCCAAAGCACCCATTTCCCAATTTATTTATTTTTTTCATTATTTTTTATTTTCTCTACACTTTATTGATCTTCTTCGCTGAATTAGTAGCTTCTACTACCTCCATCCCCTCTTATTAGTCTCAAACACTTTATTGACTTTTTCGGCACGCATTTTCACTGAAACTTAGTACAAGTTTTACAATATAATTTTGAAGTATACTTTTTTTACGGGATACCACTCATAGTATCCCGTAAAAAAAGAATACTTCAAAATTATATTGTAAAACTCATACTAAGTTTCGGTGGAAATGCGTGCCAAAAAAGTCAATAAAGTGTTTGGGACTAATAAGGAGAGATGGAGGTAGTATCTCTCATTCTCTCACACAAACAAACATTCGGTTGCATGTATAAATTGGTATTTTTACGAAAAACACGATAAAAATAATTATTTTATCGTTTCAATAGCGGGAATATATTTTGCTCACTCGTAAGGTGTTGCATAAATAGCCGTTGGAAAATGATGATAATTAAAAAAATAACGATTTTGGGAATTCGAAAGATTATCACTTTTGTTCATATAGATTGACATTTTTATTCAAATAGATTGACACTTTTATGAAAAACAAGATAAAAATATTTTTTTTCATTTTAATTGCGTGAATATGTTTTGATCACTCGTGAGGTGTCACATAAATAGCCGTTGGAAAATGACGATAACTAAAAAAATAACGATTTTGAGAATTCGAAAGATTGAGACTTTCTTTCATATACATTGGCACTTTTATTCATATAGATTGACACTTTTACAAAAACACGATAAAAAATAATTATTTTAACGTTTTAATGGCGGGAATATAGTTTGCTCACTCGTAAGGTCGCATAAGTAGCCGTTGGAAATTGACGACAATAAAAAATTGACGATTTCGGGAATTTCAAAGATTGACACTTTTGTTCATACACATTGACACTTTCATTCATATAGATTGACACTTTTACGGAAAACACGATAAAAATAATTATTTAATCATTTCAAGGGCGGGAATGTAGTTTGTTCACTCGTAAAATGTCTCATAAATAATCGTTGGAAAATTACGATAATAAAAAATTGTCGATTTCGAGAATTCCAAAGACTGGCACTTTTGTTCATACACATTGACACTTTTATTCATATAGATCGTCACTTTTAGAAAAAACACGATAAAAATAATTATTTTATCATTTCAAGGGTGGGAATGTAGTTTGCTCATTCGTAAGATGTCTCATAAATAACCGTTGGAAAATTACGATAATAAAAAATTGTCGATTTCGAGAATTTCAAAGATTGACACTTTTGTTCATGCATATTGACACTTTTATTCATATAGTTTGACACTTTTATGAAAACACGGTAAAAATTGATTATTTTATCGTTTCAAGGGCTAGAATGTTTTTTTGTGCACTCATAAAGTATCGACTTGTACAACTTAAGAATGAGGAATTCTACCCTTGATTATATAAAATATTAATTATTTTTTCTCTATTTTTATAAAAACGTCAATTGACGTGAATAAAAGTGTCAATTATGATGAACAAAAGTACTAATCTTTGTGATTTTCAAAAACTTCAATTTAGGATAATTTTTTTTTAGTTTTGCATTATTATTATGCACCACGTATATTTGTAACAAACAAATCACAGATATAATAGTCAAGTAGTATATAGCTAAAAACTATGGAAGCATTGCAGCTGTAGGTATAACATACCCTTATAACTAAATACCTGTTATAACAAAACACATATATCACTAACATTGAACTGATAAAGATTAGTGTTACCTCATTTTTATAATGTTAACTGCCTCTAATGATATAATCAGTACATGAGTATAGCTAAGTATGCACAAACAAATAAAGATGAAGATTATAATTATTAAACTAGACTCTGTACAACTATCAAGAAAACAACATTATCAGTTGCTCAAACACTAGACCAACACTCTTTCAAGCAACGCACATGGCTTACCGCAAAAACTCGTTCATCGAATCGACCAGGGGTAACTTGGAGAGCATTATATCACCATCATTGAATTGTAAATCAAGGAAAAAAAACAGCTTACGGTCTCCAAAAAAGGTGTCAATTTATCAACATCGATAGAAAATAAGAATCCCAAAATGAAATTTAATGATGTTTTGGATCTATTTTTCACTGAATCATCGCCTTCCTGATGAAGACGAGGTATGGAGTTCAACCCAAATTCCCTTCTGCCACAGGGTAATACCCAAGAGCAAAGAAATATCAATGAGGCTTCAAATTTCAGTTACCCAAAAAAGAAATTGAAACATAAAGAGAAAGCAGAGGAAAAAATGTTGATTTTCCATCGCATTCAATTCAACTGCAACCCTAACTGCTTCCCTTCTCTCTCTCTCTCTCTCTCTAGAGTAGGCATTCCTTTGCACACTGAAAATCCATGGCTTCCGATTCTTCTCCTGTCAACACGCAAGACGGTAAGAATTTTTTGCATTTCGTTGAAACTCCGCGGTGACAAATCTGTCACGCCCCAATTCCCGAGGGAAGGCGCACGCGCTAAGGGTGTGACTAGGGGTTTGAATAAAGAAGTGGGGATAGAAAGGGAATTCAATTCATTTCAATAATCGATTGATACTTCCTGAAAAGTTAGGAAGTATATCTTTTGCAAAGGGAATATGCCACAATAAATGCAACGACAATATACCCAACATAACAACATATCAATATACTAGGATCGCATAAGATTTGATGGCTCAACGAATCAACATAAGTCCATCATTTCAACACATAAAATCGATTTCAAGTTCTCGAGAATAGATAGTGAATAAATTCAGAGTGTATATTTCTAGTTCAAGACAAGAAATACATTTAGCGGAAGCTTAATAAAAAGAGATTCCTAGCCTCAGCTCCGCACCGTCATTCACAGCTGCATCAACTTGAAAACATTTGGGCTGAGTACTAATGTACTCAGTGGGCTGCGCATTTTATCAATAGCTTGGAAACATAGCAGTTTATCCATATCGTAAGCATGACTTAGAGGTTTTGGAAAACAAAATACAACTAAGCATGCTAAATCATTTTACTTGCACCCGGGTATCATGTCGCTCTCTACAGTTACTCTTACTGTGATTCCGGACCTCTAGCCACCGACGAATCCATATATCCAGACTTCGGGTCGAAACCGGAGAGTCTATTTGAGCTGGTGAACTCTGGGTCGAAACCCAGGAATTCCATTAAAATAGTATGTGAGAGAGATCAACCAATCACATAACTACCAGGGGAGTGTACACGATTCAAGGCTAGTTTATAAGGCTAAGCGATGAATCTCGATCGATTACTTCAGAGCATTAAACATGTAGAGCGCACATTAAATATTTTTATGGATAACCAGTTTTTCATCATTTAAAACCTTGAGCATACATAACTCATATACTTTGGAAAAATAAGCCCACCTCTTGTAGCGTAGTAGAATGGTCGGTCTTGATAGGCAACGTCTAAATTAATGTCCTTGTTGAACCGCTCCTATTCATAACGATATAATAAGAATCTAAATTCTTATAATAAAATGATCGCTAAGGAAAATATAATCGCCTCTATATTTTTTATTAGCAAAATCTGCTAAGGGGTAACAGATTAATTATTAGGAAGCCTTTAAATCTTTTCATTAGTAGAATAATCATTTTCTTATTAATAAACGAGTCCAATTAAGTAATTAATTGGGTTCAAATATTCATCGAATAATTATTCCGAAATTAGGATAAATTTCGGAACACATTTTTGAGCTAGTCAAATCTTGGTGATTAATTAAACCTTAATTAATTAAATCTTACATTTTCATTAAGTATAGTAAATAAATCCTTAGAGCATGAATTATTTATCAGGCCCATTCGTATACTTCCTCGGCCCATCTGTCGAAGCCCGTTTTCAATTAGAGCCCAGTCCATATGAAGGAAGCCCATTTTTCCCACCCCTTTTACTCTAGCAACACACGCACGCACACAGAACCCGATCTCTCTCTCTCTCGTTCTCCTCCCGACCCTCACTCTCATTCTCAAACTCACCCTCTCTTCACCGTCATCATCATTCTCGGCGGAAACACCGGCTGCCGACACCGTCTCCGTCGCCTCGCGCCATCTCCGCCATCGACCTCTCCTTCACCCGAAATCCCCAAATCGAAAGCCCCAATTTCCAGAAATCAATCTCTCTCTTTCTCTCTTTGCAATTCATCGCCGACGAAGGAAGAACGCCGCGGTTGTAACAACCACTGCCGTGGCTGCACCTCCGTCGAGCCCTTTTCCAACATCACCACCGCCTCTGCTGCAGCACCTCGTATGTGGCTGCAGTGCCGCCGCGCTCATCTCGGTGCTTGGAGGCACCGTCGTCACATCGAGGCCTGTTGTCCGACTCTCTATCATCTCCTCTCAGCTGTCGACAAAAACCATGGCAACTAGGGGAGTTCTCTCCCTCTCAACCGTTCTTTTGTTTCATTGCAGTTCATAGCAATAAGTTTTAGATTACAAGTTTTGGTTTAATAAATCTTTCATTTGTTCTCTGAATAGCATATACATATCTATATAAGTATAGTTGCTGAAGTTGGTGATTTTGTCTATGATTTATAAATCTTTTTGGAATGGTAGTAACTTGTGAGCATAAGAATTCATTAATCTATTTAATCATTGTGGTACGTGATTTAGCAGCAGCCATAGGTAATCAAGTTTCATGCTTCAATCTCTTGGTAGTTTAGGATTCTTCTTCGTGCCTTAATACATGCTTGGTTCTTGTTTTATTCATACTTGAGTTTTTATTTAGAAAGCTTAGGAAAAAGCATACTTTCATTAATCGTTTGTTGCATTAGGAGAATAGCATGTAGTTGTTGTTATTGTGCATTAGCTTAGGATTTCAAGTTATGGAGTTAGCAAGCTCATGTTCTTATTTCAGTTTTCATACTTAAAGTTTTCTTGCTTAACAAAGAAGAAGAAGGGCTGAAAATGCTTACTGTTAGCTTGGTTTTGATGAAGGGTTTGTAGTAGTTGGACAGGAAATTATGAATGGAAAAGAGCTCTTTCTTCTTTTGCTTTCTTGCCTCTGATCTAAGCTTCTGCCTTAGCCTATTATTTCCCTTCTTCTTTCCTTAGCTTCTTGTCCTGTTTATGCTTCTTCCATTTTTGAGAGTGTTTGTTTTGTTTTGCAGAATGTGAGGATGGTGATGGGGCTGTAACAGGGGATATTAAAGGGGCTGAAGAAGGGTGTATTGAAGGAGTAGCCATAGGTGTGCAAAAGTCTTCATGAGGTGATTGAAGTGAAGCTTGTGATGACCACAATATCTCTGAGCAAGATTTTTGGGTTTTAGAAGTTAATATAAAGGTGAATATGTTGACAATTAGAGGCCTTTAGCCGTGTGGAATTAAATGCTATTGCAGCATCTTTAATTTTGTAATACTGTATTTATTTTATTTATTTCATTAGTTAGTTTGGCTCTTGTGTAATGAGCTAGTAAATGGGCTGCGGTTTTATTCCTTTTCGTTGGGGCAATGTATTTGGCCCTTAATTGGGCTACTTAATAATTGTACTTGTTTGGTAATGATTGTAATGGGCTTGACCCAATTTCGTCAATATTGTATTATCGATCTTTGATAATTAATATCTTGGCCCATTAATACTTGAAGATAAATTAAGTATTCTTTGGTTAATATACATTTAGAAATATTATATAGGAATATAATATTAAATTCGATTCGTTAGTTCGCAATAAAAATTACGAGATATAAATGTAGATGTATATCTATTTCTAAATTGCAAAGTGAAATGCAATTTCATACATCTTAAACCATAACAATTCTATTCGTCATAAAATAGAGGCAAGGCTACGCAAAATTTTTGAATTTCTACGCATTTTCTATTTATTAAAAAGTCGGGGTATTACACAAATCACATTAGATTAATAGATTTTTCTATTTTCACTTTGAATTCATGACCACTCAGTTGATTTTCACTGATAGTGGAATTAGGGCTCACTCCTGCATCCAAGTTTGATTGCTAGAATATTGCTTTTACTTAAAATTGGGCGATAATTTGTTCGATTACGGTCTGTCGTCTCCGGAACTGTGGCCGACGAGTCCATTCAGCAACACCTACGCTACGCCGTTGCCGCTGCCTCAGGTTCTCCTGCTAGAACAACACCTGAGGCAACCCCAACACCCTCTAGTAATGGTTGACGCCGCCGTGGCCAAGGTAGGCGGCCTTCAGCCACCCCAACTGCTGCTACCCCTTCTTACACCGACGATGTCCCACCGTCTTCAGATCGCTGGCAAAGGGAACGAGGAACGAGGATGAGGCTTCTGTAGTGTACGTGTGGGGCACCAATATAAGTATTTTTTTTTTCAATTTATGAAGAGTCAGGTTGGGTTGGGTCGGGTCCAGCCCGGATAAAGATTCGGCCACATAGTGAGGCTGGCTGATAGGAGTTTTTGTCTTTCTCTAAAGGCCTATTGCTTTATAAGAAACCAAATACTACTACAAAATAAATATTAATAATGTATAATATAAACCTTTTAATATAGGAAGTGTGGTCTTGTCATATTATTGAATTTAGAAGTGAATGATAAAGTTGTATAATTCTCTATAATGTTTGAAGCATTGTTTTATAATCCGAACTGAATCGAAAACCGATCATAATTTTGGTTCAACAGTTTGTCCGATTTTGATCTTTTTTGACAGGTTCGACCGAGATTCAAATGAAAAAGCATGGATCAATTTTTAAAACATTGGTTTCAAGAACTCCACGAATCAAGATTATAAGAGCATCTCTAGGGGAGAGCTCCTAAGACTATGTTTATCCGCAACCTTCTTCAATACCTAACATTTCAACCTCTATATTATTAAATTATATTATCTCTCTTCTATAAATTCACTACTTATCAACCTCCAACCACCTCTACTTTTATAATTTATCCACAACCATTCCAACCACCCAACCACAACATTATTTATTAGTATTTAATATAATTTTTATATACAACATAATTATATGTATCAAGAAAATTAATAATAAAAATATTTAAAAATATAAAAATTTCAAAAAATCAACACGGAAATTACAACAATTGAAATACAAAAATAAAAATAAATAAATAAAATAAATATAATTGAAAATTACACATTTAATTATCATAACCGAATTTTTGCCATATATGCTCGATCAAGTCAGTTTGAAGATCGTTGTGAGCTTGTTTATCACGGAGTGTATTCCTATTTGTCATGTATCTCTTCAGGCTTGCAATTCTTTCTGTAGATAATACGTAAGTGTCGTCATCAGTTTCTTCTACATCTTCATTTTCACCATCAGTTTGAGTAGGCCGATCTTCCAACACTTGGATTCTCACTGATTCTACAATATGAAGACATAAGCACTATGTCTTCATTAGTTGTCCATTTTTTTGGACGGTTTGAAGTGTTTGTATGTGTTTGCTTAGCATTTTGAGCGGAATTTTGAGTCATATTTGGAGTGGGTGGGTGATTTTGAGAGATAGGAGATTGAGTGAAATGAGATGGACACTGTGAATTCAAATCAATTTTGAAATTTTAGATTTTTTTAGAGTTTTAGATATTGTCAAGGTTAGGACGATAACCTTGAGAATGGGACAAATCTTGGTAATTTGAGAAGGAATTAGCATTCGGATCCATTGAAAATATAAAAATTGTAGTAAAAGATAATTTTGTGGTGAAAGAGGAGTTTTATTTTTGTGTGCAGAAATATGTAAAAATGGATCTCTATTTATAGAGAAAAAAGTTATGAATTTTGGTGTAATTCTTTTTTTTTTTTTATAAATATATTATATAAAAGATATAACAATTTTATCATAATATCTAAATAAAATATGAAGAAACCAATAAAATAATGCCATGTGACACGTGTAATTATATATATATAATATATCATATAAAAGAAATGATTAAATGAAAAGAAGAAGAAAAAAGGCGGAGGTTGGCGGTCACCAAAATGTAGACCAACCAAATCCACTATTTACCATTAAAATATTTTTTTAAAATTTAATTCATATGCAACCTACAACCAAAGGTCACCCATAAACAGAGTCTAAAATGGGCTCTCTCCCCACTTTATGGCGGAGAGAGCCCCTTTCCAAAATCGTCTCCAGCCTAAGGGCTCTCTCCCATTTGATTTATATTTTTAATTTGTTTTTATTCAATTTTTGATTTATTTTTTAATTTGATTTTCATTTCGATTTTAATTATTTTATTAATTCTATTAGAAATTTGAGGGATGTTTGAGATAGATTTGTGTGAGAATTGTGTAAGTGGAGATATGAATTTATAAGGAAAAATTGGAGAAGTGGCCGTTGGCCTCCAACGTTTATTATTATTTTTTTTGGCAGAAAATGCATTTTTTAAAAAAGAAAAAAATTCACTCGCTGACGTCATAGTGACGTCAGCAGCTCGCATGAGGGAGGCACGAGCTGGGCTCGGACCTGAGCACCTAGCTCGCGTCCCATGGAGCTCGTCAGCCCGCCAGGGGCTCACGAGAGGCGCTCGGCGGCGGGCTCGAGCCCCTCACACCCGGCGGGCTGGAGATGCTCTAAGGTACTCCTTCCGACACAAAATTTCTGACATCTTTTATTATTTTATAATTTTAAAATGTCTCAAAAATCTTGCGTCGGATGTTAGTATTTTTTTAAGAAGTTCCTTTTTAATAGGTGGAGAGTGGAGAGTCTCCCTTGATCGACGCCGACTCGTCGAGGCTCAAGATTATAAGGTACTTTTTGGGGGCCGAAACGAAAATAAACAAAGTTTGTGGGTTAAATTAGTAATAAATCGACGCTAACTCGAGGCTTGGAACCAACATAGGAAGTAGTAGGGTCAAAAGCGGGGGATCGGGACGCAGCGGAGCAAAACTGTACTCGATTCTCTCAATTTTTACATCGATCAATTGCTGAATTAAGAAGAAGCCACCGGCTAAAATGGAGGCGGCGGGAGAAGCCAAATCAATCATCGACAAGATCATGCCGCCGCGGCTGGAGGATGCTGGCCTCGAGGACTGCGCGCTGCCGCCGGACTCCATCAGGGAGGCGTTCCTGAAAGCCGCCTCCGCCGTCAGATCTATCGTTTCGGATTCCGGCGACGAAGGCGGGTGCGTGGAAGATCCGTGGGAGGACTCCTCCGACGCCCTCGTCGGGGTATCTGACGGCGTCGGTGCGCCGGCCGAGGGTTGCACGGTGGAGAAAGGCGGCGGGCCGGCGGGAGATACAGTAGCGGTGGGCGGCGGAGACGAGGATGCGGAATCGAAAACAGATGCGCTGGTGGGATCCGGTTTGCCGGACGGAGGGGAGAAGGCCTGCGTTGATGGATTGCAAGGGCTGGAAATTGAGGAGAAGGGCAAGGGTACTTTAGGAAAGAAATGTGACGTGGCAGATGAAGAGGAGAAGGACGATGACGAACCAATCTTGGTTGAAAGCTGTGCCTGAAGCTTTTAATTACGCAAATTGTTGCATTTTGTAGTTTTTTTTTTTTGGATAATATTGTAGATTTGCTAAAACGTTTGATGTAGAAATGTTGTTTGTTTCTAAAATTTAATTCTCATTTTGATTAACGCATAACAAAACTTTGGGAATTAGGAAAAAAAAGAAAAAAAAAGACTTTGGGAAGGAATTCATTCTAAAATCAGAAAAGTAAAATGAAGAAAATGGAAAAGACAAAAAGACCATTATTCCACAAAAAAAAAGAAAAAAAAAAAAGAAAAATCCGAAATTCGTAAAATCCCCATTTCTACACGAACGGGACGACGTCGTTTTAGAGCACGTTTAAACTTACGAGTCAAATTAGCTGGGAAAATCGTGGCGATTTTGGTGCAGCGCCACTGAGTTGACGCACCGAGTTAGGGACAGACACGGTGGCTCGACTGAACTCGGAAGGAAACTCGCAATCCATTTGGGCGAACATCGACGATCCAATCAATCGGGAGAAAGAAAATTAGGAAGAAAAAGAAAAAAAAAAATGAAGAAAAGGAAAAACTTTGAAAAGCCATCGCCCGATGAAGAAGATGACAAGAAGAAATCCGCATCCAAAAACCCTGATCTCAGTGTTTCTTCGCCATTTCTTCGCAATATATTTCTATTCTGTCTGGTTACGCGCATTATCAATTCGTTACTGGTGCAGACATACTTCAATCCGGATGAACACTGGCAAGCTCTCGAAATAGCCCATCGAATTGCATTTGGGTAAAATCTATTCTCTCACACACACGCATGCGATCAGAGATTTTGCTTCTGCGTTTTGAATTGTTGCTTGAAAATGTTAGGTATGGGCATCTGACATGGGAATGGAAAAAAGGGATAAGGAGTTACTTGCATCCGGTTATCTTCGCTGCTCTGTATAAAGTTATTGCATTCCTCCGCCTTGACACCCCTTGGTTCATGGTACTAATGTTTCTAGTGCATTCACTTTTTTTTATACTAACATTTTCAAAAACTTCAAATTTGTTGCCATTGTTGTTATCTTGCCCAGATAAGGTCTCCTCGGCTGCTGCAGTCTATATTTGCTGCCATTTGTGATCTCTACGTTTACAAATTCTCTCGAGTTCTGTTTGGCGGTAGTGTTGCTGATTGGGCTGTATCCTTCCTTTGCTATCTGCCACTTCTATTTCTTGTTTTGGCTTTAATTACACGTATTTAATTACTATGATTTTACAATCGATTGTTGGTGAATGGTGAATGGAATTCATATATTTGTGGTACTTAACTCTGTTAAAGCTCTTTGCACAGCTAAGCAACTGGTTCTTGTTTTTCTGCATGCCCCGTACCTTTTCTAATAGTTTAGAAACAGTTCTCACACTTGTGAGTTTATACTACTGGCCCTGCTTGAGAGTGTCGGCTACTTCAGTTCCCTCAAGTTCAAGAAAGTGTGCCTTGGCTGTAGCTGCATTAGCATGTGCCCTTCGACCAACGAGTGCTATAACTTGGATTTATGTTGGTTGTTTGGAGTTGTATACAGCACGTGATAGGCTAAAATTTATTCTTCTTGAGGCGGTTCCTATCGGGTTAGTAAGCTGCTTATTACCTATGTTTGCTTTCTTTTGTTTCTTTTTGCTTTGGTCTTAGGGTTACTATAAATATTCTATTTTTCTTGCCTTCAAGTACAGTTTTGTTTGTAAGATATAGCGTCTTGCATCCTTATGCCATTCTGCATTGCACATCTACATGGGAAATGCCATAGATTAGTCATGTGTGAAGTTTGGATTATAGCTGAGTTGCTTAAGTTCACAGTTTATTTGGGATGGGAAACATCCTCTGGTTTCTTCTGAACCATGTTAAAAATTGTGTATTTCAAAGATCTTTGACCATCATTTGTCAAATCTGATGTTGATCATGCAGCCGATGTTTCGTTCACGTGAGAGATCATTGTGATGTTAGGGACATTAATGAACTTAAAGCAGCTTCCAAAGAATTAACTTAAGAAGATTACGTATTTTGGAAGCAGATTTTAGTTAAGTATCTTTGATAGTGATCAAGATACTTCTGTTTGAGATGTATAGAGCAAAGTATTAAGATTATCACTTACCGCTATTTATCTCTTTTGACATCTGTATTTAGTAGGCTAATCAATTCGACTTTCCAGTTGTTCATGCCTGTCTTAAGCACCTGTAGAAAATGCCCTATTTGTTGTGTAAACCACTTATAAACAGTTAACTAAATTCTAGCAGCTTTATTTTTGTAATAAATCTTTGTGATCACCTTGTAAAGGCCTTCTTCTTTTCTACTTGTTTTGAAATCATTATCTGTGTATCAGGGGGCTTGTGCTTGGTCTTACACTCTTATTAGATTATCATTTCTATGGCTCGTGGGTGATCGTTCCTCTCAACTTTCTGAAGTTCAATTTCCTCTCGTCTGGTGGAGACTATTATGGAACTCATCCATGGCACTGGTATTTGACACAAGGATTCACTGTTATGCTCTTTACATACATACCATTCACCATTATGGGTGTTATTAAGTCTAAAGAACGGAAGCTTCCTGGATTAATCCTATGGGTTCTGGGAATTTATAGCCTTCTTGGGCACAAAGAATTCAGGTACCTTGATTTAGTTTATGTTATGTGCTGTGCCATCTTAAAAAAATTATTTATGCTTCTAATTATCTTCAGACTCCAACTATCAGGTTTGTTCTTCCTGTGCTTCCAGTAGCGCTGATGTTCTCAGGGTATTCACTCGCCAACCTTGGAAGAGCTGAGAGGAAATCGAAAGGAAGTTCGAATTCCCAAATTAATCGCACTCCAAAGCTGGAACTAGCTGTCCTTTTTCTCCTTGTTACTAATATTCCGATGGCGTTATATATGAGCATGATTCATCAGGTACAGTGATGTTGCTTGCTCTCATTATGGATAATTTTGCTTTTACATGAATCCCTTGTTTTTTTTTTTAATGTGAAATAGGCCTTAGTTTTTTCTCTAAAGCGTGAAGCATAAATCTTTCTAAGTATTTGGTATTCTGAAATATTTATATTGAAGGCTGGATATTATATTCATTTACTTCTGATTACAGTAGCATACAAATTTTAGATACAAAACACTTGTAACTCTTCAAATAAATCTTAGCTGCCTTGTGCTTAATCCTATTTCGATGCCTGATTTCTTATTTGAAATGGGTTTTGTCAGTTATGTATATGATCAGAAACCTTGGCTCTAAGCTACCGATGCAGTTCATTCATTAAGTGATGAATGATAATATCAAAATCTCCCTAGTGTTTCCTTCGTATGCTTTTACCTCGTAATGTCCATAAATCTCCCTAATATTTCCTTCTCTAGGAGCATAAATTTTGCTAATATATTTGGTAATCTGAAATTCGAAAACCGAAGACCGGATATCAGTTTTACTTTACCTCTGACTATAGTTGCCTACTAATTTCAGATACTTTACTTCTCCATGGATATCTTTCAGTTGCCCTGTGCTTAAAAGTATTTGATCAGAAACCTTGAGTCGAAGTTATTAATGTAGGCGATTTCATCAAGTGATGAATGCTAGTATCAATAGCTCCCAAATGTTTCCTTCTTATATGTATACCTGCTTATACACAGAGAGGAACTGAGGATGCGATGAAGTATCTCGCAGAGGAGGCTAGAGAGAATAGAGTCGAAAGTATCCTTTTCTTAACACCTTGTCATGCTACACCATACTACTCGACTCTGCATCGCAACATTCCTATGCGTTTCTTGGATTGCACGCCAAGGTACAACATCAAATTCATAGGTTCTAAATCTCTCACTCAAAATCACACCATCTTCACATCATGCAAATCTTCATTTGCTCCATTTTTTCTTGAACAGCGATGAGAAAGGAATCTTGGACGAGTCCGACCAGTTCTTAGAGAACCCTTATAATTTCGCCTCAAATTTCACCAAAAAATGGAGTCGACCTAGCCACATCGTTCTATTTGATTCACAAGAGAAGCTATTGAAGGAGTTTCTAGCCTCACAACATTTCAAAGAGGTCTGACATTTCAATATCTTCGATTATCTCATCTTTTTCGATGCACGAACTGTAGACACGTGTCTTTGTCGATTCAATCGTTTGGAGCCTAACAAACTGAATCATTAACTTGCAGATTAAAAGATTCTTCCACTCCCATTTTAAGGTGGATAGAGAATTGCAAGCATCTGTAGCTGTGTATGCTTTTCAAGGCCAGTGAATTAGTGATCATACCAAATTTTGGAATGGAATTAGTGTTACAAATTAAAGTAGTGAGAGGTTATGCCCTTTTGATTTCTAGGACAATCCCATTATTCTTTTGATCAAGGCCATGGCAGTTTTCAAGATTTCTAGGACAATCCCATTATTCTTTTGATTTTTTTACATATTCATTGTAATTTTGAATAGAAGTGAGAGGTTATGCCCTTTTGGAACTTATAAAAGAGCCATGTGCATAGTTTTTAATTGTGTATAAAGTCATGTGGGTCAATGTAAAGAGCCCAAAACACTGAAATTCATTTCATCTGAGTAAAAGTAATGAGTTAAATTGCTAATGTACTAGGGTGGGATTCTATACAAAAATGAAGCATGTTATGCACAACTATAATGCACCACATGTACTATATGTACAATTTTAATGCACCGTGCATCATAATGCATTGTCACTACAATCATAATGCATAAGTTATTATAGTGTATTTTCAGAATAATAATGTACCAGTTAATTTAGACTATAGATCATATAGATATCAACGGTTCAAATTATTTATCAACTTTTTTTTACAGATTTTTTTTTTTTATATGATCTTTCAAAAAATTACAAACACAATCTATTAATCTCCTTTCGATGTTATCACATGATTATAGGGTGTGACAATTTTTGTGAATACTTTCAAGTTAAGTGAAAAAAAACTCTTGGAAGCTTCCACCAAACATACGAGAAAAATACAATTTAACCTTCATATTATAGGCATTATGGTTGGAAATATATATTGGAGAAAAAAAGTTTATATTTTGCTGAAATCAGAATTAGATTGATCATGTACTTGATTGATTTGTGTACAAAAAAACAATGTTTTTGGATTCTACATAATGTTCATACTTCATACCAAATATCCATGAAGTCATGAAGATGTACGTGCGCTTAGGACTTATGCATATATTAATCGACGAAGGTAACACAATAAAACTCAAGTAATTAGATATATTCAAAAACACCATAACAATTTAGAACATTATTAAGTAGATTAAACAAGAAAAAGTGGATTAAAAGTTGGTTGAGCGGTAATATTTTAATATGGATAGATAGGAGTTGAACTAATTGTATGACTCCTAAAATTTTCCGACCAACCAACCGAGGAATCTTGGACGTTTCTCCACATCTCATCCTCTATATAAACTAAAGCATCCTCTCTTTATCATGCATTACTCACTAATCACCTCAAACACACACACATAAATCTTGATCATATCATATCATATCAAACAATGGCAAACCATCGTTCCATCTTTTCCTCTATCTTCTTGTTTTTCGTCATTGCGACGGCCTACACAACTCAAGCCCGTCGCCTCCTTGAGTCTCCGACGGCCTTGCCTGAAATTCCAAGTTTTCCAAAACTTGAAATCCCGGAATTGCCAAAGTTAGAAATTCCCGAATTGCCCAAACCCGAGTTGCCTAAGGTCCCGGAATTGCCCAAACCGGAGTTGCCTAAGTTCCCAGAATTGCCAAAGCCCGAGTTGCCAACTTTGCCCAAGCTTGAGATCCCTCAACTTCCAAAGCTTCCAGAATTGCCCCATGAGCCCAAATCACCTTGATTTATTTACCACAAACAACTAATGGGGGCATGGTTTTTTTTCACAAAATCTTCATCATGATTTATATTATACATGTATTCGTATGCATAGTGTTGGTAATTTGTGTACTTGTCTTGTTGGTATTGATGAGTAATTGAGTGTGTATGATGTTCACATTTATCAGACATATTATTGTTATCACTGTATATTTTGACTTGTGCTTTGGAGCCAAGTCCATGATTTTAATGGAAATTATGGTTATTTATTTTTTAGAGTTGCATTTATTTTAAGATTTATGGATAACTTACAAATTATAATTATGGTCACACACTAAGGGCCCTTTGGTAGGTGTGTTTAGAAAAGCTTTTTTCTTTTAATGCTCAATAACCATTTTACCTTTTTTATGTGCAACCCATGGTCATGTGCCATAACATCTTGACTCTTGAGTGCAATATATATAAAATATTATAAAGACACACTTGGGTTAGCCAGAGGCACCGTGCAGCCGGCCAAAACACTGACACTTTTATTCATGTAGATTAACACTTTTCTGTATAAAGATTGACACTTTAAAAATTGACATTTTATTCGTAAAATAATTATGTTAAAGATTGACACTTTTATCCGTATAGATTAACATTTTTCTGTATAAAGATTGACACTTTGACCCGACCACACTATGTGGCCGACCTCACCCAAGTTTTTGTCAATATTATATATGTGTATATAGATTTTGGCACTAAAAAGAAAATTCAAAATTTATCAAGTATACTCAGATAATTTTCCGATATTAGGTTATTTTCGAATTGGCGTCACAATACTCACAACAGAAAAAATAAGACTCGGTGTTTTTTTTTTCTTTCAAAATATGACAATTAATTAATTCTGCCAAATTATTGAACTTGAGTTCAATTTGTGTAGTGTTTGGTATTTGCAAGTTAAAAAAATAAAAATAAAAATGGATATTTAAGAAATGCAGCAATTTCTAAATTGATGCGCATTAACTTTTATGCGTGAAAAGACATGCATATGTATATACAGCCATCAAATATCACATTCCAGCAACGATAATTAATTACTTTTCTTCCAGAAATTATACAGACGCGTTATACATATTAAATGCTCCCTATATATATATATATATATATATTAATTATAATTCAGGATCTGTCAATTTAGGAATCGTCAAAATAACACTTTAATGTTTATGCTAATTAAATTCCAAAACTCTCCATCTATGTAAATTAATGGAGATAAATATCAAACACAATTTCCATAAATACAAATTTGAAATTACCTTTTATTAATTTTATTTTTTTTGTACCTTAACTGTGACAGTCAACGATTTCTCAAAAAATATATAAATAAGGAAAAACTTAATGAATTCAATTAGATCCTATTAATCCCTCCACCTTCCCATATTCAACATGCATTGATCGCTGAAGAGAGAGAGAGAAAGGGGAATGGTCCTAATATATAAAAGCATAAGCACAAGCAGCAGCATGCATGCGTGTGCCCCTTTGAAGACTTGTTTAAGATCCCATAAATACCTCCATTAACGCCTCCCTCTCTCTCTCTCTCTTCTTTCTCTCTCTTGCCCACATGTATCCAGCCAGGATGGAGTCATGAAAACATCCCTATCTCTCTTCCTCATTTCCGCTGCTACTTTCTCATAATCATATACACATCCATACTTACATATAAATATAAATACATACATACATACACACACACACACACACATATATATATAGAGAGAGAAAGGGAGGTTCAAGCTATAAAAAATGGCGTGGGAAAGAATTCTTGCGTTTCAGTTGATCATTTTCTGTTCATCAACGATTAACGCATTCGCAGAGACGAGGGAGCAAGATCTCGACCGGATAACGGCGCTTCCGGGTCAGCCGCCGGTGAACTTCTCTCAATTTTCCGGTTACGTTACCGTCAACCGAGAGCATGGCCGCGCCCTCTTTTACTGGATGACCGAAGCAGCCGGTAACGCGCGCTCAAAACCCCTTCTCCTCTGGCTTAACGGAGGTAATTAATTCATTACTTCTACTTGATTATCTTACTACTCCAACATTATAAATTTAATTTTTCATATTATTACTGTGCGGTAAGTCCTATGTCTGGTAATAAATAAATAAATAATATTAACCTTGACATGATTCAGAACTGAGGAATTTGAAACATGAATTGTATAATTAATAAAAATATTTTATTTTATGCATGGGATTACCTTTTTCTATGTACGTATAAGGCTAATATGTAACTGTTTTGACCCCCATTGTTGTAGGTATGTGGACCATAAATCTTTTTTAGTTTGAATAAAATTCATGTAAAAGCCTCTTTTTGTCACTTTGATGCTATTTATATTTTATTAAAATTAAAAAATGAATTTACGTGATTAATAGAAAAAAAAAAATGTCTCCCATCTCAAAATAAAATGTAGTTAATTTTAATTATAGTTTTTAGGAAGAAAAAGAAAAAGAAAAAAAGACACTGACACTGCAATAGCAATAGCAATAGCAATAGCAATTGCACGAGTTATAACTCCGTTGCGTGTGGCACTCCATCCATGCATTCGACTTTGGGGAACACATGAGATCACTCTCATCTACCCCCTGCGCACGTTAGCACTAAACACCCATTATTTTCGTTAAGTTGCGCTTGTTGTCACCTTCACAGCCAACCAATCTGTGCGCCTCCACTTAATTTCTTCTACACATATATACATAACCGACAACATACCCTTTTTTTTGTACATATGATTTGCTTCCTTTTTTGTATGTGGTTAAAAGATTTTTTTTTATTTTATTTTATTTTATTTTTTTTACCCTTATGCATTCATAATTCATTCCCATCATAAAAATCCTGCACAAAAAATTCTGAAAAATGTCAAATATGGAGTAAACTGTATTGACTTTGTGCAAGAGAGAGAGGTGGGAAAAGGGTAAAAATATATAGCAAAATTGAAAAAAATGATTGACTAAAGAGTATGGAATATGCAGGGCCTGGATGTTCATCAATAGCATATGGAGCATCAGAAGAAATAGGGCCATTCAGAATTAACAAAAATGGCTCCTCTCTCTATCTCAACAAATATTCATGGAATAGAGGTAAACACACAATAAAAAAGAATTTCAGTAGTTACAGAGTTTAATCATATACCTGCATCAGTAATGAACTTTTATTTTAAAAAATATATATATTTGCAGAGGCAAATATTCTGTTTCTTGAATCTCCTGCTGGAGTTGGTTTCTCCTACACAAACACAAGCTCTAATCTTCAAGATTCTGGAGATGAAAGAACAGGTAAAATCATAGTACACCTTTTGTTCATGCAGATATATATATTTTAGCAGAACTTATCAAGATTTTTGCTATTCATCAACACAGCTCAAGATGCTCTTGTTTTCCTTATAAAATGGATGGATAGATTTCCACAGTATAAATACAGAGACTTCTACATCTCTGGAGAGAGTTATGCAGGTAGAAACATACACCACTGTTCTATCTCGAACCATTATCCCTCGATTCAACTAATGAAATGAAGTTTCGCGTCCCTGAACAGGGCACTATGTCCCACAGTTGGCAAACAAGATATACGACTATAACAAAAAAGCCTCACGTCCCGTCATCAATCTGAAAGGATTCATCGTAAGCTCACTCTTGTTCTTCGTTATGCATTTTAACATAAGATTCGTTCGTTTATTGTATAAACTTATGTGCAGGTAGGAAATGCAGACACAGATAGCTACTACGATTACATTGGAACTGTGACGTATTGGTGGAGCCATTCTATAATATCAGATCACACATATAACTTACTTTTGAAGTCGTGCAATAACAGCTTCAAAAACCCTTCTCAGAACTGTCAAGATGCATTAAAACATGCAGATCAAGAAATCGGGAACATAAATCAGTACAACATATACACAGAGACGTGCAAGGAATCACAAGGAAGAACTAGCCATTATCTAAAGCATAGGAAAAATCTTAAGGGTTCGAGAATTTTTGGAGTCGACCCATGTACAGAAAATTATGCCGAAATATACTATAATAGACCAGATGTGCAGAAGGCGATGCATGCAAATTCAACTGGGATTCCGTACAAGTGGACAGCATGCAGGTATAGAAGTAAAATAGGCTAAATCTACCAAGTTTGAAGAGATTAGAAAGAGAACCAAGTTTGAATGATACATTACTTATATATATGACAGTGATCCACTTTTACTGAACTGGAAGGACTCTCCTGCTTCAATGCTCCCAATCTACAAAAAGCTGATCGCTTCAGGACATCGAATCTGGGTATTCAGGTAAAATCATATGCCTCGTAAACAAAACTCATAAGAAATATGCATATGATGCAAAGAGTATTTAGATAACTGACTTCTTCTTTTTACCCCTTTTCTGCCATTTATCCCCTTGTGCAGTGGGGACACAGACGCAGTTGTACCTGTGACAGCAACAAGGTTTTCTCTGAGCCATCTCAATCTCAAAATCAAGACTCCGTGGTATCCTTGGTATGTTGATGGCCAGGTAACGATATTCATATAAATCGGCAGATTTTTGCATAAGCTTTTCACAAGAATCATGAAATGAAACAGACACTTATCTATAGGTGGGAGGATGGACTGAGGTCTATGAAGGATTAACATTTGCCACAGTGAGAGGAGCCGGGCATGAGGTACCTCTGTTTCAGCCTACGAGAGCTTTAAAACTTATACAGACATTCTTATCTGGGAAAAACTTGCTGAAA
Source organism: Mentha longifolia (assembly GCA_001642375.2). Taxonomy (NCBI): domain Eukaryota; kingdom Viridiplantae; phylum Streptophyta; class Magnoliopsida; order Lamiales; family Lamiaceae; genus Mentha; species Mentha longifolia. The sequence continues at coordinate 13,842,938 of CM038112.1, forward strand.
TCTCAGTAAGATAAGTGTCACATATAGAGAAAGATGCCAGATGTGCTTTCGAGAAACCAGGATTTAATTCCTGAAGGAAGTATCTTAGAATAGGATCATTTAACATGAATTGTAATTGGAAGTTACATGGTATAGTTCTCAACAGCTGATGAGCCGAGTTATGATTTGTTCACATACTTCTTTTAAGCCAAGAGAAGATTATATTTAAGTAAATGTACATACATTCCCTTTAGCTAGTAGTAACAAAATTGAATAGTCTCTAAATAAAGTCATAGCTTGAACCCGTCACTCATGCCGGGAGGCATTCCTATGCTCTGAGCTAGGTCACTCATCCTTTCCTTCATCGCCTGAAGATCGAGGATATTAACTTTTAGCGTGAAAATTATTAGAGGGCAAAATAAAAAAAAATTGTCCTCTGCATGTGAGAAATCTTACAATGACACTCTTCTGGTGTGCATCTTTGTATGCTTCATTGATCAACAATTGAAGTTTCTGTCCAAAGAAGAAACCAAACTTAACAAATTTCTCAATAACATCAGAACAATCTGGCATTCAGGACTGAACAGAAGGCTGATTTTTGAATATGCCTGTTCTCATTCTTTGAATTCAAAAGAACCGGAAATCATTTGAAATCATCATCAATATTGATAAATAAAATTAAAGTTGTTTTATATGGAAGGATCCAACTAAAGAAGAGAAGATTATATAGCAAAAGGAAAATGCCCATTCTTTACGAGGGAACTATGGGGCATGAACAGCTTATTCAACAAAAATCATATACAGATACTCACTTCTGCTCCCAGTTCTATTGCAGCTTCAGTAATCTCAGTGCGTATTGGTTGTTGATTCCCAGATAGAGTTACCTGAAAATTCTGAGTTAGTTACTAATCTACCAAAGAAGGGTGTTGGGAGAGACAGAGTACGCTTAACCATGCCTAGTCGTAAAGTTTCGGAGCATCTATAACTTCTATATGTTCAAAAATTCACTGATGTTGTCAACCACAAGGTGCAGTTTATGTAAGGGTTTAAGTGCTCATCATCAGCAGGATTTGAGAGCATAAGAAAGATACAGAGCCACAGAATCAGCTTTTAAATGAGTAGAGAGAGAGAGAGAGAGAGAGAGAGTTTCAAACATTCAGCTACGAATACCATAAAATGTGTATAGAAACAGAACTAAAAAATAATATAGGTTTTGAGAAAATGTAGTTATAATCTCAAGTAATGGATACTTAATTTATCTGTTCGATACCTTTATGAGCTCTCCTTCACAATAACCATCAAACTCTGCTCTGCAAAAGGAAGCCAAAAAGGGAAAAGGGTGACACTATGTATTCAGAAGAAAACCAAAAAGATTAGATAAAATTAGTTAACTCAAACATACACTGCAAGTTCTTTTTGCACTTTGACTGCTTCAACCTGTACAACCATCTGTGCCTTCTTTACTGTTTCATACAAGCCTTGCATTCCTCCCAGAAACCCAGCCTGATCTTCAAAATCAACCCAAAAAATGACAATCGTATTGCAAATAATAAGTACTGGCATAGAATTATCAAAGTTATTCCATTGAAAATGGACATGACGAAACCACTATTAAGAGATGATGACTATTTGCCAAAGATATGTTAAAATCACAAATCTTTTACTAAGACAAATTAAACTTCAATAACTTGCCTTCGAAGGAGCTTCATCGCTCTTTTCTCCATTATCTTTCTTACCACCAAATAGGCAGCAAATTTGAAGAGGTTTCTGTTTCACTATCAGCTTCTGGTAATTAGAATGAGATAAAAGACAGATGCCAGCAGGACTTGTACTGGTGTTTAATCTGTCTGAACAAGTAAACATGAAAAGGGAAATTTTACAATTCAATTCTTATATAATAAGTAAACATCGCAAACAAACCTTATGAACAGAGTACAGGGAGCCAAAAAGAGCATTTCTCCAAGGCATGTTATACAATATATCATGATTGCTAGACTTGCATAACATACAAATGAAAATGGCTCAATAGTGGAGATAGAATGCAAACAAATATAAGCTTTAACCAATTAATGTAGACATCTTTATCAGATTAAGAGCACATTTAAGAGGCAAAACTTAAACATCTCTTTCATATCGGCTGCAGCTAACGTAAGAATCGAGATTCTATAATGTTTAGTTGCAAGATTATAGCGAATGAACCACTTCATATTTGTTCAAGCTAGGAACCAAAGAAAACAGTAGTTTTACGTATTTTCCATTCACCCCTTAAAGTTTGTGCGTTGAGAAGCAGCTATCACGAACTAGGCCAAATACATTCCTGCAGTATCAACTCTTTCTTACAAATTTGCAAAACAACATCCATATCAAAATCAAGTATTGCACTCCTATATATTAAAATACACCTACCAAAATTGGACATTATAAGTCAAAGTTCTTAACATATGCAGCAAAAATTTCTGCATTATCCTTTTGGCCAAGAATCCCAAAGTGCCAAGACTGAGCTAAATTTACATGAAGCCATATGCTCAATGGAAAGAATCGGAAGTACAAAAGCTTACTGAGTTTCGACAAATTTCACTTCCTTATACACCCGACTAAGTTCAAAAATCAGAATTGTGCAAAGAGTAACAACCGCCAACACATAAGAGTTAAAAGCATGATCAATTGATGACCGACATACATAACCGGCCTCTAGATTACGAGTCCACCAACGAAGATCAGTAAGACCAGACTCAGAATGATGGCAATTCACTACTCGAGCGAGTAATAATGGCATGAAATTAAGGATCAATCCTGAGTCCATTCTTTACTAGGTTTCAACCTAACGGGTTCATATTTGCCATACTTGAGAGTTCAAGAATATCTAAAGGAATTGAACCTCATTTTCAGAAAATGCAATATTTTCAAGCATCGACAAATTAACTAATAAACCAAGTACTCTACCATCTAGAAACTGTAAATTACAAGCCCAGAACAGCATTTTGATGAAACCATTATCTTATAAATTCAACAAGGAAAAAATAAGTGATAAAAAGAAATGGATGTCCAATTCAAAACACGTTGCGGGAAAAGAGCATAGAGAGATTACATATGGAGGCGGGAATCAGCATAGTGGTGGACGCCATTTTCACACAGGAACACGCACTGAGCTGTGAAAGAAAGAGATGAGTGGATAAACTAACAGTTATTTTGGAAATTTACGAATAAATAATTCCCTTTAGCAATTACTCCTATGTGTTTTTTTTTTTGTTTTTTTTTGTTTTTTTTTTATAAAAAAAATCTTTTTTCCAAGGCTCCGAAGTCCGACCCATGTGATAAGCGTTTTAGATTTGTAGAGGCGTAATTTGCTGAGATACATGGGTCGGGTTCGTTTGGATCCGACTAATATTGGAATTTTATCATAAATAAATACTTATTCTAAAGAAAATACTACCTCCATCTCATTTAATTAGACACGTATTCCGTTTTGGTCTATTTCAACAATTAGACACATTTCCTAAAATGATAAAGAATACTTGACTACAATTAACTATCTCTCCTCATAATTAATTACAGCCACATATTCTCAACTCTCTTGGTTTTTAAATCTACAGTATTAACTAGCTAGCTACTTGAGTTGAGTGTTTTAATTCGGATAAACGAGGAGAGGAGAACGAAATTAAAGTAAATTCGGGTTAGATTTGATGGTCCGAGAATCCGGGTCGAACCGGTAATTAAAGTACCCGATCAAATATATATGCAATAATTATTAAATGTTAGAAATGTGACATTAATTTATAGATTGACACTTGGAACTAATTACGTAAAAAGATTGTTAATATGAAATTTTGGGCATTTATTTACTTTTCATGCATTAGAAGTAGTAAATACAAAACCGCGATATGATATATTTTCATAAATAGCTAACATAGCTAAAATTTAAAACTCCCCCGGCTAAAACAGGATTGTTTTAAATTAATTATGACATCCAATAATATTACTCTCTTTTTGCTATTTTGATTTGTCGACAAAAATTGTGATTTTTCCATTTTGGTACATAAAATAGAAGGGTGGGTAATAATCACTTAAAATAACAAAAGATACATTTTAGCTACAAACTTAAAAAAATGATTTATTAAAATACAAATCACCCTTAATGAAAAATACAATAAAATAAATAAACTAAAAATTAAAATCAAAATCAAAATTAATTTTTTTTTAACATTATTAATTGAAATTTAAAGACCGTGTCACGAGGGACTCGAACTCGAGATCTTTGGTCCCGAATATTAACTCCCTACCGCTAAGCCAACACACGCACACCTCATATTCTAGTTCTACTCATGCTATTGCCAATCTCTCTCTGGGCCTCAAGGACCATGCATGGGGTTGCACATGCATCCCCCACTTAATAATGTCGGCAATGAGTTTTTCTCGATATATTTTTTACGGTGATTATCTGAATATATTCAAATGTTATATCTTTATACATTTATAATTTCGGAAAATATGTGATTTTAGTTGTTAAGTCATACTGCATTTATTTGTCTTTAATAAATTATCCAAGAATTATTTTTCATTGTTCTCGAAAAATTTATCAATTTCCGGGAATACTAAAAATGGCGAATTTTTCGTTCCCCATTTTCCCTTATACTATAAATATCGGTGCACAAATGAAGGGGTGTTCGAACATGCCATGTCATTACTTGAAGGAAAAAAAATTCAAAAATAAAGATGGTCTCATTTGGGTGTCCGGACATGCATCCTAAACAAATCATGGTGTTCTCCATCATCCAAGATAAAATAAATTGACACATGTAAATTTATAATTTGCCAATCAATTTTTTTATCTATAATATTCAATGATCTATCTGATATCTTTAAATTTTATATTAAAAAATAATTATTATTGTATTACAAATTTTATTTTTTTATTATCTATAAATAGAGACCAAACACACTTTCATATTCTCTTTAATTTTTCTCTACACTTGTAGTTTATCTATAATATTAGGCAATCATGTTTAACGTGTAATTTTCATAATTTGTTTTATGCACTAGTTGTTTATTTTAAATTTTCATCTACTTCCGATTGTGTAATGTAATTACTTAGTGTGTGTATTTTTTTTATTTTTTTTATCACATTGGTTTTTTAAGGATATCAATTGCGCAAATTTCTATATATTTAATTATATTTTTGTCATAATTACTTAATCTTATATTTAAAAATAATTAAATAAAAATATATAATAATATGATTTTTGGGTGTGTGGTCATTGATAAACTATGAAAAATAGGAATGGTTGGGTTGATGTAAATAGAACATAGATGAATTAATTAAATATTAAAAAATATGGTGTTTGGGTGTTTTGGGTGGTTCCTGACAATGTTCTAAAAGTCGCTAGTCGCTAGTCGGGCGGTGGATGGGGGACTAGCGCCTAGGCGGCTAGGCGGGAGCCTAGACGAGGCCTAGGCGGATGAGAAACACAGTGCTTATTTTTATTATTTTTACATTATGTCATCAGTTAGAAACTATATTAACATATATTATTCATAATTTTATTATCAAATTCATAATAATAACATAGAATATGATAATTAATAGTCAAATTCAATAAATTTCATAGTGTACAATTTTTTTTTCTAACTTTCAACATAATATCAATATGTATAGAATTCAATATTTGTAATATAATTTAACACTAAATTCGTGTAGACATCCAAATCACGTATAGAAACAACCTAGTTAACGTAAATATCAATTAAACACACCTAGAGACTAATTAAACTTAAATCTGACCAGCAGTTAGGATGTCGCTAAGTGCCTAGTCGGATTTAACATTAGTCGGGTCGATAAGATGCCGCCTAACGCCTAGGCGGTGACTAGTTGGACCTAGGCGGAGACTTTTAGAACACTGGTTGCTGACAATGATAGTTTAAATATAAAAAATAAAAAATAAAAATAAAAAACCATAGCATACAAACCTAACCGAATACAAATTACAAAAATGCCCCTGCAAAATGATGGTTTAACCAACCGAGTTGGATGTTCATGGCAAGTTTTCCTATTGGCCATATCGTAGGTAGGCGTGGACAAGATGTTTTTTGTTGAAAAGGAAAAGGAAATTGAGGAGTCATAAAAGAGAGAAAGAGCCAGGGAAGGGCATAAAAGTAATTTAAGGTGGATGGGGCCGGTTTGCAATTAAGAAAAACAGAGGGGCATCGCCATCGAAGACCATAACCCTAAAAACAAGCTACTCGCCAACAACCTCAACTATACATTCAAGAAACACCATCGCCTCATCTCTCTCTCTCTCTCATCTCTGCTTTTTACAGCATGTTCCCATCATCAATCTCGTGCACTCCTTCTCTCTCTACAAATAACAAATGAGCAATTAAAGACTCTTTCTTTCTCTCTCCCCTCACTATGTCTACGCATTGTGCGCGCCTACGTCGTCTTATTCAGTAGCTGGAGAGACAGCAAGCCAGAATGGAAGTATTCTAGAGAGAGAATCATGGGATTTTCTTCGCTCCAACAACAATAAAACCAAAAACCCACATCCAAATAGGCAGAGAGAGAGAGAGAGAGAATTGTTTGTTCCCACAATTGCCCTTCTGCATCTTCATCATCAACTTCATTGTCTTTCCAAACAACTACACTCACTATGTATTTTTATTTTCTTTCCCGAATTATGTGTGGGCTTTATCGGTCAGTCTTTTTTTTCTACAGAAGAAAGAAAAGAACCTTCCCACCTCCCCCCCCTCCCCTCTCTCTATTTTCTCTCTCTATCCCCCCCCCCCTATTCTATCTTTGCTTTATCTTCATTCAAAGGCCCTTTTCTTTATTGCTCGCCCATCTGTCTTCCGTGTTCACATCCATTATCGTACATTCATTTTTCTTGTTTTCCTCGGTTTCTCTGTTCTTTCATAGCTGGTTCCGCACACGCTTATATACGATACGCGTATATACAGCTTTTTATGAGAAGGGGCTTCTTTAATTTTTGATCTGATGTCGAGGAAGATTAAAGGAGCGGTTTTGGATTCAACGACGCCGTACGGTGTTGGTGCGTACGAGGATGATAGGGCTAGGCTCAAGTATCAGACTCTGATGCAGGAATATCATGAGCTGCAAAAGGTTTTTTTTTTTTTTTTTTTTTTTCTGTGTTTTTTTGTTTTGATTTTAGGAGATCTGAGGTTTTATTTGTTTTAATTTTATTTTTTTATCTGATATGCTATTGAGTCTGTGATTTGCTTGGATTTTTCCCTTAGGAAAGTTTGTTCTGTGATTGACTTGTTGAAGTTTGTTCTTGGAGTCCATGGAAAAGTACTGGTGCTTTCTGATCCCTATTTGGCTAATTGTTCATTTACCTAATTTGAGTTCATAATATGCAAGATTCTTCTTCCAAATTTTCTGTAAATTCTGGTTTAGGGTTTCTTTCATTATAGTATCAATTTGGCTTTCCCTTGGAAGTTTAGGCCTTGGGGTTTACTTAAACATGTGTGGTGTGGGCATTAGTACTCATTTCCCATAGTTGCTCAGCTTGTTTTTTCTTAATGAACTTATTACAAGATGAACCCTAGCTCTCAATTTTGCAATTTCAAGTTGTAAACTTGTATTGTATGTACGGGTGATTTGTTTGAAACTTTAGTTTGTTGCTCCAATAGTTTATCAGAGCCTTGCTTGGTTGTCCCGCGGTGAATAATGCAAATATGTGCTCTATTACAGGATATAGATATCACAAAAAGCAGATTAGAGTTGGGAAAGCAGAGGAAGATGATTCTCGATGCTGAAGTTAGGTATGCAATAATCTTGCTTCTTATTCCTATAATGATTATGAAGATTGTGTATAGTAATTTAGCCTTTTCTTCTGCATCTTGTGTGGGTGCTGTTGCTGTTAGACGTCTTTTTTTAGTGAATATGATGTGAAATTTTCGGAACTCAGATGGTATCATAGTCAGAAATTATGAAGAAATGGCACTTCCCTTTTTTTTTTTTTTTTTCTATTTGGGTTGTGGATGAGTACACTGGATTTTTCATTTTAGTTCAATCTTTATTAGCGGACTGGCTGTCAGTTTTGATATTATTATGAATGAATCTCGTTCATGTATTATTGTGATTGTGTGTGCACTGGTGATTAATGCATTATGCGTATTTTGCATTTCTGTTCGTTGTAGGTGTGCTGATGTATAGGTTTGTAGTTCTCGTTTTTAATCTAATGATCTATTGTTGTACTTCATAGGTTTCTGCAGAAAAGATTCAGATACATAGTGAAAACAAAGGCTATGAATTCACAGAAAGAAAAACTAGTACAGCCGTTGAATCTGCAGAAGCAAACTAAACAGACTGAGAAACTCGGTAGAAAAGAAGCCACTCTTCGAATGTTGCCCCCGATTCCAGAAATTAGACCAAAGAAGAAACAGTTCATTAATAGAGGGGAAGCTTTGCATGGCACTTCTCCATTCAGTCAGCATCATAGGAAAATATCAGAAGTGGGAAAAGAATCTAGTGCAATTTCTGATTTTGGCCACAGAGTAAGAGTAGATATGAGGAAGAATAATCTGATGCGGAAGAAAGCCCCATTTTTCGACTTGAACAAGAAAGAAAGAACGTATGCAAATGATACAGCTCCGAGTAATACATCTCCAGCTTTTGATTTGAATCGAGATGATGGTTTTAGTGGGAGAGAATCGTCCTTACCCAGCCGAGCACCTATCTTTGACTTGAATGAAATCTCGGTAAGATATATTCAAGATTGTTTACCCAAACAAAATCCTTCAAACTTTGTGCTCTAATGAATGTATTACATTCCACAGACAGGTGACGATGATATCCAGACCTTTGCTGAAGAAACAAGGAGCAATTTATTGAGACACGATGAAGTGCAAAATGACCTGATGCTTTCCGTGTGTAGAAATGCTGGCGAAGGCCAATCTCGTGCGGGGAAGAGGAAGATCTCGTGGCAAGATCCAGTAGCATTAAGAGTTTGAAGTGGCCATTTTAGGTAAGTTGAGAATTTTCTGAAGCTGTCTAATGGTGGGCTTTATTTGCCTTTGTAGTTGTAGTTTTTACGCTATTTCTTGGATAAATACGTAGTCGATACTTATAAGCATTGTGCCTGAAATGGGAGAGAATGAATGGGTTTGTAGCTAGTGAAGGATTATAGCCTAATAGTTACTTCTGTTGCTTGTTTTATGTAAAGAAAAAAAGTTGATACATGGGCTTTTTATATAGTGCTTGAGTTGAGCTCCATTTATATCAAACTGTATTTGTTTCTTTTGCGAAGTAAAGTAGAATCAATATGGATTTTACAATTTGTGAAGAGAAGATGTAAGTAAACATGTGATTATGTGGCATATTGGTTATTTGATTTGTTGGTGTTTGGATCTGGATTGAGGTGCTATTTTATGGATTTTTGATCTGTGTTTCTAATGTCTGACTTTCGAAGGCGTGATGGGAACTTTTTTCTCCTATTGAATTTTGATAAGTTTTCCATTATGTTGCTTAATAGTATTTGTTTGTACCGAAAACAACTAATTTAACAATTTATAAAATTAGGAATCTTGATGTGTGTATTATCAATAAATAAACTGAAATCATGTTTTTATTATCAAAGTACACCCTCAGTTCCATTCTACTATTTCTTTTTGGGCCGCCCTATTCTACTTGACTAGTTTCTTTTTTGGAAATAATTAGGGTCCTAATCATTCTATTATCCACTTACCGGGAAATGATATGCTACTCATCTAATGGTGGGTATTTCCGTGGGCACTTTCGTCGTTTTTTCAATTTGATATTATTTTGTTCGATTATTTTATATTCTAGTATCATAGAAATTAATATAGAAATTGTTAAATCTACAAAATAAATAAAAATCAAAGCTCGATTTGTTTTTTTTCCTTCTAACATCGAAAAATGAGTAATAAAACAAATTGAGCTTTGATTTTTATTTATTTTGTAGATTTAACGATTTTTATATTAATTTTTATGATACTAGAATATAAAACAATCGAACAAAATAATGCAAAATCGAATAAACGACGAAGGTGCCCACGGAGTTGTCCACGATTGGGTGAGTAGCATATCATTTCTCTCCACTTACCTCCTAACATGTAACTCAATATAATTTAAATTGTAAAAATTTAAATTATTATAACTTGTATGTTTGTTCTCCAATTTTTACGATTTGTATATCAAATTAAAGTTTTTGATACTATATTTTATTTAAGATTATATATCAATATGTTTTATGCATCTATGATGTTATAGTTTTAAAATAATAAAATTTATATTAAAATATTAAATACTGTACTTTTATCTCTAAAAACACTCTTAAAGTCATGTGCCGAAAAATAAGAAATTAAGTAATTGAAGTGGGATGAAGGGAGTAAGAAATTGAAGCTAAAAATAATTAAATCTGAATTACAAAATAGTCAACCCTAAAATCACAATCATACACTACCAAAATAAGTATAAATCATAATTATTCAATGGTTCAACTCATTAGGCTAAATTAAATGATCCAAATTTTATTCGGGCTACATTCCCCCAACCCAACTCTATACAATTAAAACTAATCTAATATAATCTATTGTTTTGAGAATTATTTTTTGAGTTTTTATTTTTGACGTTAGATCTAAAATGAAGAAATAATAATAAATATAATAGTATGCTTTGAAAAAGAAAAGGATCTCTTGATATCAAGCGTAGGTGAAGATGCAAAATGCTTCAATAATTATATTTCTAAAAATATACATATAAAAATAATTGCGACGTGTTCATACAGATGTCGGCAGGGATGCACCTTTCTTCTTTCTCTAGACTTTATATATCCATCCATTCCACTCTCTTTTTCTCTCTACCTCTACTGCACTAAAAATATCTGACCGACATGTCGGGATCGGGAGGAAGATGCGAACTCTTCTGTGCAATCGTACTCGCGGTCTTAATCCCTCCTCTCGGCGTTTGCATCCGCCATGGCTGCTGCACCGTAAGCCCCGTTTCGCTTCAATTATTGGATAAATCAAAGTTTTTTCTTCTGTTCACGATTTTTTTTTTTTTTTTTTTTTTTTTTTTTTTTTTTTGCAGTTTGAGTTCTTCATCTGCTTGCTTCTGACTATATTGGGATACATTCCTGGAATCATCTACGCTCTCTACGCCATCATCTTCATCGATCAGGAGCGATTCCGTCGGGATTATTATCAGCTTGAGTAGTCGTACTGCTTCTAGCCCCAGTTTCTCCTTCTGATTTCGTTGTCACTGAATTTTCAATTTTCTAATATTATGTTGTTGTGTGATTTGGTATCGGAATCGTCCATATGTTTTTCATAATTTGTATTACTCTGACTCCAGAGTTTGATATTTTGCTGTTAATTGATGAAATTAGGGCTTTACTTCTTTCTTGTGATGCATTTGATTCTGTTATTGTTCTTGTGTTGTTGTTCATGATTTGGGTAATTCTGGTTTGGATCTGTTACTGGCATTGGCGGTTGCTTAATTTTGGTAGTTTTTTTAGATCATGATTCTGATTCTCACTAAGAGTTAGAGGTAGCTATAGATGCTACATTAGGTTTAAGTGCATTACCGAATATCGAAGAGAGTATGTATGTAAGTAGGTGTGTTCGATAAGTGGATGCTAAATCGAGCGTAGTTTAAGATGAATGTTGCTAAATCAGGTGTATTTCAGATTATAGCTTTATAACAATTCTACCTTGAACATTATTAGAAACACATAAGTCTTCAATGCAGATTCACTGTAACATATGTCTCATTACGGGGTGTGTTTGAAGATCGCATCTCGACCTAATACAGGGTTTTGGTGATTCTTTTGGCTGTATAAGTAATGCCGGATAGGTAGAACAAGCAAGTTGAGATTTTTTCGCCTTGTGAAATATTGTTTGCAGAAGATGATCCAATGACAAAACTGAATAGTCAATGTAATGTGGTACAAAAAGTTACGAGTTCTGGAACTTATGAAATGTTTTCTATCAACAATGATCTGAGTTAGGTGATACAAATAGCTTCAATCCTACTGTTGGACCTTGAAAAAACACGTGTTACGGGTCTCTTCCTTCTTCTTTACCGTGATTCTGTGAGCGTTAATTCCATATATATACTTCTGAAGCAGGGTTTTTTACTTTGGAAAATATGAATCTTTAACCGATGGCATGGTCAAAATGCTCATCTTCTGGAGCTAGTGGGTTGTGTTTGATGACAAAATTCTTAGAATATAGGAATAGTTCAACCAATGGTTTGAGAGTGCAATTGTTGCTTGAATTGGCAGGTTTTGGAATCGACTCAAATCATAAATGGTTGTCTGTTGTTGATGGTAATTTACATTCTTGAGAGATGAGATTTGTTGATAGATGATTAAGATAAACTCTTGATGGGATTTTGATCAGTCTTTAGCATGAAACGGATATGCATTCATACTCAAATTCATTTTGCGAAAAAAGATTCCAGTCCTGATTTTGTGGTGCCTAAAATGGTGAATTGCGCTAGAAAGTATGTACACTGGCAGTTCATGCTTCACTTTCTTTAAGAAAGAAGAATGGAATTATCAATTATGTATGGAGTAGCTGCATAAGAGCATCAACCCCCTTTTTTCTACTTCCTTTTCTTCTTTTAGTAACTAATACTTCCCCCATTCCCAAAAACATTGGCGCGGTTTGACTGGCATGGGTTTTAAGAAGAACGGTAATCGACTTGTATTGTTTAGTGATGGACCGGTACGGTATATTGAAAAAATATTGCCGTATCGATACCGTACCGAAAATTTTCGGTATGCAATTTTTCATACCGTTACTGTACCGAACATTTCGGTATACCGATTTTCAGTATACCATAAATTCGGTATGGAACAAAGTCCATACCAATACCGTACCGATTTTTCGGTATACCGTACCGAAGTTCGGTATTTCGGTATTACCGAAAAATCAAATATTATACCTAATTTTTTTTTCCTAAAAGTGTTTATGAAATGTTAGTGTCTTATGCTCTGTATTATTTACTTGTACATCTTTAACAAATGTAGATTAATTTCGCAATACTATTTATATTATAATACACTATAATTGTTGTCTTTGTTAGTACATGTATTCTAATTTTTGATTGCTAAAGATTAAAAGACAAATTACGTATATTACATTTGTAATGTCTTTTAGATAATACTAACGTATTGAAAATTAGTTAAATAATTAAAGATTTATTAAGATTGTATTTAAATTACATCAAAAAAAAAAAAAAAAAGATTGTACGGAGCATTTAAATTTGAAATATTTTCAAAATATAAAATGAAATTAGAAACATGTATAAATATACTTTTATACTAGCTGGAAATATAATAGGATAATAAATCTATTAATTCGCGAGGCATAGGGACGGCAAGATCTGATTTTTTCACTTCACAGTTTTCTCCTACTCAGATATTCATCCACCGGAGGTAAATTGGTAATTTCAATACTAATTGCTAAGCGTAAGCGGTTCACTTCATGATTAAATTTATTAGGGAAGAAAGAACAAACAATTCCAAGAAGAAAAGCAAAAACATCCTCTAACAAAAGTAAATAAAACATTGTACTCAATTCTTGTACTATAAAACTCTCGAACAGTCAAATTTATGATCTCACAAAATTAGCAAAATTTAATAAGTCAACAAAATAAACAATATAAAAAAACTAATCAAAAGTACAAGACAACAGGACCCTTGGACCCTTCATTCTCGGCAGCAATCATGGCCTTTGATCATCAGCCACGTAGCAGAACCAAAATCTTTTTTGTTTTCTTTTTTTCCAATAATTCTAAACTTTTCCTCTCTATTAATACACTATCATCACCTCAAGAAAAAAAATTATACAGTCAACCAACATCACCTGTTCTTCGATGGAGAAAGAGAGCATATTTTATCTTCTGAGGCTACAAACGCACGACTTCTAGAAGAGGCTCTCACAAGCAGCGACATCCGATGCCTGTGCTTCTAGAAGCTTCTCCCCGTTCGAGTCGGAGCTAACGATCTTCTTAGCAGAAGCCAGCACCGCCTTCTGGAAATAGTCGTCGCCCACCTTCACCAGAATCTCCCTCACAACCTTGAAGTCCATTACTCCGGCCAAGACAAATTGCCCAATAATCTCACCGAAATTAGAGGGTGCTTTTGGTAAATCTATAGCGAGATCCTCCATTAAGGCTGCATAGTCGAGACATCCTGTCGCGATATCCTCTGAGTTGACAACCTTCTTCTCGAACAAGTAGTTTAACAGTTTTGCAACTGGCTCGACACAAGGTGGGGCCTTCTCCAATCCGAGTGAAATCGCCTCTTTCACAAATTCAGAGTGATAGGAAGGGGACTTCAATTCAAGAACGCATTCCAAAGCTTCATCGAGAAGTCTGATACTGAAGTACTCCTCAAGCAGCGATTTTGTCTTTCTTTTAAACTCCTCGGGACTCAGTTTCGCAGATGGAGGAGCTGCTTTCTCAGCAACCGGAGCCGGTTTTTCAGCAACTGGAACCGGTCTAAAAGGTGCAGGTGCTTGAGAAACGGGGTCTACACGAGTAGGCGCATCAGAACCCTGCAGAAGAGCGCTGGTCTTGCTACCCATGTAACCACCACCAGTACCTTGAGGTAGGAATCGTTGATTTAGTGAAGGCGATTTTCCCATCAATGGAGGCTGAGCACGTACTACTGAAGCATCACCTCTCGACATAGATCGAGATCTAGGAGTCTCCCAGTCGCCATCCATTCCCGGGGTTCCAGGCATCAACTTCCTTACACCTGGCATCCCTGGCATCATGCCACCAGTACCTGGTCGATTCATCGGAAAACCCGTAGGGGAAAGACTACCTTGACCCCCAGCTGCAATGGCTCTGCTATTTCTGATGCTAGCAGTGGCACCAGGGCGTAACCCTAGATTTTTCTCAGCTTCGGAGTGAATCTCGTTGATGGTTTTGGCTTTTATCTGGTAAATTGCAAACGATGTAAGGTTCATTTGGGAGGAAAATCATAGCATGAAGGAGAAAATAGTAGAATATGAAAGTATTCGTACCTCTTCACGTCTTGGCACCCAATTGTTAGCACGCAGATCTAGAACATTCCGGACCATGAACCGAAGGCGTGCGGCTAATTGAGGGTGGGTTGACAATTCCTTAAGGCGATTGAAATATGTATCATTGATACGCTTTGATTTTAGGTTCTCATCAAGCTGTTTCCCAATCGTGATGAAGAACTGACAAATGGCCTCGACATTTTCCTCTTCTGGACAACTTGAAGTATCTTGTCCGAGAAGCTCCTGCTTGAAGAATTTCATGTTTAGATATTTTAAAGAATGAAAAGGTTAACTTGTGCAAAAAAGAAGAGAGAGAAAAATAGAACCTGAACAATGTGATGAACAATCCTCTCAGGAACCATCTTTTGTTTCAGAAGTTCTCCGATTAATCGGATGTTTCCAAGTGTTCGGAGTTTGATTATCCTCTCCTTGTCCCTTCGCTCCGACTCTTGCTCAGGAGCAGTCATCTGCTTAACATCTTCCCTCAATTTTTCAGCGCCTTCGAATGCCTCCTGGCAGATATTCAAGAGAATTCGCTTGAATGTAATTTGTTTACCGCCAGGCTCGTCTGATGGGAATGGCGGAAGCTTTGCATTGAGATCTGAACAGAGCAAAGCGTACATGGGGCAAAATGTCGGCTCCAACACAGCCTTGTCAAATATCAAGGAGATAACTCCCTAATGGAAAAAAAATAATAATAATAAATAAATAAAAGCTCTTAGAGACGAACGAATTATGGTGTATCATAAAGAAAAATTATGGTGTATCAAGAACAATGGGATGAAACAGAAATAAATTAACCAAGACCGGCATCCTTTCCAGCGTATAGTACCTTCAGAATATCAGCTGTTGTTATCCCAGAGTCGATCAATTGACCCTTCAGAAGATCAAATTTCTCAGGTGTAAGCTTGTTCAATATTCTGCAAGGAAAAGACAGGGACAGCTGATGAGAACATTTTTTACATAACAAGAAGGTAAACATCATCCTAAACTAGAACCTCAATGCTCGATGCACAACCGTCACAAGCAAGACTAGAATGAAAGTTTCTATATAACAATGGCAGTGTAAGTGCATCAAAATATAACATGTAGAAACAAGGTTTTTACCCCTTCACTGTTTTCAGAACACGGTCCTCCTCAGACAGATTTCCCCTTCGAGCAGACCATGGTGCCTCAGCCTTGATTAGAGCTGGCGCTGCCTGTTTCAGAGATCATACAAGCACAGAATTTTTCAATAACATCTCTCTGATAAGAAGACAACAGCTCAGTAGAATTAACAGAAATAACTTACCGCTTGGTTCTGTGATTTGCCATACTGGGAGTTAGTTTGATCTTGCTTATACTGGTTTGCATCTTGTTGCCACCTGCCACCAATGTCTCTGTCTCTTCCTGATTCCCGGGATCTCTCCTCTACAGAAGCAGGCAATTGTGTTGAACGATTACGCCAGTCACGATTGTCTGGCTCAGTGTAGCGACTCTGGAGCTGATCTGGGACTGGGATCTAAATAAAGAAAAAATTGTAATGTCATCAAGGAAATACAAATGTCCAGTGCTAAATAATGAACTCTAACCCTAAAGCTAAGCAAATGTAAATTACTTCAGTAAAAAGAGGTACAGTGATTATCCGATTAACCTTAAAACTTACATTGCTTTCGGCACGACTCCAGATCACATCTGTACCATAAAACTCAGCCTCGACTTCTTGTTTAACTTTCAGAATTTTCTCTGGGATGTTTACCACCTACAGAAGAATATCAAGCAATAGAGTAAGCCACCAAATTCGATAAGGACAAAGAAAAGATGTGAATGCAAGCATAATCATTAGACAAATGAGAGGGGGAAATCCCCTTTGAGTAAAGCTGGTTGAGGAATAGTTGGCTGGCTTCAAATAAACTTAGATTATATATCTACTGAAACCAGTAAATTGTACGCTTCTCGATCCCTGAACAGCTATGACGGATAGAAATCATGCAGGGATTGGGAAGACAGTGGCAAGTGTAAAGAAACTAGAAGATACAGAAATTTGTCGCCTTTAAAATTTGAGATGTGCTAATTGTTGTTTTTAACATTGAAAGGGAAGAGGATGATATATAGACCAATGTCAATCGACAATACTTTCTTAACACGAGCACGAGTACACCAAGAAGAAGCTTTACCTCCCTCAGCTGAAGTAACAGATCCCTAGTGTATCGGATCCTCTCATGACCATCAAAACGAGATTCTCCAGTCTGTAATGAACATTAAATGAGAGTGAAAAATTGCATTATGAAGAATAACAAGTATGAGAATTCCAAACAATATGAACCTTGGCTTCTAATAGTTGCAAGAAAATAATAATGAAGAGGAAAACGACAACGACAACGATAGTAGAATCACAGAACATGTGTGAGCATTTACATCATGAAGTTACACTCATCAACAGATATCGGAAAAGATTATACAAGAAAGATCTGCCATGTGCAGAATCAATTCCCTATGTTGAGGTACAGTAATTGCAAGATGTCAAGTAACAAAAGAAGCCTTCTACATAATTTAACGTCACAATCTTGGAAAAGGTAAATTCAGCAAGGAAGAACAAGTTTGTCAAGAATTTGATAGAATTCGTTCGCACCCAAATAAAATCAAATTGATAAACTTTTGCCTAAACCATTAATTAGCTAACGCTGGAATCTATAAACTTTAAGAACAAAAATACTGATAGATTAGATACAGCAATACTAAAAGGCACTCATTCCGATTCAAGAAAATACTCAAGTAACAAAAATGCAAAGCATTATTCACAAAACAAAGCTGTAGATGCACCCCGCATCACAAGATGATAAATCAATAAATCTCAGGCCTAAAAGATCTGAAGAAAACCTAGATCTGATACTAAATTGCAGAAAAGCACCGACCTTGAAGGAAGGGAGTGAAGAAGCAGCGCTACCGACATGAGGACGAAGAAGCGGGAGATCGGAATTCGCCGCCGCCGATGAATCAAAGCGAGGGCCGAATACTCTGCTTCCGCCGCGAGTGCCGCCACCTGGTCTCAAGCTCAACACCGTCTGATCAGCCTGCATAACTCGCAAATCCAAATTCACCACAGTTCAATCCGCCACAAGCTTCTCCGATAGGTAATCTATATATGTGAATATATAGATTTATATTCCGGCAGTAATACGTGAAGAAGGGATTTTTAGAGAGAGATTTTTTTTGGTGTTCCTCTCTCTATCGGGAGGAGGAGGAGGAGGAGATGGCAATGGTTTATATACGTGTATATATATGTAGAGAGAGAGGGAGAGTGGCGATGAACAGAGAGAAAAACCCTTATTCTGGTGGAAGATTGGGTTGGATTTTTGGGGGCATTATTGGAAAACTTTAATTTATCATGCTTCTGATTTTTGGCCTATTTCTTTCTTTTCGAATTAGTTGTCTTTAATATTTTTTTTTATTCCTAAAAAATTTAGGTTTTTGCATGAACTTTTATGTATACAGTGTGTAATAAACATGACATTATTCAAGTAAATAATTCAATTTTATTTATTACAAAATAAAAGTGTAGGGTTGAAAAAAAAGCATTATTTGCCAAACTAATGAAAACCATAGAAATTAAAGCAACTAAATAAAGTTTGGAATACAAACTCAATAATAGAAAATGGAAAATGAAAAAATCCCAACCAATTGGCAATACGCATTATAAAAATGAAGTTGGGCTGTCTTAATAGGCCCATTGTTTTTACTTTCATTGAATTAGCAACGACATAATATTACTAATTATTTAATTATTTTTTTTTTTAAATAATTGAGGTTCGATTTAGTTCATTCAAATTAAAAATTATGACTCGAACTAAGTCGTGTTTACTAATTCGAGTGAACCATATTAGAACTTGTTAATTCATGACAAATTTCAGTTCATTGAAAACAATATTTGAATTTAAGTATAAATAAATCATATAGTAGTAAAACCACAATTATTAAAAAAAAAAAAAAGAAAAAAAAAGAAAGAATTGAACTGATCTTGGTATTAAATCAGAAATAAAAAATATGAAAGGTGAGTTTGAAAAATGGGTATGGATAAGAAGATAATCAGCTGGTGCATGTGTTGGGCTTAAAACTCCATCACCCCCCTTCACGCCCCCACCGCAAAGCCCCCGCCATGGCTGCTCTGCCCAGCACCTTCCATCATCCCTGCAAATCCCAACTGCCCAACACCTTCAAACCCACTTCTATCAATCTCCACTCCTTTTCCCTCCGCATCCTCTCCCCCAAAACTACCCCTTACCCATCAATTTCCACTACTATCTCCGCCCGCTACGGCGGCGGCAGCGGAGGAGGAAGCGGAGGTGGGGGCCGGAGGCCCAAGCCTGCTCAGGATGAAGCCCTGGACTTCTCTTTGGTTAAGTGAGTTGTGAATCTGCATATTCTTGGGATAAAGTTTTGATCTTTACTAATTGTGTGGTGTTTAATTCTTCTGGTTTGGAATAGGTCAGACACTGTTAGGCTCATTGATCAGCAGCAGAAGATGGTGAGTTAATCTCTCTGTGAGTGTGTGTGTGTGTGTGTTTATGGAGGAAGGAGATTATATTGTTTTGATGATTTTGATTAGGTTGGAGTGGTAACAAAAGGTCAGGCTTTTCAAATGGCTGAGGATGCTGAGCTTGACTTGGTATGATTTTTCTATTTTGCAGTTCATACAGTTTAGTTTCTTTGATATAGTGTTCTTGCAGTGGCAGTTCAAGAATTAAGTTTCTTTAGGATGATTGTTGATGTTTCTCCTTGCCTTGGGTTTCTATCTTGTTTAGGTGATATTGTCTCCAGATGCAGAACCCCCAGTTGTTAGAATTATGGATTACAAGTAAGATACGTCGTCTTTTTTTTTCCGATTTTCTTTTGTTGAAGATGATGACAATGATCTCGAGCATTGATATAGTCCTCTAAAATTGAAAGAATGCATCTAATTAGGACAGTTGTATTAGAATTTCATATCCAACGGAGCCATGAAATGGACTTCCACTTAATAGAATGAGGATATTGCTTTTCTAGTTATTGCCTGGAACCAGAAGTCTATTAACTATATCGTCAATTTTTCAATGAACTATAGACCGGATTAAATATACTTACTATTGGTTTATTGAACTGGCGCAGTAAATATAAATACGAGCAGCAGAAGAAGAAGCGAGAGCAGCAGAAGAAGAGTGCTGGTAAAGATTTCTTCTTGCCTTAGTTTTCTGTTTTTGCACTTATCTTGATCAATCAATGAATTCCTTTTCTAATATGCTGACTTGAATGGCAGCTAGCCGTATGGATATGAAGGAACTAAAGATGGGGTAAGCAATCCATATATCTCTACTCGTTATAGGGTTAGCTTGTAACCTAGTCTCTAATCACTATATATTTTGTATAACACACGGAATATGTTTTTCTCCCATATATGTCTGTCTTTTATACTCTACTACACTATCAACTTTCAAGTCTATCTAGTACTATCTCCATCCCTTTATATTAGTCCTATTTGCCATTTTCGTCCGTCCCACTTATTAGTCTCATTTCCTTATTTGGCAGAAAATACTTGGCTACAATTAATTCTTTCTCCTTAGAATTGATTATAGCGACATATCCCCTCCTTCCTTGGTTCCTGTGCCCAATCCATATGGGACTAATATGATGGGATGGAGGTAGTAGTTTCCAGAACTGTTTGGGGCTTTAAATATTACTTCAACGTTGAAGGGTTTGGAAATGATAACCCAAACCAACATGAATTCTATGAAATAATATTTGGCGTATGGAGTTGCCCGTCGTTTACCAAACTTAAAATATGACTACTGAAATCTTCTTTGATGCAAAACTACAGTAATAGTTTTGAAGATGTTAAAAATGGATCTTGAGTCTCTTTATGCTTAACTTCTCATACCTTTGGCAGTTATAACATTGATGTCCATGATTATTCGGTTCGTTTGAAAGCAGCAAAGAAATTTTTGGCAGATGGTGATAAGGTTGCTTTAATTCTTTAATCCCATTAAAGCAAATGGAACTCTGGTTATTGCAGAATCATTTATTTACACGAATTTTGAAAATTTTAGTACATCTTCTGCAGGTCAAAATCATAGTAAATTTGAAGGGGCGTGAGAATGAATTCAGAAATAACGCCATTGAGCTTGTCAGACGGTTTCAGACTGATGTTGGAGAGGTACAATTAGTAAAATTTCGGAATATGATAGCAATTTGTGACCAGACTGTTTATTTCATATTGAGATAATGGGAATATTAGCTCAAAGACTATGCAGATTGCTTAGTAGAATTTGAACAAATTCTATGTTTTTAGATATTGATATGATTTAATTCCATTGCTGAAGTTAGCTTCATTGCTGCGTAGTTTGTTGATTTAATTTCACTGTATAAAATGGATAAATCATATGATTATATGTTTGTACAGCTGGCGACCGAGGAAGCTAAAAGTTTCAGGGACAGAAACATTTTCATCGTGTTAGTACCGAATAAGGTTATTTTGGAGAAATCTAAAGAGACGCCGAAGAAAAAGGATGATGCAGTAGCAAGTGAAGTTTCAGCTAGCGTTTGATTGAAATTAGGCGATTTTGTACTCACGATGTGAAAATTACCAGGTAGCGTTCATTTTACCTTCTTATGATCCCATGCTCTCTCTCTCTCTCTTGTATAGAGATATAGTGCATAAATTTGTGCAAGAATGGTGTGCTTTAAGTGAAAATGACAATGAACAGCCATCATAGTTTCTCCCACTAGACTTTAGTAGTTTAGTAGCATAATTTGTCTGATTTTACTGAGAGACTTTGGGAGTTGTTTATGGTATTCTCTGTCGCTTCTTTTGAAATATTATTATGTTCATGTTGAATAGTAATAAACTAGAGAGGAAAAAAAAAAAAGCTTTTCTTTCTGTTATCTTCTGGCAAGTCTGTCTCAATATATGGTCACATTCAAACTATTTAAAATTTCAAGAATAAGTGGAACTTAACCTCTGAAATTCACATGGAAATGAAGAATTTATATACTATTTTCTCAAGATTTGAAGCCAAACAATGAAAAGAAGAATGGAATTTAGTCAAAAGTATTTTACCAATAGTCTCCACAAGAACACTTCCCATTTTCAAAGTGATGAAATCTATTAGCATCTCTAACAGTAATCTTCCTCCCAGTAATCTCAGAAACAAACTTGGTAAAATTATGACAATCCAAACAAACTCTCAAATTCTTTATAATCCTAATCTCACCTCTTTCTTCCTCACTCATCATAAGCCCGAAAGCAATTGCCAGTTTCTCACTGTGAACTCTCACCATCATCTCCTTCTCTTCTTCCTCCACATCATGCAATGCCATCACAGTATCTGCAAAATACCCTGCATCCTTCATCTTCCCCATCAGTCCTTCCAACACCTCGTAGATTTCTCTCAACTGAGAATGAGATCGGTCACTAGAAGTAAAGACGTGAACTTGCCCCTTCACCTCAATCAGAGTGCACCCGGGAATCTTTGTCAGGTTCTTCTTCTTCACCATTTTCCTCAAGGAAGCAGCCTCGGAGAAGTTGCTGTTACTCGAGTATATATTCGAGAGAAGAACATGGTGGCCTACGTTCTCCGGATCAATCTTGAATAAACGAGAAGAAGCCAAACATGCTAATTTAGTGTTCTTGTGAATCATACAAGCACCTAGCAAAGAACCCCAATGAGCAGAACCAGCTTTAAAGGGCATTTTGGTAATAAACTCCATAGCTTCATCTAACCTTCCACCTCTTCCAAGAATGTCCACCATTGATGCATAATGCTCGGATTTGGGCTCAAAACCATGATCGTTTATCATAGAATTGAAGATTCTTTCGCCTTCTTTCACCAAACCAGAATGGCTACAAGCATAAAGAACTGACAAATAAGTGACACTCGTTGGAGAGATCCTGATTACCTGCATTTCTTCGTATAATTTTATAGCGTCCTTCCCTTCTCCATGAAGGCCATAGCCAAAAATCATGGCATTCCAAGTTACTATATTTTTTTCTTCCATTTTATCAAATAAGTTCCTAGCTTCCTCGATGCTCCCACATTTCATGTACATATCAATAAGAGCAGTCGATACGTAGATGCTAGGTGCAAAAGACTCTTCTTTGATCAAACCATGAACCCATTTTCCAAGACCTAAAGCTCCAAGCTGAGCACACGCTGAGAGAATACTGGTAATCGTGACTGGATTAGGACGGATTTCGAGCTTCTGCATATCTTGAAAGAGAGATATAGCCTTATCTGTTTGGCCATTTTGGGCATAACCTGAAATCATGGCATTCCATGAAGCTAGAGGCTTCTCAGTTGACTCATCGAATAGTTTCCTAGCAAGTTCCAACTTATTAACTCGGCTGTAAACCGTTGTCAATGCAGTCGAGATAGAGGAATTAGAAGTCAAACCAGACTTCACAGAGAAGCCATGGATCGTTCGAGTAAGATCCAAATGATTAAATGGATAGGAAACCGGAATCAAGCCAACTATAGTACTTGAACTTACTCTATGCTCTGATAGAAGCAGTTCTTGAAATAGCCGAAGAGACTGCTCAGCTTCACCATTACTTGAAAAACCAGAAATCATTGCATTGTACGCAACCAAATCCGGCTTCTGAATTAACTCAAACAGCAACCGCGCAGTCGAAACATCTCCACATTTCGAATACAAAGAGACTAAACAGGTAAGCACGTGCTCATCGAAATGGCAGCCGACCTTCATAGCCAATGCCTGAATCATCATCCCATCTCTCAAATTCTGCAACTCAGCCACAGCAGTGAGCATAACAGCCAACGTAGTGGAATCAACCCGAGCTGTCCTCCCAATCATATCACTAAACATTCCGATCGATTCATTAAAGCAACAATTCTTCACTAACCCAGAAAGCAACGTGTTCCAAAGAACCGTATCTGGTTCGGATATTTCATCGAACACCTTGTGTGCGTCCCTGATCTTCGAAAACCTCGTGTACGCGTCCACCAACGCCGAGCCCACAAACACATCGGACCCGAGCCCGGAAACCATGGCATGCCCATGAAGCAAGGCTGTGACTTTCTCAGAAACGGACGAAGGAAATCCAGAAAAGGCCGAGATAAGAAAAGAGTAAGTGAAATTATCAGGTCTGAAGTCTGTTTTTCGGAGCAAAGTGGTGTACACGGATAGGGAATCGAAGGGGGTGTCTCTGAGGCCTTTGATGAGAACATTGTAGAGGAAGAGATCGGGCGACTCGATTTTGGAGAAGAGGAGTTTGGCTTGCGTCTTCGCTTTGAGGTGGAGGAGTTTTTGGATGAGTTTTGTGATGACTATGTTATCGTGAGCATGGCTGTTGTGGATGATTTGGGCGTGAGTCTGAGTGAGATGAGAGAGAGTGATGGAGTGCTTGATCAAGCTTAAGAAGTAGTTTCTCTCTCTTGGATGAGCTATTGCTCTACTCACCATTGAAGTTGCAGAAAAAGCCCATAGCTTTTTGTTCCAAGTTAAAACATGCATCTTCCTTAAAAAGTTTTAAAAAATAAAATAAAATTAATAATAATAATAATAATAATAATAATGAAAAGTGGAAATTAAAGAATTTTGATTATGGTTATACTATTTTTTAGGATATTTCGTATTGCCAAGTCATTTCATTTCATTTTCTATTATTAATTTGTCCTTTTTTTTATAATAAATAGAAAAAGAAAATTTCCTAAAAAATATGAGAGCGCCGGATAAAATACCCTTTTTACAGAAAAGAAGGGTATGTAAAAACTACCTTATTTATTAAAAAAAAAAAAAAAAACATGAACAAATTGCTCTCTTCAGTATTTTAATATACATACCATATATGAAGAATTTTCCACACCGATAATCCACTTTTATTAACTTTCTAATAAAATCTGTGATTCTTTAAAACATATCCAAAAAAACATGAAACATATTTAAATGTATTAGAGTTTAAGATTTAATTCGGAAAACTAATTAGATATTTATTAGATTATTATAATTTAATATATATATATATATATATATATATATATATATATATATATATTATTCGGATTTATGGGCCAGATCTAGACCGGATCTGGATCTCAAAAATATAATTTCAAATCCAGATTCAAAAATTAAGGATAAAGTCCGGATCGGACCCGGATCCATTGGGTCCAAATTTTTAGTACTCCGGGGTCGGCTACCCATTAAATTTATTTTTTAATTGAAAAAAATATTTTTTTTAGAATAAAAAATATTCTTTATTAGAAAATAAATAAAATGATAGTAAATTATTTAATATATTTAAAATATATATATTAAATTTGTTTGTCGGGGCGGATTTCGGAACCGTCGGGGCGGAAATATATAAATCCGCCCCCACTCTATTAGGCAGGTGGTCCCTGCGAGTACCCAAACTTGCGGGAAAATTGTCATTCTTATATTTGGGTGGCTTCTGTCCACTTTCAATTCCTTCTCTCTCCTTTTTCTCTCTCTCAAACACACATGACAACTTGTGCTTGTAAATATGCTAGTGTTGGAAGAAGCAAGATGCAGATCCATAAGCGGTTATGGAGAGAAAAGAGATGAAGATACAAGAAGAGAAAGAAAGGGAAGAGAAGAGAGAGAAAGTAAATCTTGTATTATTGGAAAAATATGTCTAGCTAATTGTACAATTTTGGTATTTATGCTAAACTCAGCCACGTGCACATGAGCCATTTGACAGCTCGTCTATAACCAACTAATCACCTAATTAACAGCTCATCTTAGCTGTCTAACTTGTTCACAACTGAAGAACATTATCAAGAACGTAAAACTCACTCTCACACACCCCCAACAATTATCAACCATGATCAGAACTCAGCATCTTCAAGTTCAGTTTGTCTCTTAGACTCAGAAACTGAGCTTCAAACAAAGGTTTGGTGAAGATATCTGCAACCTGGTCTTGAGTTGGCACATGCCCCACATCAATTGTTTTATCCAAAACTTTTTCTCTCACATAGTGGATATCCACCTCAATGTGCTTTGTTCTTTTGTGAAACACAGGGTTCGAAGCTAAGGCAATTGCACTAGTATTATCACACCAAACCTTATGAGGACCTTTAACAACAACTCCTAGCTCCTTACACAAAGCTTGCAACCACACTATATCAGTAGTTAAGTTGGCTAGGGACCTGTATTCTGACTCAGCGCTGCTTCTGGAAACAACCTCTTGTTTCTTAGCATTCCAAACAACAAGATTGTTACCAACAAACACACAATGCCCTCCAGTAGAACGACTGTCATCAAGACAACTGGCCCAGTCCGCATCTGAGTAACCCTCAATGAAGATAGCAGAAGAGGGAACAAACTGTAAAGCAAGAGAAGAAGTGCCCTTCAAATATCTTAACACCCGTTTGCAAGCAGTCCAATGGAACACTGTGGGACTTGTCAAGAACTGACTCAACTTATTTACACTAAAAGCAATATCTGGTCTAGTTAGTGTCAGGTTCTGGAGAGCTCCTACAACACTTCTATATAGAGAAGGATCATAAAACTCTTCACTATCTAATCTGGACAACTTAGGTGCTGGAGTCATTGGTGTAGCACAAATATTACAATCCAACATCTTGGTTTTACCAAGAAGTTCCTTTATGTATTTATGTTGACACAACTGAAAGGTAGAACCAACCTTAGAAACTTCAATCCCTAGAAAATTATGAGCTTCACCAAAGTTCTTTAGTTTGAATTTTTTGTTCAAAAAATCAATAACACTCAGCACTTCAGCAGTTGAGTCCCCAGCTATAATGCACGGATTTTTCGAAAAATACGACAATGCAGTATCTGCTACGCCGGGGATACGGGTGCGGGTGCGATTCGCGTGGGATACGCACGGGATTCGCCACCTGGCGAATCCTACAAAAAAAAAATTTAGGATACGTGTATCTTGTGGGAGGATACGCGTATCCGGTAAGAATCCGGATATTTTTGGAGTTTTTTTTAAAATAATTTTATATTTTGGGTTTTTTTTTATTTTTTTTATATGTATTGTCCTAAAATTTAAATTCACTACAAAATCAATATAGTATTTAATTTATGGAGTTTAATTGAAATCTTTATTTTAATTGAGTAGTATTTAATTTAAGATTTTTATTTTTATAAAATGGGTGATATATATAATAAAATATAAATATATAGACGTATCCTCGACGAATCGCACCCTAAAATTTTTAAAAATCCGTATCCGCATATCCGAATCGTATCGCCCCCGCACCCGCACTCCCGCACCCATACAACATAGGTCCCCAGTGATCAGAATGTCATCAACATAGACAAGAACAATAACAAGAACATCATTTAACTTTCTGTGAAACAAAGAAAAATCTGATGCAGACCTTCTGAACCCAAGCTCATAAAGACAACTTGTGAGCTTGTTATACCAGGCTCAAGGAGCCTGCTTCAAGCCATACAAAGATTTATGCAATTTACACACATAATTAGGATGCTTGGAATCCACAAAACCAATAGGTTGTTACATGTATATATCACCTTCTAACTCTCCATTCAAAAAAGCATTATTGACATCAATCTGTTGAATAGACCAATTATGAGTTGCAACTAGAGAGAAAATGAACCTGATTGTAGAGGTTTTGATAACTGGACTGAAGGTTTCCATAAAATCAACACCAGCAAATAGTTCAAATCCTCTGACCACCAATCTAGCTTTCAACTTGTCTAAGGACCCATCAGCATGTGTTTTGACCCTATACACCCACTTATTGCTGTGTACATTATATTCTTGTCATCAGGATGAGGAACCAAAGACCATGTGTGATTATCCATCAAGGCCTGAAACTCAGCTTGCATAGCTCTAAACCACCCAACATCAGCAAGAGCAGCCGTATCAGAAGAAGGCTCATAAGGTAAGACTGTATCAACCAAAAAGCTCTTGGGTTTGAAAATCCCATTTTTAGACTTGGTAATCATGGAGGGAGTATTTTGTGGAGAAGGTGACTCTTCTGAAGAAGAGGAGATAGATGTAGCAGAGGAAGAGATATGGGAAGATAAAATGGAAGATGAGGAGGAGAATGGTGAGAGTTGTGGGGAAGGAGGTGGTGAGGGATGTGGTGAGAAAGGTTGTGAATCTGATGATAAGGAAGATAATTCCCCAGTAGTGGCAGCATCCGGAAAAGGAAGAAAATGAGGCAAAACCACAGATGTTACATCTTTAGACTCAACAGGTGATGAAGAGAACAAACTAGGATATGGAAATTCATGCTCATTGAAATGTACTGTATCAGCAATATAAACTCTACCACTTGAATCAAGACATTTATAGCCTTTATGAGATTCACTATAGCCAATAAAAATACATTTGGAGGACCTAAATTGAAGTTTGTGACTGTTATAAGGCCGAAGATATGGAAAGCAGGTGCAACCAAACACTTTAAGAATAGAATAATCTGGAGGAGAATTAAAAAGAACCTGAAATGGAGACTGAAAAGAAAGGGTAGTTGTAGGAAGCCTGTTGATTAGGAAAACATAAGCTTGAAAGGCATCCCACCAAAATTCAAGAGGCAAATGAGACTGTGCTAAAAGAGTTAACCCTGTATCCTTAATGTGTTGATGTTTCTTTTCAGCTTTTCCATTTTGAGGATGGATATATGGACAAGGATGGCGAAAATGGATACCTAAAGCACTAAGATGAGAAACAAGAGGACGAAATTCTCCCCCCCCCCCCAGTCATACTGAAAAGATTAAACAAGTACAACTAGTACTGGAAGTGTTAGCAACAAAACAAGAATTACATAACTCAAGATTTCTGGGAACAGAGGTATTACAACTCAGAGGAAAGCATACAGCAGAAGCAGCAATAGCTTTGACAGGAAACTGAGAGAGATCTAGCAGATAAAGTCCTTTAGATAGACTCCCATTCAGCAGGATTTTGCGAGTCAGATTGTCCTTGACAAAACAAGAGGTATGATTAAATTCAATAGTCACATTATTATCCTTAGTGAACTGGGAAATGCCGAGCAAATTTTTAGTGATTTGAGGAACATAAAGGATATTGTTAAGCAACAAGGAAGGAACAGAAGTATGATGAATATCAAGTTTGTTAAAACCAACAGAGGAGATAGGAAGATGACTACCATTTCCAACCATAAGAGTTTCAGACCCAGAGTACTCAATGTTGATAGCTAAATTTCCCAAATCATTTGTGATATGAGCAGTAGCCCCACTATCAACATACCAACTGTGATCAGTATCAGCACCTTCATAACCATTTGCATCATCAACAAAAGCATGTGGACTAGCTGAAGAGGTCTCAACACCAGTGAAGTAAACATCAAACCTCTTAAAGCACTTCACAACCACATGTCCCATTCTACCACACAGCTGACACACAACACTCTTAGAACTGGAATTTGCACGAGTAAAACCTTCCCTAGCAACACCATTGTTACCACGTCCAAAACCAGGATGAGCCAGAGTACCACGGCCAAAACCAGTAGCACAACCATTTCCACGGCCACCTCGATAAGCAACATGAGCAGAATGCTCTAGAAGAGCAGTGTGTTGTTGCTGAAGACGAACCTCATACGTTTGAAAATAATGTTGAATTTCCTGAATATTAGGGTTATCAACACGCTCCATAACATTTACAATAAGAGCTTCATACTCAGGTCCAAAACCGCGAAGAATATACTCAACAAGTTCATCGGTTGGAACAAGTTTACCAATGGCAGGCAACTGATCAGCGAAATCATGCATTTTCAGAAAATAATCTTCAACAGACATGTTACCTGTCTTAGTGTTCTGAAGATTAGCTCTGAGCTGCATAGAGCGAGACTTAGAAGTAGCTTGAAACTGCATTTCCAACGCAATCCAAAATTCACGCGAAGTCATGTAGCGCACCACATGCCCAAGCATGGATTCTCCAACAGAGGTAAGCATCCAGCTGAGAAGATACTGGTCCCGGTGCATCCATTGAGCATAATCGGGATTAGGTCGAGCACCAGCACCACCACTAGCAGAAGTAGACGGTTGAAATGGCGGCGGCGGTAGAACAGCGCCAGAAATAAGATCATCATAAGAATGTGCATGAATCGCCGAGAGAACAAGCGCATGCCAGTACGTATAATTGGAACGATCCAATTTCAGAGAAATTGAGTGAATTTGAGGTAACGGAGAAGAACGCGTAGCGGAATCCATGAACGAAGAATGAAAACTAAAATTGAAGCAGAAGAAACCAAAGATCGAAGCAAAAACTACCAAAAAAATAGGCTCAAGATACCATGTTGGAAGAAGCAAGATGTAGATCCATAAGCGGTTATGGAGAGAAAAGAGATGAAGAAGATACAAGAAGAGATAAAAAGGGAAGAGAAGAGAGAGAAAGTAAATCTTGTATTATTGGAAAAATATGTCTAGCTAATTGTACAATTTTGATATTTAGGCTAAACTCAGCCACGTGCACATGAGCCATTTGACAGCTCATCTATAACCAACTAATCACCTAACTAACAGCTCATCTTAGCTGTCTAACTTGTTCACAACTGAAGAACATTTTCAAGAACATGGATTCGTTGATCGACGTGGCTGCCAAAACGAGAGTGGCAAATCTGTCTCTGATTCTGCCCAATGATGACATCAAAGACGACAAATACCCAATACCACAAAAGTTATACCACATCTCGTCTCTCAGATCTTTACGTCTAGACAATTGTTGGCCGCCGCCGCCGGAGATGGCGGTGGACTAGAGTCGTTTGCTATGGCTGTCAATTTCTTTGGCGGAATTGCCGCAGGAAACATTGGACTTTACACTATCTGAATTCATTAATCAAGAATTCAAGAATTTGATGAAGAGCATTATGATAGTATAGGAATGAGAAGCTACAAAATCAGTTTTAAAAATAGAAAGATGCAGGCATTCCGCATATGGAATGCACGCGTGCGTTTTTCTATTTTTTTTTAATAATGTGTTTTCATGATACATATATGTAATGAACTAATATTTTTTAACTTATGTATTTTTCACATGTAAAACTATTAATTATTGTCCTTGATTTTCCTAGCTTTACATCTAGAAATGCATCTCTTAACATACATCAATAAAGAATTGTATTGGCCTATTTGAAAAGGACAAATACGACGTGATGAACGGTAAGTGTTTTTTGGTAATTCCTTTATTTGTGTTTCTCTAGTTTTTTTTTTGCACTATAAATTTTTACATATCTCTCTTATTCAGGAATTATTATTAAAATATCATTATTTTAAGCATTATGATATTACTGGATGAGAAGTTACAATAAATAGAAAGATGCACGGATTTGCACGTGCAATGCACACCTGCTTTTTTCTATATTGTTATTTGTAAAATTTAATTATATATATAATATATATATATATATATATATATGGTATAAAGTCAACCTATTCTGTAGAAGCAGGTAGTAACCTAACCTTTAAGATAATAATTTGTTCAAGGGGGGCCTCTTATCTATCAATGGAAAAATCTCCATGTGTGGCGTGATAAGGAATCCTAGAAAAGACCGATTGAGACTCCCTCCACGGTCCCACGAAGATCTCTACGTACTTGTTCCAGTCCAGGACAAGTTAGATCTTCCGGTTTGCGTGCGCGGGAGCAGCTCAAACAAAGAAGAGTCTGGTCCGGTCTGAATTCAGGCACGGCCCGCCCGTCTGCTGCTAGGTCCGGGAATGGCGCCAGGCGAGGTCGTCGCTATGCCCCAACATGAATCAATATATATATATATATATATATATATATATATATATATATATATATATATCATAAAGTTTGTTGAAATAAATGTATATGAATACTTCTAATTAATGTATCCAAAAAAATCCACTTAATTCATCCGACGGATCGAGTAAGCTTCTGGCCTGTCGAAAAAAAAGCATACCATCTTTTAAAAAGAGTGAAAAAATCAAAATATGTCCATCAACATAAGAAATTCAAATTGAGTCCATTTTTTTATCTTTTTTGACAAAAATGCCCTTATTGAGTTGACTTTGACTAAATTTTTAAACTTTTTTTTTCTTTTTTTCTTTTCTAATTTTCTAATACTTTTTATTTGTAATTTCTTTTTTCAATTTTTTTCTTCCAAATGTTTTATTTTATTTTATTTTATTCCGATTTTTGGCTCTATTGGCTCTATTGACACTAATAGTACCAATAGATCCCAATTGCTTCAAATTTTTTCAGACGTTTTATTTCACGTTTTTTTTTTTCCGATTTTGGCTCTATTGACACTAATAGTACCAATAGATCCAATTCTTTCAATTTTTTCTTTTCAGATTATTGGCATCGGTATTTTATAATCTCATTTGAATAGTTTAACAAATTCATAAAATCAGAATCCAGAAGAAATAACATAAATCCCTAAATCTGAATAGGGTCTAATAGGTCTATTTGAATTAAATAGCCCCATTAGACCCCAATTCAGCTCACCCATTTTCAGTATACAATCACAATCTAAGAAGCAATTCAAACCACAATTTGTATCATTCCAATTTTAGTTGCATAAAATACAAATGAAATCATAAAATTCTAAATCTGAATCGGGTCTAATATGTCTATCTGAATTAAATAGCCCCATTAGACCTCAATTCATTGCACCCAGTCTAGTGTACAAAATCAAAAATGAGCACTCACAATAAAATAAAATAAAAGGAGCAATGTAAAATAAAAAAAGGATGAAAAAATGAAAAAATAAAATAAAAAAATGCATAGCAAAATCGGAAAGAATAAAAAATAAAATAAAAATAAAAATAAATAAAAATAAACAACATAGCTAAATCAGAATAAGGAAGAAAAAAATTGGAAAAATAAATTAAAAAAAACAAGCATGATTAATGAAAATAGGAAAAGACAAAATAAGGGAAATTGGTGGGATGAAGTGTGGTGGTGGAGGAATCTTGGCGTACGACTCCTGCGATGATGCCCACCACCTCTCGTCGCCGGCGTCCATTCTCCGCTTCCGCAACAGTCTTATCAACGTCGAGAAACCAGAAGATGAAATGACGAAACGAGAATCGCGATGAAGACCAGCGCCGTTGATTTCGCCGCGCCGATGGGACGATGGATCTGCGACTCCTCCCACTTTGTGCCTCTGAATCTCCATCAATGGCTGCGCCGCCGCCTTGATCTGGAAGATCCGCCCCGATCTGGAAGATCGGCTGCTCCACCTCCGCCGACGGGTCAGGACTGTAGCAGCGGAAGCTCAGGGCGGAGGCCGAGTAGCTTGGTGAGGTGGAGGTCGGCGACGGGCAGAGAGATTTTTCCATTTGTGAGCAGAGAGAGAATTTTGGGGGAAAATATTCAGGGTTTCAAAAAAATGAAAACGAGAAATAGGGTTTTGTGTTTCAAAATTCAAATATTAATGGGTAGGGGTATTTTGAGGTCAAAAACCAAAAGATGGATTTAATTTGAGTTTCTTATGTTGGTGGACAAAATTTAATGTCCACTAACTTAAATGGACATATTTCATGCATTATCACTTTTAAAAATATGTTAAAGGTTCACACATCTGCACCAATTAAAGGATGACGTCAACCTTTTGAATTCTCAACTTTCTTTTTTTCAGGTCAAATGTATGTAAAAATGAATACATTAACCTAATGAATTATATATCAAATCTAGCTAATAGTATTACGCTGTAAACAAGCTACAACTAGAAATGCAAAATTATTGGCCCCCCACGGCCCGACCTCACCGGGCCAAAGAGAGATTTTGGCCCGGGTTTCAGCCATGCCTAATTCGTGCCGATACGCCCAAGCCCACATGGGCGACGGAAAAATGGACCGGACAGTAAAGCCCGGCCCCGACAAAATCATCTTTGGATTTCCCAAATGCAAATTCCCAAAAATGATAAAGAAATTTTTACCTTTTCTTTTGGTATATTCAGTAATTACACTATATTTATATGCTGATCGGCGGTCTCAAAATCCAAAATTTTTCTTTTTTTATTTTAAAGCATTTGGACTTTGAGACCGTTGGAAATAGTCGGAAAAGGCCAACCGCCAATGGGAGTAGATGCTGCCGGTCGGCCTTTTCTGGCGACCGTTGCCGGCGGTCCCAAAGTCCAAATGTTTCTTTTTTCACATACAATATTCCTATGACTTTGAATATTTCACCCATTATAAATTCATTCTAATTTCGAATTAAATCATTCCAAAAATTAAATCATACCAACTTATAATTAATTACATAAATTCCTAAACAAAGAACCAAGCATATAAATTCGATTTTTAAAATCATAAAGACTTTAAAATAAAATAAAAAAATAAATTATATATTCATACAATCTTACTATAAGAAAATGGAGTTGTCTTTCTCAACACTCCTTCCTATATTTTCCCTCCCAAAAAATATCTAATCAAAGCCAATCACGATTCTATAGATTAATAATATAAAATAATATTGTATTGAAACCATAGAAAAGTTTTAGTTAGCACTATCTCTAAAAATATTAAGTTACATATTAAGAATAAAATAAATATTTAAGTAATGTATTTATTTATAAAGTTTCGATATGTGGCATATTTATATAAAATACTACGAAATTTGTAATTCAAAAGAGAATTATATAAAGGGAGTAAAAGAAATATGTATATATATGTAGTATAAAAAAAATATGGAGTACATTTTATGTACTATAATGCATGTTATATAGAATTATAATTCATCGTTTATCATTATTCATTCTCGGTAATCATTATAATGAATATATATTACGATAGTGTAAAGTGGAACTTTTTTATGTGAATACTACATCTTAAAGTGGAAGGTATCTATTTTTTTTTTATGAAGGACGAAAATAAAAAATATACTCATTTATCATGGACAGAGGTAATAATATCTAATAACTTGTGTATATTCACAGACACATATAAGTGCAGTGCATGAATTTACTATCAAGATTGTGAATATATCAAATACAAAAAAATTGAGTTCCATATCAATGAGTTACCATAGTATTATCTAGATATTTCATATCAAAAAAAAAATCTATATACAAGCCCCCATCATCAAATTGATCATAAAAAAATTATATCGAATTAGAAATTAAAAAAATATATTCATTTTGACAGAGAGCTTTTTTTTTAGTGTTCGCCTCTACATAATTATACATGCATATATTTATGATATGAAAAACTTATTAAATTTATAAAATTAAAAAGAACACACCAACTAATATACAAATTAAATTATTCAAAGAAAAAAAAAAGACCCATAGTATTAGGGGGGGGGGGTAGGGGAGAGCATTATTAGCCGAAACCCGAAAACTGAACCGAAACCGAACCGAAATAAAAATTCGGTTCGGGTTATTCGGGTTTTTTTACAAATTGGGGATTATTCGGTTGTGCTATTCGGGTTTCGGGTTCAAGTTCGGGTTCGGGTAATTTTTTTTTTAAACCCGAAAACTCGAAACCCGAATTTATATTAATTAGAATTATTATTAATATATTATATATTTATATAAAATTCATAAAACTAAAAAATAACTAGGTTTTCATTCTTCTCTTCTCTTCTCGGTCTGTCACGCCCCGATTCCTGTGAACCCGGGTGTGACGGGGGTTGGATTAAAGAAGCAGGGAAGAAAGGGGATAATATTAATTTATGACCATTTTACGGGTATCTTAAAACGTAAAATGAGACTATAAAGAAAATGGTGGGGTAAACCGGCTTTCAGTAAACTAGAGGAGTCGACATCCACTTCGAAAAATGGGATAACCATAATTGAGTGGGAATTCGAGCTTCCAAAAGGAACTGATACACGGCACTCTCCATCCAACAATAAGTAAAATGGGAAGAGAGAAATAAGTTTAGAAAATAAAGAAACCATATTATATAACTAGAGGGTTGGAAGATGACGCCCTCGACTTATTTATTATCACTAAACTAGTAGTCTTGTTATCAGAGTTTTAAGCAAAATAGCATAACGGAAACTTAATAAGGCCCTGCAACAATCCCCTGCCTCAGCCTTGCTGCACATCACCTGCTTCCAGACCTGAAAACATTTGAAAGAGTTTTGGGCTGAGTACTTGAGTACTCAGTGGATCATGCCCTTTTGGCAAGCATTTTGAAAACTAGCAATTTATCCATACATGGTATATCAAGAGGCTTGCAGAAAACAACTCTTGAAAATACAAATATCATTTTGGGGTGTGTGATGTTCATTCTTGGACTCAACCAAGGCTACAAATCACCTTTGGTTCATCTAGACCGGGTTCAGGGTCGAAACCCTAAATAATCCCAGTACTTGCAGAAAACCCGAGCCGAAACTCAAGGAATTCGCCATTAGTTACATACGATGGTGATCAAGGCACCATATGTAACCGGGGTGCGCACAATTCAAAGTTAGTATATCTAATACTAACAATGAATCTCGATCGATCCATAGAATCATTTCTTGGAACATACACACAAAACATTTTTATGGATAATTGCATTTTTAACATAAAAACTGTATTTAAAACATCGCATGCGTTTTGAAAATATTTTGGACCCACCTGTAACTTGTAGTTTGGAACAACTTGGAGAGTAGCTCTAGACTGATAAACTATCTCTCGACTCCTTGACCTTTCTATGTGAAGGTGCTACGTGTATAATATAGAATATTTTCTTAGAGGAATACTTGATGAAATAAACTATGTTACTCACCTATTTATAGGAGTAAAAATATTGACGAGTCATCACTAGACTATTCTAGTCACTACTCTACTTTGATACGTGAAGTACATCTGTAAAAAAAACATAAGGTGCGTAGCTATTATGTATCTTACACCTCATGGTAATAATAGATCAAAGTTCTATCCTATACCAGCTACATGTATACACGTATTTGGATAGGACTTCGCAGATTCAATCAATTTAAATATTACTATTTCCCTTATACATGACATGCACATATATATAAAGTAAGTAGTTATATATTAGCATACTAATTAATGACCTTTCCACAATATTATATTGTTACTGATTTACGTAAACTCGTTTCTTAACTATTTATGTATCTAATATAGATTACTTACACATATATATACTATATAATATTGATATAGATGTACTTTAATCATTTTCAAAGTTTTGTTTCATTTATACATAATGTACGTAAATGTATATAATACATGCATGCATTTTGATATATCTACATATATATTATATCTATATTAAATAATCCTAAGTAAATCCTTTAGAAAAAAAATATATAGAGACTATCTACATAATTATATATACGTATAAATCATACTCACATATAATTAAGATTCTATAAGTAGTTACTCAATATATATTTCCTTGACACACACATATATATATACATATTTGGTGTGCAAATTATCTTATTCTTCTCATAGACTTATTGATTTTAATAAGACTGAAATTAAGTAAATCTACCCATAAAAATTCAGGATATTACACGGTCACTCCGCAGTCGAGTCTCGAACGGCCGCAAAAATATTATTAGTATTGAGTTTGGATGGAAATTAATATTGAGTTTGGATGGATTATGGATAATTTTGCTATTATGATTTTATTTAAGTAAAAACATTATTAGTATTGAGTTTGGATGGGAATTAGTGTTAATTAAATTTAGAAGTGAATAAAGCAAAATATATATTTTCTATATTTTTAAAATAATTCGGATTTCGGGTAAAAACCGAAAAAACTGAAATTATTTTCGGGTTTTAGGGTTCGAGTTTTTTTCAATTCGGGTTCGGATTCGGGTGTATTTTTTTAAATCCGATTTTTTTTTCAATTTTTCATTTTTTATTAAAAACACGACCCGAAACCCGAATACTTGGGGGGGAAACACAAGAAATGAAACCCCCTTCAATTAAAAAATTTCACATTAAATGGGACCCCCAATAAAAAGTTGTAAATGGGACCCCCAATTTTCACATCACTTTTATTTAAGGGATAGTTCACATGCCCTCTTTAAAAGAGGGCATTTTATCCCATTAAGAGAAAAAAAATATATTCAAAACCAAGATTCTTTAATTTATTATGTTTATTAGTATATATGATATTGAAATGAACTATTAAGTCTAAAACCAAATGAGAATGAGAATGGCCATATACTATGAACAATTGTAGTGAATTGGGTTTAATGGATGTTTTCTTTTTAACGGTTGAATCAATACAGTTTTTTGAATATATGTAAAGAATAAAATAACAAAAATGGACTAGTAAATTGGAAAGATCTAAGCTATTAACCCAGTTTCTTGAATATATATGATGTATAAAATCATGAAAGTTCACTAATAGGTTGGGACAAAGGGAGTACTAAACACCAAAATGTAATTCTCAATATAAGATGGTTTTCAACGAAAAATACAATATAGAATCACTCGGTAACTTTCCTTGTATTTCAATTATACTTTTGGTTAGTATTTTGAAGGTAGATACACCTTACATAAAATGGTGAGCTTGGGGGAAAAAGAATAAATATAAATATTACTTGATATATTTCTAACTAACCTATAGTGATGAACTTCTTTCGAAAAAGAAAAACCTATAATGGTGAAGCAAAATAAGAAAATGGGAATAAAAACAACCATTTACTATCAACTTCTTACTCATGCAAGAACTTTGGAGCTGTCTTAATACCCAAACATCGACATTTCTTCGTTGCTCCAACCTTGTTTCATCTGTAACAATTGGCTCCTAAGGCTGAATTCTTTCACCTGCCATACATATTCAACCCCATGAGCTATTTCTTGAGCTAAATCTTACAAGAATCATGAAAGTAAAATGCCAAATCATAAACTGTACTGCAGAAGATTTCTTAATCCAGCCTAGAACATTTCTCATTAATGCTGGATCAGTGGATTGAAAACAGGGTAAAGTTATTTTCTACTATCCTCGTGTTTTTATTGACAAGAATTTAACAATTTAATCGCAGAAAGAAGGGAAGATAACAGGATAGTAATAACATTTTGATACTTTGAGCATAGTGCTTGTTCTCACCTGCAATTCAGCTATGGAGCTCAAAATTGATTCGTATTCGTCAAACAAAGCGCTCTCCTGTATTGCTACATAAGCAAGTTCAGTCATCAAGGAGTTCACTCTATCCACCTGTATCATTACAGTGCGCTTCTTAGAGGATGTTACATGGATGATAACAATAAGAGTGTCCCATATAAATGTGAAGTAGTTGTAAACTACTTTACATCAAATTAAACATGTAAGAAAATCGTCTACTATTCACCCCGGAAAGTGGAAGAGAACAAAATAAGGCACAATCAACTAGCTGAACTTTCGTGGTTCAGCATTCCTCGAGGCAATGCTGCAATCCTTTTATACAGCAGCAATATAGTTTAACTTTTATATGCAAACCTATCAATTATATTCATCGTTGCCCCATAAATTATGCCAAGTTTGTCTCAGAATATGGTTTAACTAGAACCAGATGATAATATTAGGAACTGATGGCCTTCAGAGAATCCGCGACATGGTCATTAATTTACTAAAGGAGCAAGTGACGAATAAAAGAGATTACGTCATTTCAGAAATTATATAAGTGGCCCATCTAGCAAAGGGGAAAGGATATGAAAATTCCATACAGTACAATATTTTTTCCCCGTCAGTGTATGTACATAAACACAATATGCTTCTGAAAATTCTGTATCAATATTTACCCCATATACGGAATGTTCCTTAACGGCTAGGTATATGGTATACATGCTAAGATGTAGAACAAACATTTCGAGACCATCCTAGTTCCTACAGTTGTCTATGTCATTTGCTGATCATATTCTAACATAAAAGTCAAAACGATATGATAAAAATGAGTCGTACAACTCATACTAAGGTAATATTTCACGCAAAACCTCACCGGTCGTCAAGCCACCAAATCCACAATATCTACAGGCAACTATTATTGCTTGAGCAAGTATGCTACTTGTAAGAGAACAAGTTCATGAAATTCCACCTCATCAAAATCAATATACAGTGAGCTGCTTCCAGATGTTAACCTAGAGTTACTAAGCCGAAAATTCACACCAACTCCTAATAAGATCACTTGGTAACCATCCAGAAAATG
Source organism: Mentha longifolia (assembly GCA_001642375.2). NCBI lineage: Eukaryota > Viridiplantae > Streptophyta > Magnoliopsida > Lamiales > Lamiaceae > Mentha > Mentha longifolia. Next base: position 13,882,942 of record CM038112.1, read on the forward strand.
GATAAAGTTGTAATATGAGAAGCAACCTAAACAATCGGGCAAAAATAGGTCTGCTCATGCTGGATCAAATAAGTTACTATATTTTTAAGTAAAATACAGAAGTAAATTAATCAGAAGACATTATATCATCATTATCCTAGACTAGGATCAAATTAAAGACAGAATTATGTCACCTCCAAGAGTGTGGAACCTAAGGAGGACCCCAATGCCTGCATCACATCAACAGCAGAGCATACAGCCGCCTTGATGGTTTGAATATCACCCTGAAAAATATAGATACAATGAAGATGCTTTCTCTTTTACAAAAATTTCTGTTCATTTTTCTTTGATAAACTTTACCATCGAAAGTAGTTCAACAACATACCCTTGCTCCTCCTATGACTGGAACGCGAACTGTGCTAGCTTTCAAATCCTGAATAGCTGAAGTTAATGAGCTATCATGATCCGTTTCAGCTGAAGCCCACTCGTCAAGACAAAAAATCTGAACATGTTTAATTTGAATTAGAAAATGCACGAATCCTTGGGCAAGCAAAGAATAGTATGACGTGAAAGGATTAGCATTACACATAATCTTGTGCTGGGGATAAATAAGGAGAAATTTACTGTCTAGGCTAGTTGAAACTGAGTGCCGAAAATAGGGAAAAACAAACGATAATGCATATCATGAATTGTTTCATAAAATAAATGATAAAAATAGCATCAAAGGAACTTGAAATGAATTGAAGCAAGCTGCTAATTAGGGTCAAAATAAGGGATGCATTACTTGATTATCCAAAATCGAATAAAGCTTTAACTTGAGCTTCATTTGATGGATTTCAATCCGTTTCTCCATTATTGAGTCCCAAAGAATAGTGGTTGCCGTCCAAACACTGCACAATACTTTCTGTACCATCCAAATCAAATGAGGGGCTTAAAATATATGGGAGTTTGTTAAGAACAAATAAAACGAAAAGGAAAGAGATCAAACGTATTGAGGAGTAGAGAAACATGATGTGGTTAAATCGAAAACTAGCTAATAAGATAGAAACAAAAAACAAGAATACAAAATGGAGTTCCAGGAAGTTTGATGTCTGCAGTAATCGTGCATCCTAGAGAACAGTAGAAATTGTTCTGATTATGGGAAATACTAATAGCTGGAATCAAAAAGAATAAAGAGAACACAACTAAGATGCAACATTTAGAACTTGATATAGCTCAAACACGATAAGCTACCTCTGCTTTTATTTTCTGGGCTACCAACGCATCATCACTCTGAGCATTTGCATATCGCCATTGCAAGAGTCTATTGTATAAAAGCCGCAAGTTATGGACATCTTCAATGTGATTTGCATTTTTCTTCGCATGTCTGATATCAGCAATAAAACTAAGAACAGAAGTCGAGCTAAGAAGTTTTCTGGTGGGGCTGGAGGGTCTTATCCGAGCAGGGCTGGGTCCTCTAGAAGTATTGGCAGCCTTTGCTTTAGAGGGACTCATCCATCTAGACACAGAAGACAATACAGGGAGCAATCCAAGACTTGGAAGACGTCTAGAAGTTCCATCTGCTGAACTTGAAGAATCAGGCCTTGCCATCTGCACTGAACTATCATCAACCGAACACTCATTCACCGATGCTCTTCCACTCTCATAACTGGATGCTAGCATTGGCAATTTGACAAAAGGTTTACTCGTCCCACCAAGAGATGGTATCCTGGGGGAAGGTTTACCTGTTTCTGAATGGTATGAAGATGAAGTTTTGCTAGTCTTATCAGTCAAATCAGTACTTCGATTCAAAACAGGGTTCCCATGCAGAGAAAGTCTCCTGAGTGAAGAAGTATCAGTTCCCGAATAGGATGAAAATGGAGATCTGCTTTTCTTATCAGCTAAATCTACACTTCTACTCATAACAGCACCGCCATCCAAAGATAGTCTCCTAAACGGAGGTGTAGCTGTTTCCGAATGGGAAGTTAATGAAGTTTTGCTTTTCTTATCTGGCAAATTGATACTTCTATTTAGAACTGCATTTCCATCCGGAGATAGTCTCCTCGGGGACGGAGCACCTGCTCCCCAACTGGATAAAGATGAGGTTTTACTCGTCTTATCAGCCGTGTCCATATTTCTATTAGGACCAACTGTGCTATCTAGGGATAGTCTCCTGAGGGAAGGTGAACCTGTATCCAAACGAGATGAAGATGAACCTTTGCTCGTCTTATCACCCAGGTCGATAGTTCTAGAAAGAATGGCGGCGCTATCTGGAGATGCTCTCCGGCTGGAAGGCGAAGTTTTGCTTGTCTTATTAGCCAGGTCTGTACTCTTATTTGGATTGATCCCATCCAGAGATAGTCTCCTAAGGGAAGGTGAAGTTACTTTGATTTTCTTATCAGTCGGGTCAATAATTTTGCTCGAGGCAGTCAACACTTTCCCAGCTGTTGGCCATCGATCAACGGGTTTATAATTCTCAGATTGACCAACAGAATTCTTACCTCTAAGTGGACTGTGTTTCCTTTCTGGTGTTGGCTTTCTTGAAACTTCAGTCTCTCTATGAGCAACATTCAACGATTGCCTTAGAGTGCGATCAGGGACTGGTTTTTCTTTCTTACTAATAGGAGCAGAATATGTATCGGATTGGAAAGAAACATTTAGGCTCCGCATAGTTGAAGGCCATAAGGACTCTGGAGGTAATTTGTTGCCTGCTACCTTTCTTGATGCCAACAGCGATTCAGCAACCGCATCCTGAACTGGTGTTGATGGAGATCGAGGCGATGAAGGTCTAGAGGGACGTTTTCTTTCAGCTGTTACGGCCCTCTTTGCTGCTGCAGAAACAGTTAAGGTTGATGGTGTTTTAGTGGGCGTTGGCGAAGAGCAGCGTTTTGAAGCAGAGGGTGAAGATGGTAAAGGTGACCTATACCTCGAACGAACTTCTCTTGTGTGGACTTGGGGAATGGCTCCATTCTTGTTGTCAGCTGGAACCAGTGGTAGTCTTGTTATCTCACCTGCAGATTGCTTCTGTAATGCTTGCTCTGGTTCATAAACATCCATCAAAACTAGTGGAAATTAGTCCGCAATCCGCATTGATGGCCCTCTTCAATAACTGATGACAACCTTAAATATACTCCTTCCTAAGAGGCTTTCACTTAGCCTGAAAATCTGCAAATAAATTCACAGCCAGAAGTAAGATAGAGCAGATGAGAAGAGAGAGGGGGAAAAGAATGAGGCATGATGAAAAAGGAAAAAGATTCTAAAAGGAATGCATCTGTTTAAATTAAAGGCACCAAGATCTCAAAAGGAAGAATTTGAAATGAACTTTATGCACTCGACATCATCAAACTCAGCCAAAAGAAAGGGTAAAAAAGAAACAGCAAATAATTTGAAAAAAGAAATTCAAACAATATCTTATAAAACCAAGCAGCAGAAAGAGTAAATTCAAATCTTCCTCCAAAATGAGAAAGAGTAGGAGAAGGGTGGGGACAGAGAAGCAGTAGTGTGAGTTGGATAAGAGTGCATTTCTCTCTTGCCTTTTACTTTTCTATTATATGAATTTCCTTTTCTTGTTTCCTATTTCAATTCATGGTCCCCAGCCTTTTGTCCCTGTCACGAGAATGCCATGGTTGGCAAGGCTGGAGCTGTACATGCAATACACACACACACACGCAGAGCAAGTAAGATTCACATTAAGGCAACTTCTTTTCATGAAAGGGAATTCTCTGAAAATGATACCTTCACCTCTCTCTCTCTCTCTCTCCAGGAAGATGCTAAAGATATTAATCCCAATCAATGATCACAAAAAATGATATTCTGTCGCTCCTAATTTCTTGAATTGAAGAGGTCAAGACTCATAAACACGCACCCCAATGATCACATAAGCACAAAAAATTGAATTCCTCCACTCTCAACTCTCTTGCAAATTGGAAAGAAATCAAGAAATAAACCAAACACAAAAGGCATATTCATCTCAAATTCAAGCAGAAGACAGCAAACTTACTTCGAATCAACAATTAGATTCCGCAAGAAACCAACAAGATGGAGAATCCACTCTTCTTCTCGGTTTCCCAATACTGAAGTTAAGGTTTAAAAAAGTAAAATAATGCCCAAATCAATGATTAAGAATCTGAATTTTCTTTCTCTTTCCGCCATGACTGTAAACAATTCAAAGTAATTAAAAAGAAATGAGAACAAGGACATGGAGGCCACGTGCAGGAAGGATCATTGTCCATCCCCATGAATTTACACAACCCCATAAACACTACAGCAACAATAAAATAATCCTTCATACTGCTAAATATCATTAATTTACATTGATTAAGCATCGTTAAGGGCAGAAACTACTGAAAAAAATAATCAGGCATTGTCCTTTTTTGCATTTTCTTTCTGCGGATGCAAGAACAAAATCCGATGCAAATCGTTTTATTTAAAAAAACGAGGAACTTTCTAGTATTTTTCTTTTCTACATGAATAAATGTAGCAAGTAATGGTCTACGCTTTGTCAGATTTGTCCTCAAATTCTCCAGCATCTATAGATTTCTCCATTAATCTGCTCCATAAAAGAAGCTGCAGCTAAATCAGCATAAATTCCGCAGCTCAGAATTTCAAAAAATATTTGACGTTCTCCGATCAAAAAAACCTATCTAAAAGAAGTTTTCGCTCGATTTCACTCAAAACGAAAAACGGATCACCGATAAAGTTCGATTGAAACTGAATCACTGCATCGAAACATCAATTTTTTACAGATAAATGGCCCGTAATAAATCAAAAATAGATCGCAAACCAAAAGCTAGAACAAGTATTTTACCTTTTTCCGGCAACAATCAAAAAAAAAAAAAAAAAAAAATTGTCGAAGAAAATTGATCGAGCGTGATTGAAAATGGTGGAAGTTTTCAGTTTAAGACGTTGGAAACTTGGAATGAAATACCGTGATTCGACAAGACGCGGCGATGACGATTCATTCAATATTCTTTTTTCATTATAAATAAATTCCCTGTTAATTTAAATTCATTATTATTAGTATTTAGTACTACCTCCATCCCATTACATTAGTCCTCTTTGCTTTTTGATTGTTCGACACGTTTTTCCACCGAAACCTAGTACGAGTTTTAAAATATAATTTTGACGTATTCATTTTTTCACGGGGTACTATGAGTGTCATAGTACCCCGTGAAAAAATGAATACGTCAAAATTATATTTTAAAACTCGTACTAGGTTTCGGTGGAAAAACGTGCCGAACAATCAAAAAGCAAAGAGGACTAATGTAATGGGATGGAGGTAGTAGTATTTACTACCTCCATCCCATCATTCCCATGTAAGAAGTCCACTTTGCTTTATGCACGTATTTCCACCGAAACTTAGTACGGATTTTAAAATATAATTTTGTAGTATCGTTTTTTTTACGGGATACTATGAGTGTCATAGTATCCCGTAAAAAAAACGATACTACAAAATTATATTTTGAAACCCGTATTAGGTTTCGATGGAAATGCGTGTCAAATAGTAAAGTGGACTAAATATATGGGATGAAGGTAGTATTTATTTTGCTTTTGGGAGGCTTTATATTTTACTTTCTATATTTTGTCTTTTTCTAAAATAAATCTAATATTTACTAGAAACGCTCCAATGTCCACCGTGGGCACACTTAATATGTCCACCGGTGATATGGCAATGCCACGACGACAATATTTTTCATTAGGCTTTAGTTATTGTAGGGTTTAGTTTTTTATAATAAAATTTAATTAATTTTGATATATCTTTTATTAATTTCTTTATTTATATCAATGTCACGTCATCCGTGCAACGTGCCCACGGTGGGCATTGGATCATTACTATAATGTTTATACCAAAAATAATCTGGTGTTACTAATATATTTGTATTTTCTCAAAAAAACAATGTAATTTCATATTCTAATGATCTAACCAAAGTGATGGGTGAAATAGTTATAATTATTGCATGTAACATTTATTACAATAGTAGCTTTTGGAAACTACCTTGCTTGCTGTAATATTTGAGATATTTCCTCAAAGAGAAAGAAAATTGAAAGATTACGTTATTTAGGGTTTTTTTTTACATGAAGAAATTCCGATGCTAAAATTATGTTGACATGATGCAAAAATGGAAAAGAAAAAATGACTCGGTTATTATTTGATAAAGTTTGTGCTAAATAGTATGGAAATAATTTCGTAAATTCTTATGTGTTTGATAAAATAGAAAGATACATAAATTTACAATATAAATACTAAAACAAGTAAATGACTTTTTTTAGTGTGATATTTTGCAGTTTATTTGGACATAATTATACATTGAACTATATGATTTTATGAAATTGTACATACTCGATGACGATATTCCATTATTTGCAATATATTTAAAATGGTATGCCTAGTAAACAAATAATTATAATCAAACTATCACCATCAATCATATATTTAGGAGAAGATTTCTATACCGTTCAATTTAAGCTATTCTACGTTTGAAATTTTCAAAAGAAAAGGTATATATATAATATATAAAGGTATATATTTATGTACGTACGTATATATAAAATTGTCGAGTTTGTCAATATCGTAAGTAGTGTGCGCTTAAAGTTAATAATATTCGTTTTATCCAATTCTTTCATACATAAAAAATGAGATACGAAATGACGGTCAATTAAAATAATTAATTAATTTAAAATGGTCTTTATCAACATCTAAAACATAAATATGTATACACGTACACACATATGTAAGATCATATAAAAAAAATGAGTTCACTGTAAAAAAAAAAATCACAAATAATTTACACCACTTATCAATGTGTGATCCATGATCCAGATTAAATGGTTCATTATAATAGTATTGACATCATGATAACTCGTGCATTATAATATATTATTAATAATGCATTACGATAAATGATGTATTATACTTAATTAATTATGCATAAGATGCATCATTTTTTTTTCTAGTTTATATATAAAAATAAAAATAAAAGTTCTTATCATTTGTATTTTGTTGCTGTTTTCATTCTCTTGAATTTAGGGGAATACTGAAAACGATCGTTTCTTATAATCGTTATGTTCAATACTTTTCAAAAGAACCAAAACGAAGACTACGAAGATAATATGTTATTTACACTACGTAATTATTAAAAACATAATATACATTAATAGTGATATAATATGTTTTGACATTACATAATTATTTAAAAAATAACATACGTACTAATTAATAGTGATATAGTAATGATCATTTAGCTCTGCTCTTCCCTTCTTTTTCATCACTTCGTTTCATTTTTTTGTGTTTCACTTCGCTCATCCACAATTCATTTTATTTTCAGATTAATTACTATATTCCTTAGTTGTTTAGTCAACAATCGTTTATTGGATGTATCCCGCTTACTTTTCTATTGAATCTCAAAATTTCACTAACTCGTTAATATTTTATTCATTTTGGCTATTTGACTTTATATAATCAAATTGTGAAATTAATAATATTTCTTGTAGTCACAGGATAACACGCTATATATAAAAATACTATTTTGCGAGGCATGAAATAAATATAGTTCAGTTAAAATAAAAACTATAGTTATTTAGAGAAAAGAAAAAAGAATAAATGATCACTCTACAATCTACATGGAATTGATTACGTCAATAAACAAGTTGGCATTCGGAAGAAGAAGATATGAACATAATTTGCACATGGATTCTATCATTGTGTGTACCCACCTTCTTTTTTTTAAATATTAAAATTTACGACACTTTTCGAAAAGTTATGATCAATTTGAGTGAAGGACTTAAATAATACTACGTAGACATAGTCAATACTTACTTATAACAAATCTAAGGATTATGCTTTAATTATGAGTTTTTATAAAAGGCGTTGACAGTAACTTAATTCTGTCCACTTTATTTGGATCACTCTGTTATTTATATTTTACATATTCAACAAGCGAGGCAAATATAATGCATGAAATGTACTATTAGTATATATAATTGATAAATTAAAAAAATGATTTGTTATTGCTAGTCATCTTTCGTGGGTACTACTCGTGTTTTGATTACTTTATATAAATTGATAATTAATTCTTATTTTTATTAATCTTTATTCTAATACCTAAAAAATAGTTTGTAACACCATAAAATTCACATATTACATAAAAATCAAATGTCGATTGTTTTTCTATCTATTTTTTTTTAAATGTGAGGAATAAAGAACAAATTGAGGTTTGATTTTTATGTAATTTATGAATGTAATGAAGTTATTAATAGTTTGTGGGTATCAAAATAATGATTAATAAAAAGAAAAAGAAAAAGAAAAAAAAAAGCAAGATAAAATGGTAAAAACGCGAGCGATGGCCACAAAAGGTGTATACAAGACTTGCATATTATTTCTCATAAGAAATTAGAAATGATCTAGACCATTGACCATTGTGTGATTTATAGTCCAAAGTAATTGGTACATCATGATTGTACTTAGAATGCATTATGATGATAGATTCAGTATAATAATACTGACTATGCATTATGATACACGATACATTATAGTTGTATGTAATGTATATTACAGTTGTAAATAAGATGCTTATAAAAACCTACTTTTTTAGAGGATCTCAACCTTATATATATAAATTTTATTTGCGAATTGTACGATAAAAATTTGATTCTAATGGAACCAAAATCCAAATCCAAATAATGCACCTTCCTCAAAATTTGAAGATTGATTTTCTATTTATTGCATGTCTTGAATTATCATCAATTAAAAACTTATGAAACACAATTAATTAAAAATTAATTCGTATTACCTCATATTCAATTCAAAAACAATGTATTTAGATTTGAATGTTAAAAGGGCATGGTTAGAAATGTAATTATTTTAATAGAAATTACGAATAGTCATGGGTGGGTGACCGATATCAAATGATGGGAAGTCATGTGTCAAAACGAAACAACAAAAATAAACTAGCGTACTTTGACATGTTCTTTCCCAGTTGTAAATTTTTGATTATTTTATATTAATGTTTGTTCTTCTGCTATACTAAAAAAAACATGTTACTAGGTAATGACAAATTTCATGTGGGCTTATGATAATTTTTGTAGCAAAAAAAAGAACTAATACTTATTTTTTAGTGCCTCTTGTCTCATGGTATATGTACATTTACCGCGTTACTTGAGTTCAATCCTCTCCGTAATCATATTGATTTTTAATTTTCTTGCCACTTAGGAATTGGAATTGATTGAAGCTTAATATAATTTCGACATGATCTTAATTTAACACTATCATGCAAAATGTACTTATAGAACTTCATAATTAGAGTGTCCAAATGTGCAAATAGAAGTCAATTTCAAAAGAACCTCAAAACCATATATTCCGAATTTTCCGCTATCAAAATACACGTACCAAGAAAATAAGAAAATTTATATTTGTAACCTTATTTATTGTTTCCTTTTCTCTGTAGATCTATTGTGAGAAAAATAGCAAACACATCCACGATAAGTGCAATCTTTTTGTCATTTTGATCAATCCGCAAAAATTGCACACTTTCTATTTTAGTAGATGACCTCACACGTTTATATTTAAAATTTCATCTCATCCCACTATTTACTAAAAAATAGAAACCAACACTACATCATCCAATAAGTGCCCCTTTTTTCACTTAAAAAAATTTACCCGGTATCTACCAAAATTTCATTAAAACTCGTCTCACCAAGAGCATCACACACTTGGTGGACGGAATCGGTATTAAAAAAAAAGGTAAAATAGTAAACATATAATCATTTTACAATCAAACAGTTAAAAATGAGACACCTATTTATCAGGAAGCAAGAACACAATAAACATCCCCCACTTAAAAAAAGGAGTGGGTACATGAGAATATCCTTTTTGTCATTTGGAGAGAGAGAGAGAGAGAGAATGCAAAATGCAATTGGAAGAGGCACAGGCACGTATAAATGGGGTGGTCTGGAAATGAAAATGAAGTAATGAAGTTGCAGAAATATTTGTATGATGAAGCAATGTAAATAAGTAAATAAATATGATAATGGGTTTCTTTCTTTTCCTCAACTCAACTCAAGCAGTGCAGCAGCTTCTTCAATTCTACTACTACTACCAATTGGACCCACCATCTGTCTCCCTTGACTGGTAAAAATCATTTGCTCTCACCATGTTTACCTCTTCAAATTCATTATCATCTGCAGAAGTACTCAACCAAGAAAAAATAATTAAAAATAACTAAAAAATTAAAAGAAAAGCGTTAGGTCGAGCATTCGTAAAGAGCATACATCTCGAGTAGAAGGATGCATAAAATCAAATGAAAACTGAAATTGGTACAAAACACTTCTCTATTTTGTTCCTTCAAACTCAAGTTTTCTGTAAATTGTAATATTGTACTTATCTCAGAATTTAAAACTTCCTCCTTCCATTACAGAAGAAGAAGATGGAGGAGGAGGAAAGAAGAACAATCATCGATAGCCAACAGCACTACCAGCTCAAAAAAGGATGACGCAACGAAGATAAGAAGAGAAAACAATGACTTGATTGTTTCTCACTTCGACATGCCTAAGGGTTCAAACAAGGCCAAAGCTCAGAATATCATATCATATCTTATAAGTGTTACTTAGATATGTGCAATATATGGTTTTCAGAATCTAAAAAAAAGAAACCTATGTTGGGGGTGTTTACTTTGGGTTCGAAAAGTAAAAAGAATATAGACTAAACTATGTAGTTTGATGGATCGAACAACTTTGAGCTCGTTGGATCAAGAAATCCATCAAATATCAATCATATGTTGGAAAACCAGTATGTGGCCCAAAATCAAAACGAAACCTTATAGTATCTCAAGGGAAAGGTTTTACTTCATCCTAAAAACTATTCAGACAAGGACTAGGAGATAGCCTGGCTACTGCCTCATATCCATTTTCACATGAAACGAAATGTAACCTTAAAAGAGCATAAGTCGAATCATGGTAAGATAAATCGTACGGTCAGATAAAAAAAATTAAAAATAATAGTCACATATCAAACTACTAAAGTATGACAAGAAAGGAAACCTTTTCTCAGTGTGAGGGCAAGAACAGCATCATTCTCAACCTGAAAAGATGCATCAAAAAATTGAATTTATAAGGTTCATAACCAAAACATTTATTAAAACTATTACAATTTTAGGAGCAAAAGCCATAATCAAACTCATGAGATTTGATTGAAGCTGTATGATCAGAGGAATACTTGCTGCAGTGTTATGTGTTTATTACATAAACTATAGAAAGTGAAGACAGACCTTTTGATCTGCAAGAGTTTTCGAGTCTTCTAACACTTCGCTATTTGGCATTTGGATCAAACGTTGATTGTTGACCGGTTGGTCAGTGAGTTCTTGCAGCTTCTCCTTAACTTGCAGAATTGTCTCACTCGGCACACATTGCAGAAAGTAAGTCGTCTTGTTGCGTTTTACGCGAATATACATCCCCTGCAACGTAAACAAATCAAGATGACCACACGATCAGTCTACAAACTGATAACACCTACAACAAAAGATCAAGAATCTTCACATACTCGTAATGACTCATATTCAATATCATGAAACACGAGTGTCGACATCCCTTATCAGTCAAATAGAAATATCAAACAAAATGGAACTAGCACGTTACACATGTGAAGATCGGTTGCACCGAAGAAAATCACTGTAAAACACTACACATAGACCATCTGAAAAATGATTTAACATATATACACAGCATATATATTTAGTGCAAAAGATTCAACTTCTTGACCTTTTAGCACTAATTACACATCCTATTTTCCATCCCTCTTCGGTTTTCTTCGAATTCGTTAAAACTATTAATCACCAATACATAATTCCTCAAACATCCAACTTTCTTGCTCATGTAGATAGTCAAGAAATTTCCCACGATAAATAAATATTTCCGAAAAAAAGAAGAGGATTCCAACATTCTTCAACAATCCAAATTCCCCTTTCTTAACTAGTCATATTGCAGTTTTTAAGTATGATTTTTCAATCCATAATCAACCAAAGAAACTACTAACTGAAGTTTAAAAAAATTTAATTAAACAAGAGAAAACACTCAATGGGCCAAATTCGTTTCTACATTCGACGCCAATACGACTAAAATCAGTGAATTTCAAGAACCCCAAGTAAATGCGATGCGCAAAAAGAGATTCATCCCATCCCGATTGAATTACAATTGAGCCTCAAATTTGGGAATTTCGAAAGAGAGAATATTAATTGCAAACAGAAAACAGAAGCGTACAGTTTGATCATCTGGGCTCTTGGGGCGCGATGGCTGCGACATAGTGCAGAATTTGTTGAGGATCGGAAATTATTTTGAGCAGCTGTTCTAAGCTGAGTATTTAGGAAGAAACTGGGCTTTGTTATTTTCTAAATCTATTTTTTCTCTCTATAAAGTCAAAATATATAAAATAAAAAATAAAAAAAATAAAAACAAACTTTCGCCGGTTTTGTTTTTGGATGATACGGTGCAAAACAAAATTTTGTTCGATATTATATTCTTGAAAAAAAGAAATAGACTAAATGGTTTTACAAAGATAAATATGAATTAAAATTAGACTAAATTAAAAAAAAAAATATTAAAGCCTATGCACCATAAAAAAACAGAATACATTAAAATAAAAAAACTACTAGAATACTAAATACTCCATTTTCTTTAGATGAATTACTACATTATTTTAATTATGTAAAAAAACTATTAGGAGTAAAGTGGCACAATATTGATTAGAGATAAGATCAAATGTTGAAGGGGGGAAATAATTTTTTTTTCTTGTTTTTTTTCTTTTGCCCCAATTCTTTTTAATTTATTGGGAGAGAGGAGTCTTCACATTAGTTGGGTTGGTGGGCAAAAACACGAACACAATTGAAATCAAGCTCTAAATCTACCAGCCCAGCTTCTCGATCAGCCATTGTTGGATTCAAGTTTCTAAATTTCTGCTCCGGACCTAATTTATTTCTCGCTCTAGGATTCTGGGCGGTAGGAATCATCATGGGCAACAGTTCCTCCATGCTTACTCAGTACGACATTGAAGAGGTCCAAGAACACTGCAACAACACTTGTAATACTCCTCCTCCACTTCTTTTCGACGTTTTCTATGCTGCTATTTGATAATCCCATGATTCTTTTATATCTCGGAAGTTGCTGAGTTTTTCAATTTTCTATGTTCTTCCATGGTTTCTCTTGGGGTTTCGGTCTCACGAAGAACTCAGGGAGATTTCTGATTAAGGTTTTGTTGTGTTTTAGTAATGGGTTTTCATTCTTGATGCGGAAATGTGATTGGTATCGGATTGTGTACTGTTCTTGGCCTTGTTTAGAAGAAATTTTGATGAATGATGTGTATTTGGATGAATGCTGTGTAGTTTCTCAGCAGGAGATAGTGTCATTGTACCAGAGGTTTTGTCAGTTGGACAGAAGTGGAGGCGGCTTTATCTCCGGGGACGAGTTCATGAATGTACCCGAATTTGCAGTCAATCCCCTCTCTCAGGTTGCACAAACAGCTGCTTGAAACTACTTTTTTGTTGGTTTAATTGTTATTATAGGAATCGATTAGGTGTTCTTGAAGAAATCAACTAAGAAAAGCATGTTGGTTTTAGGTTCAATCGAACTAAGTATTGGACCAGAATTGAATAAATAAAAAAAAGAAGCTTTGTGTGTTTTCATGATTTCCTATCAAAAGTTGTGGTCCAGTTCTCATAGAGTTGGTAGTACCACATCATCTATAGAGGAAGGATGGCTTTTTTAGGGTGTAAAAAGTTATGACTTTAATTAGAAGTGTTGATAATGGCATACCCTGAAGAAGAAATAGGGGCATGAATTGATTTGCCGATAGTAGGAGTATACGATTGATTGATATACCTGACTAATGCGTCTATGACTATTATCGGTATTGATGTAGTTACTATATCAGTAACTGTGAAGGGGAGAGAGAGAGAGAGAGATAAGTTAACTGGAACCGTATTTAGATGATACGTGCTTTCTCTGAATATTAGAACTGATTGGCTCTCGGATCCAGTATATATCCTTCTCTTGGTGATAGGAAATACGGATGCGAAAATTGGACGTAAAAAAGTTTATAAGATTTGCTCTGTGGGATCATATGATTCCTATTCTTGAAGTACCGCAAAATTCTATGGATAGTGTAGAACATGTTCTCGAATGAGTTTACCTCTTTGTTCTTCAACTTTCTGGAAGCTGATAAGATAAATAGTATACATAGTAAACCTTGGTCTTGTAGTGGGAATGAAAGTTCTTATACTATATTCTCAATAGAACCTGTTATATCTCCGTTTAACCATGTAGGTTTGACACATTTTTGCCAAGTAAATGTTAGCATGTATACATGGTCTGCCACAACTTATGAATCAAGTGATGATTACTGGGGAAAAATGAAATTTAAAAAAGGATCGAGTATCCCATGTAGTCAGTTCGGTTGCGACTCTGTTAAAATGAAATAGTATAAATAAGGGCACATCATATATATAATTTCAACTGAATAAAATTGTTATTGCTCACAAAGACATGTATGTAACTAGTTTTCGTCTTCCTCTTCTTCTTCTTTTTTTTGGTTCAGAGACTGTTAAGGATGCTGGATGGACTAAATTTCAAGGAGTTTGTAGCATTCCTATCTGCTTTTAGTTCTCGAGCGAGTTTGCAGCAGAAAGTCGAATGTAAGATGTGCAAAATATAGAATTATTCTTTCTTAAATAATCACACACTTTCAATGTTAAAATTTTATTTTCCAGCTGGCCCATGCTGAGTATAACTTCCTTAACCCAGTTATTTTTAAGGTTTATGATTCCGATGGTAATGGAAAGGTTAGTTTCAATGACGTTTTGGACATATTGCGAGATTTGACGGGTCAATTTATCGCTGAACATCAGAGAGAGGTTAGTCTCCTTTCTCTTTCCTCTGATATATGTTATCTTTATTTATTCTTTTTCTAGTTTTCTATTGCTTATATGTTTTTTGTCTTCCTCAGAAACTGTGGAAAACGTTCAAATTCCTATGTTTAAAAATAGAAAATGATAAGCTATGTAGATAAATTCAACTGAAGCAATCAAATTATTATATCGAGGCTACCTTTCTGTTGTATCCCAATTAGTTATTACCTTATTTTTGTTTGAAATTCATTCATATTGTTATGCTTCTGCTTCTGGAAAAACAATCAATGGAGAAAGTATAACTAGTCGAGATATGATCCAATAGAGTGAATGAAAGTGATGAAGCAAAATATAACTAAGCACGACGATATACTAACAAGATGGGTAAATTATGTTTTATTTGCTTGCATTTTTCTCCTAGTGCTTACCAATTGCAGAGTGTGCTAATTCAACATTCTTCGTGCCTTTTCCCCCTTCAAATAGCACGTTCTTACCCAAGTTCTTGAGGAAGCAGGCTACACGAAGAATTCTGTATTAGTTCCAGCTGACTTCATGAAGGTAATATCAGTTCTATATTTATTGAGGAGAATAATGATGATGAAGGTAGTACGGAGTATTAATTATTTAATTTTTTTTTGATTTTTTTTTTTGTACCCTGCCTTATATGAATCTTTATATATAAATATATCATAGTACATGTACGGGGGCTTATTCTATCTCCATGTTTATATCTATTGAGAAAATCCTGCTGTATATCTTCCCTTTACTTATGTCGTGGGGTGATTTCTTGATTTTCTGTTTCGCATATCCATCGTTAACTCTACTTGTTATATCATCCACCACAGATCCTGGGCAGTTCTGGCTTGAAGATGGAAGTCGAAGTCCCTGTAGATTAGAGATAACCACGATACTATCTTCGACGTTCTCTCTCTCTCTCTCTAATCTTTTTTGGTTTTTTAAATATCTGTGGAACTCATGTGTATTATGGCTAGCATTTTGGCTTCTCCAGTTAATTGATAAAACATTTGGCCCTTCAGTACATGTTTTAAGCTGCAGACTTGCTACATTTCTTGAATGCTTTACTTGATTATAGTTTTAGTTGTAAACAAACATTTCTAAAAATAGATGCAAAATGTCAGGGTTGCATTGATTTGGAATTTGCACAAGTTATTTATATTACACCAATAATTGGGCAGAAATCTATGGATAAAAGATGGGAATGTACCAAAATTGCCAGAATTGAGTATATAATTAAATTGCTAAAAAAAAAAAACTTCATTAACAACTCACTAATGTGCTTGCTATTGCAAAGTCATAGTTGCACAATTATCCGAATTCCAAAAAATAAAATAAAAAAAAAGTTGAAACAAACATTAAAAATGTTTTTTTTAAGTGAGGAACAATTATAAGTCAATGAAATACATCACCTTCAGGCATCCATACACGAAGCAAGCGATCATAAAAGGAGCAAGTAGCAACTGCACAACTCTTCCTCTCTCCAACGACAACTGGATCTCCTCTTTGCCAATCACCTCCATATGCAAGTGAACCGTGTTTTTCGTACTTCTCCACAACTTCGACTCGATCCCCTCCAAACTTAACAACGGAGAATCCATTATGCATACAAGCTGTCAACACTAGCCCTGGTACAGATGGATGGTGCTTTATCCTCCAAACTCCTCCACCTAAACATATCGAAGATTCACTAACCGGTCTTGAAATTGATCTCACGTCCCATATTCTTAAGTACTCGTCGTAGCTTCCAGTGAGAAGGGTGTTGGGATCATGAGGGCTCTTCGCTATGCAGCATACTCCCATCTTGTGTGTTTTTGTGTTTTGGAAAGCTAACTGTGAAGGGTCCTCGCGTAAATCCCAGCAACTGAATCTGCAGTCGTCCGAGCCTGTGTATACTAGCGTTGGGTGCTGGATGTCGAAGGAAACAGCCCAGAGCTCGAAGTCATGTGCTTTCCATTCTTGTGAGATGTTTAGCTGGGAATCTTGGAGTGAGAGTATGGAAACGGATCCGTCAGAGAGGCCGACTGCCATGGATGTGGAGGATGGATTCCAATCTATGCACAAGCACATGGAGGAACTGATATGTTTGCTGTAAACCTCGTTTAAGCGGTTACCTGTATTCAGCAGAAGATTTCATCATTGTGGAGTTCAACTTCGAGTACATATGATCGTGGTGGAAGATAATGAAGAAATAGATGATGTATCTAGAACAGCTGCAATTATGTGACATTTACGATACAAGTAAAACATCAATGGATTGAGCAACACTGAACATATTGGACTTATTAATTAGAATTAGAAAGTATTCATCTTGACAGCATGATTCATCACCGAACCAGGCAAAATGTTATAAAAGGAAAAAAAAAGAATACGAGAATTTGCTTCGCTTTTTTGAGATTAGGACCTCATACTATCGAGTTTCATCACATCAACAACATAAGAAGAATAATCTAACACTGAACAGAATATGAATATGCAGATTTCACAAGAAACGACTGACAAATCAACGAATCATCTCCCAAGAAAGTCCTACGAACAGGTCGGCATTGCTTGTTTCGCAGAAAAAAACACGTACTTAACAATGGACTGAGATTCAGCAAAGACAGCCTACACTTTTAGTGAAAAAAAGGCTCCATTTTTAACACTACACATTGTCCACTATCAGAAAGCACCAGAAGAATGCACAAAGTAAAACAAAACAAGAACTTACTGTTTACTTTTCCACTATCTGAATCAGAGCATTGCAAGCTATAGACCTTTACATAACCATCAGCATCGGCTTGAGCAAGCAAAGGGTTGTTCAGATTCTGCTCAGGGCTCCACTTCATATCGAAGATTCCAGCCGTTTCTAGTTTTTGAATCAAATCAAGCCGATTCTCATTAGCATCTACATCAAAGAGCGTTATGCTCCCGGATCGACTAGGCTGATCGCCCTCTTGAAGCACGTAAGTAGAGGCTGCGAGCACGTTGTAGTGCGAGTCATGGCGACAGAACTCCACGGCATCTGCGTTTCCATCTAAAATGTAATGCCCCACATCCATTGATGCAGCTGAAAATGAATCAAACAAGAATAATTATGAAAATGTAGTTTCTTTCATTCAGGCATTTCATCGAACACGCTGCCTGCTTACTCAGAAGTCGTTGGTCGATGACTTACAGTTCACTCGCTCTCTTACTGCAAGATTCTTACTTCCTAATGGCGTGAATACGCAGCAGTTTTCTTTAATTTGTCTAAAACGAATACGCATACATATTGGAAAAAATATGGTTTAATTGTAAATTAAAATGAATGGTCTAGCCATTCCATAGTCCATACATAGCGTTGGAAAAATCTTGATCCGGGTCGGGTACTCGACAAAGTCCGACCCGATTTACCAGCCCGGCCCCTACTCATGAGTCATGACTTCCAATTTTTTTTTAAAAAAATACATATGCGATTCAAAATGAAGTAAATTCAGCTAGTAATTTTTTTATTTTTTATTTTTTTATTTATTTTTTAATTGGAGAAGTGGGTGTGGTATTATATGAGCACAATTGCATGGTTGTACAAATTTATGAAAACTATAAAATTTGGAGGTTTGCATTTTAAATTTTCTCCAAACCAGATCATGTTCAAAAAGGTTTTTATCATAAATAAAGAAGAAAATCAGCTATTCATTTTCCGATTTAGGTCTTCTATTGTAATTATGTGTTGCATCTTCTATTGTAATGATGAATGGTCGCAACGTGTCATAAATATTTCTAAAATCTGCAATTTTTTATTTATGAAAATCTTTGATTATTGCTAATTTAAAAAATGTTTATAGCACTTGATGACCATCCGTTGTTGCAGTTCGAATCATTCTCCTTTTTCGTACAAAAAAAGTGTAGCTTCATCCAAATTGTAAGGTTTGGTATGAAGTTGATGTCATTTACAATATTTTTCCAATTTACATAGTATTACTTTGTAGTAAAGTTTTTCGGTATTGATGCAATATCATTTTCTTTAAGTCATGCTGTATTAAATTAGTAAAAAGGTGGAAGAAAGAGATTGTATTATGAATGTTACGAATTGGGGTGTGGTCTGGATTAAGCAGTCTTCTTTAAAGGGACTTGGGTTTACAAAAATATATTTAATATTTTTCACCCCCCACAATTAACCTAAACTTATGATGGGAATCGTGTGTATATTGTATAATGCAAATTTGAAACCCGTTAAATTTTGATATTCCTACATTATATTTGATTAAAGAAGTTGAAAGTTTTTGAGAAAAATAAATAAAAGAAGTTGAATGTTTACATATAATATATTTTAGCGATATTTAATTTTTTTTTTCTATCCGAGTAATCAAGATTAACGTTTATTATACTTAATTTAAGGGTGAAGTCAAAATTCGGATAGGTACATTACTATATAATAAAATAATCGATGATCTCCTAAAATTCGAAAATCCTAACAACTAAATATATGGATAAAACTCGTATTGAAATGACCTTTGCATGTCAATTCAATCACAATAATTATCTATGTGCTAAAAAAATCACTATAATCATCTTCTATGATGAAATCCGTTCCTTAGAATGTCTCCAATAACACTATTAAATACATTCAACCTTAAACATGAGATGCATACAATTCATATGACATTACCACTCATAATACTTCTTAATTTGGTATTATACATTTTTATTATATTTTCTCTTTCAATTCCCTCTTAGTTTTTTTTATTTTTATTTTTTATTATTT
Organism: Mentha longifolia; assembly: GCA_001642375.2. NCBI lineage: Eukaryota > Viridiplantae > Streptophyta > Magnoliopsida > Lamiales > Lamiaceae > Mentha > Mentha longifolia. The sequence goes on from CM038112.1 coordinate 13,902,529, forward strand.
TTTTAACATGCGGAATTTTGGCGGATATCCGGCACTACCAAATCTTAGCAGGACAAGGTTTTTTTTTTTTTTTTTTTTTTGAAGAAAAAATAAATTTAATATTACGAACTCGAACATGAAATATAGAGAAGACCCTCCACAACAGTTGGGGTTCATTCCAAACATGCGGTGTAAAAAATTATTTAGCCAATCTGTCTAGACTAGGAGCTATAGTATTTAACTCACGTCGAACATGAAGAACTTTAAAACCAACATTATCAACAAGTAACTGTCTGCAACTCGTGGAAATAGAACCAAACTCAGTGTGGTCAAAGTTATTCCCATTAACAACATCAAACGTAATTTTACTATCAGTCTCGAGCTGTACATAAAATAAATCCAATTGCTTCAACCAAGATAGAGCTTCATGAATGCCAAGAATCTCACCTTCTTCAACTCGTAGTCGCCCCGGAATAGTCAGCACCCTTGTTGCAACAAATTCACCCACAGAGTTTCGAATGATAATACCTATACCTGTAGAGTTTGTATCCGAGAAGAAAGCAACATCTACCCCACATTTAAACCAACCCTCCGGCAAATTATGCCACCCTCTGCAGACCTCTTGCCTTGTTGCCTTGCTTGCTGATGAACTTCCCCCTCAAGAGCTGTTACCCATTCATGCCGAAAGCTCATCGCAAGATAACATGACATGATAGGAGTAGGAAAAATACCCTTCCAAACAGCCAAGTTTTGATCTTTCCAAATCTGCCACATAATCATTCCAGTCTTGACTCGCACTTCGTCATTGACATGGCTTAGCAAAGAAAAAATTAGATCAGAGACAGAGTCGCTATTCGTCATACCTGATTGGATCACATGCTCCATTCCTGAAACTCTCCAACAGCTTCTAGCAAATGGACATGTTACAAAAGAGTGTCATTTAGTCTCAAGATCACTCTTGCATATACCACACTCGACTCCACCTTGAACACCACGTTTGAGTAAATTGACCTTAGTAGGAAGAACTCTATGAGATGCTCTCCAAAGAAAATTCTTAACCTCTGCAGGGACTTTAAGTTTCTAGATAGCTCTCCATCTTCCATCTATAGCATGTTCTTCATCAATGGTTAATGAACAAGCTAACTTATAAGCAGATTTAACAGAATAAATACCAATTTTAGTGTAATGCCAAATTCTGCAATCAGGAGCAGAACTCGGAATCAAAGGCATGCACAAAACCTCATTCGCATCAGTTTCATTTAGCACGTCTTCAATCGATTCAACATCCCATAATCTGATGGCTGAAATAATAAGATCTCTAACTTTTATATCATATAAATCTGGGGTGCAAGGTGTAGAAACAAAAAATCCCTTATCTATCCGAAGCCAAGGGTCATGAAAAACTCTCACACTATCCCCCGTCCCAATCCTCCATCTTACGCCATTCCTTACCAAATCCTGGGAAGAGCAGATGCTTCTCCAAGTGTAGCTTGGGCTATGCCCTACACTAGCATTTAAAAAATCCCCCTGAGGAAAATATTTAGCTTTAAGCACTTTGCAAACTAAAGCATTAGGGTCGGTGAAAAGACGCCAACCAATCTTCCCAAGCATTGCAATATTGAATAGCTGCAGATTTTGAAACCCTAAACCTTCAAGATCTTTCCTCACACAAAGACGATTCCACCTCATCCAATTAATTCCCCTAGTTGCATCACTCTTATTTCCCCACCAGAAAGTATTCATCATCTTTTCCAACCCATCTGTGAGACTAACTAGCAGCAAGAAAGAAGTCATATAGTAAGCTGGTAAAGCTTGAGCAACAGACTTAATCATTACTTCCTTACCTGCTTTAGAAAGATTTTTGCCACTCCAATTCTGAACTTTATGCCATAGTCTGTCTCGAAGAAATCCAAAGATCGCCCGTTTACTCCTCCCAATCAGAGAAGGCAAGCCCAAGTATCTCCCTGTATTCAAAGGCTGTGAGATGCCTAGAGTATTAGAGAGGTTCAAACGGTCTACTTCGGATACATTACTACTAAAGAAATACCAGATTTCTGATAATTAATAGCTTGACCTGAAACTTGCTCATACATATCAAGAAGACTTCTCAAGAGATTACATTCATGTTGTGTGGCTCGACAAAAGAGTACACTGTCATCCTCAAATATCAACTGAGAAATAGAAGGCCCATTACGACCTATACGGAGTCCATGTAAAGTTCCTCGTGTTGTCTCATGATTAAGAATCGCAGACAAACCCTATGTACACGGAATGAAGAGATAGGGGGAAAAAGGATCACCTTGACGAATACCACGATCCGGAATAATAGGTCCTACTAAATCTTGATTTACAAGAACTTTATAGCTCACAGTACGACACACATACGGATCCATTTGCAGCATTTATCACAAAAACCCAACCTTGACAAAATAGCTTTAAGATAATCCCAATCTACCCTGTGCCTTGCTAATATCAGTTTTCATAGCAATATTAGCTTTCTTCAGACGGTTGTAAAAAACTTTTGAGAGGATCTTGTAGATAACATTACACAAAGCTATGGGTCTCCATTCTCTCATATTTGTTGGATTCTCAACTTTTGGTATTAGCACTATATTAGTACTATTCAGATTTGGGGGTAAATCTGCATTAGAGAGCCACTGCGTACAACATTTAAAAATGTCATTCTTCAATAAAGCCCAAAACCTTTGATAAAAAGAGGGATTGAAACCATCTGGACCTGGCGACTTTTCAGGATTCATTTGAAAAAGAGCAAGTCTAAATTCCTCAATATCAAAAGGTTTAGTCAGCTCGGCATTCATCTCTGCATCTATGATAGGGTTCAAGCGATGTAAAACTGAGTGAAAATCTGTCTGCCCGTTCGATGCACTGAACAACTGTTTAAAATAGTCTGACACAACACCATGAATAGATGCACAATCCGCTGTCCAACTCCCATCATCTCTTTGGAGTTTTGTGATGGTATTTGTTCTCCTCCGCGCAGACGCCATAGCATGAAAGAACCTCGTATTTCGATCTCCTTCCTTCAACCAGAATTGTTTGGAACGTTGTTTCCAATGGATCTCGTCCTTCATCAATAAATCAGCAAGTTTGGTAAAATATTAAATGATTTTGGGATGGATTTTAATTTGAAATGATATCATGAGACCGTGAGAGTTTGGGATGAATACAAGTATTATAGTATGAGTACCTGGTATATAAACACATTTATGTATTTAATGTAAATATTATGTATATATAATTATATTTAGAGTAAAAATATACTTTAATATAGTAACTTTTAGTGATAAATTTATCATAATTTTTTTTGAACATTATCTATCAAGTATTGGTTATGATAAAAAAATATATATATTTTAGATTCTCATCCAATTAGAGATTCTAATAATATTTTTACAATGGAGAATATATGAATCGAGTCCATGCATAGATTTTGTCTAGTACTATTAGTTTTTAAACTAGTTTGTATCCCGTCGAAATTCGACGGGTATCAATTTATAGTATTTTATAAATAAAAGTATAAAAATAATACATACATACATACCATATATAAATAATAGTATTATAATATTTTATTAGTATAAAGGTGTTACAAAGTCGGATTAAATTTTATTAGCAAAATAGTTTAAAACGTTATAATAATGAAGAAAATATTTTTTGTGTAGTTATACTTATTTTGAGAGTCAAGTGGCTCATTAGAAAAATTATCTTAGTTCTAAGTGGACGTTAATAGTCCGACAAAAAATTAGGTATGAGCTAAAAATTTGTAGCAAAAAAGAAAGCGAAAATGAGCCAAATTGAAAATAGCCCAAGCCTGGTGGATTGACCCGTTTAATCAAATGTCTTGTTTATAAAAGATGAGGTTAAAATGATGCTCATTTTGTGTAATCGATACATACTGGAAAAAAAATAATTAAAAACTCCAATGGGTCACCTAAAAAATCGAAGTGGGATTTGGGCCAAAATATTTACACATATTAATAAAAAAAATAATTAAATGAAAGAAAATATTTCTTGCGAGGTTATACTTACTTTGAGCGCCAAGTGGCCCGTTAGTTATGAAAGTTAGTTAACTTGAACTGGGCGAGCCAACACGAATATTTCAATAAAAACATGTTAGTATAATGCGTTAAAAATTTATAGAAAAAAAATAAAATTAAATAAATAAAAAAGCGCGAATAGGCCTAATGAGAAATAACTCAAGTCTTGGTGGGTTGACACATGGCATATTTTGTGTTACAAAATCTCAAAAATTATAAAAATCGATACATACTAAAAAAATTCAAAAACATCTTTGCTGATGGGCCACCTGAAAGTCGAAGTAGGGTTAAGGCTAAATATTTATACCTATTAATAAAAAAAAATAGATCAATGAAGAATACATTTCACGTGTACTTATACTTATTTTGGGTGTCAAGTGGCCTTTTATGATGTACCATATTTTTTGTTACAAAAATATAACTGAAAATCGAAGTAGGGTTAGAGCCAAAATATAACACTTATTAATAAAAAAAAGTTAGATCAATGAAAGAAACATTTCTCGTGTAATTAAAGTTACTTTGAGTGTCAAGCGGCCCATTAGTTAAAGTTAGCTTAGCTCGAATTGGGCGAGCTAACCCGAATAGTCCGACAAAAAGATGTGGTTATAAACTAAAATTTTATGGCATAAAAAAAAAGTGAATTACAAAAATCTGACAATCATAAAAATCGATACATACTAAAAAAATTCAAAAACATCTTGGCCGATGGCCCACCTGAAAGTCGAAGTAGGGTTAGGGCCAAAAATTTTAATAAAAAAATATAGATCAATGAAGAAAACATTTCTCGTGTACTTATACTTATTTTGAGTGTCAAGTGGCCTGTTAGGATGTACCATATTTTTGTTACAAAAATCTAACGATCATAAATATCGAGACCTACCAAAAAAATTCAAAAACTTTTTGGCAACGGGCCACCTGATTAGGGGTGAGCAAAACCGAAACATGTCCAAAATCCAAACCGAACCATTGTAGTTTGGTCGGTTTGGATCGGTTTTTTTTGTACAATGGTTCAAATCGGTTTTTTTAAAGTAAAACTAAACTACTTTCGGCTTGGATCGGATCCAAGTCTTTGGTTTTCGGTTTCATCCGAATCGAAACTATTTTATATTTATAAAATATTTAATATTTATCTAATATCAATATTTTATTACAACTTCATACTCAATTTTAATTACGCAAATCTCTAAAATCAGTAATCAAAATATCTTAAATTTGCTATCGATACAAATTAAAAGAATTTCAAAAACTTATTGATCAACGGGCCACTTCAAAATTGATTTTTTGTCCAAAAAATAAAAATATATTCAAGTAGTCTGTTAAGAAAGTTAGCTTAACTCGAATTGGACGAGCCATTCCGAATAACGTGACAAAAATATATGGCTAAATTCTAAATATTTGTAGCAAGAAAGAAAGAGCGAATTGGCTAAATGTACCAAAAAATAGGTCAATTTTGGTACCTTGGCCCAATTTACCAAATGTATTTTTAATAAAAAGTTGGGATCGAAATGATGTTCATTTTGTGTCTAATATATTGTCATATATTGTATATATATATATATATATATATATATACAAAAATTCAACAATCATAGAAATCAATACATATTAAAAACAATTTAAAAACTTCTCGGCCAACGGGCTACCTGAAAATTGTAATAAAAATTTAGTATAAAGTTACCGCTTCGTTCATTAAGATCATTTCAAGTCCTTTATGACCATTGCGATCTTTCTGAATTCACAATTGTAAAATTCTCACAACCATAGGTTTATTCCTTACTTTTTTGTTGATATTTTTCAAACCGATAATTCCATTTGTTATCGACACTATTTTCTACTTTATATATAGATATATAGATGACTTCATAAGAAAACAAACAAACCATTCAAGCATTATAATCAAAAATCAAATTCACATAGCACTAAATTTTTATTGCTCTTAAAAAGAGTAGGAATCATTGCAAGAAGATATAACCCGACATCTATTTAAATAAAGTGCAAGTTAATTGATACAGCACATCGTCATGTATAGTTTACTTCAGAGTGATATTAATGCAGATTTGATGTAGCTCATAACATGGTATTACGAAAACACTGATGGAACAAAAAATAACCAACTAATAGCAAGTTTATGAACAGGAAGCAAAGCATCAGGAAATAAATTAAATGTGAATTAATCATCAAAGCACAAAATAAATCACAAATCTAATCCAACCTAATATATCATTGTCATCGTGTATAGCAAATAGGAACAATTTTCCCATCTAGAGACTATATCGATAAAAAAAATTCAAACATAGGACAGGCACAAAGGCGTGATCCAGAAAATCATATACATATACCCCAAACATATGAACAATATTAATAAAATCCACAGTAACCTGCAATTTTTTCCACAATTCCCAACCGAATACTCGAATTCTGCAAATTATGAAAAGAAGAGTGCATGAAAATACCAAAAAAAAAAAACCCTACTAAATTAACTATTCAAACACTACTTAACAAAGAAAAAAAAATTAAAAAAAATCACACCTGCGAGGAAGAATTCTGCAAATTATGGAATAAGAACTCTTAATTTATAAAGTATGAATAAGTGGTTGTAGAATCTTGTTAGGAAAAGAATTGTAATATAAATTATGGAAATATATATTATATAAGGTTTTAATTGGATTTAGTCAATATGTTATAGGATATGCCTTGAATATATATATATATATATATATATATATATATATATATATATATATGAGGCAACAATTATTATATCCTATTAGAGTATAAAAAAATAATATTTGTCCAAATATAAGAGTTACACAATATTTGCCCAAAATGTGAAAACATGCCTAAAATACCCCTAGAGCAAAAGAACAAAACTTCCCCAACTTTCTGAAACTGAAATTGTCGAAACCCCCCACTTTCTCTCCCCCAACCTCTCGACTCCCCCCTCTTATTCAGAAAACTGAACTGAAACCCTAACAAAAAATTTCAACCACGTTTTTAGTTCTCCACGACGCCAGACTTTAGCCGTTCTCCTTTAGCCGCCGGCCGTGCGAAGCATTGAAAGCCTCCATTCCGCCGTCCGACGACTGTCTTCAGGCATGGCGAGTGGGAAAAACAAGAGAAAGCGAAGTGAAGCTGACGCCGGCGAACAATCTGAGCCGCAGCGCTCTCCAACTCCGACGGAAGAGCCGGAGAGAGTTATGCCCAACGGCCACCCGTTCATAAATGCAGATGTAAGATTCTTTTTCAACCTTCTTGCATGTGGCATTTGAGTGAAAAAATTGGAGGGTATGTCATTGGGTTAGGGTTTTCGATTTACAATCTAGGGGGATTGGCGATTTTGTGAATCAATCTCTAGGGTTTCACAGTTTCTCTCTGTGATATGCCTTCCTTTTTGATTATATTGGGTCGATTCTAAACCATATTTTTCAGTGAAGTGATGTAGTGTTTGAATGGGTGTAATAGGGGTAGATTCGAATTGTTTTTCAAAAAATCTAGGATTAGTGTATGTTCTGGATAATTTTTTAAAATAATATATGTAGGTCCCGATAAGTAGTTATTGGTGTATGGGGGGTGGGAATACACCAATTAGCCAACAGTTTTGATTTTTCAAAACAGATTGATCTTACTGAGTCGTCACTACAGTATATCAGAGCAGTTTAGTTTTTCCAGCTCAATCAGTAAACTGCTGAGCTTGCAAAACTAACATGCGTGCGGAAGTTTGGTGGAAAGGTTGGCTAACAGTTTTCAAGACAGTTTTCAAAGGAAACTTTTATTCAAGCAAGTGTTCATGCAAGACAGGTTACAGTTAGTGCAGGTTGTGAACATGCAAACTGTGTAAAATGAATAAGTGAATAACAAGACACTAGGAGTTTTTATCGTGGTTCGGAGTAAACAGCTCCTACATCCACGCCAGATTCCATCGAATCTGTAATCCCTTAACTTGAGATTTTTCGCTCCTTTTAACACTGGTGGAGGCCCAGTCCAAATTCAAGTCTTTCTCTTAGACTGAATCTAGCACGTTTCTTGAGTCGTGTCTCTTCTTACTTACATACAAACTATCATACAATCTTACTAACACTAAATGACTAGTGCTACTATCCAAACTAGAAAGCTGTGAATAGCTATCGTCGTAAGGAATACAACTCAATCAACTACACTAGTTTTTCAACTTTGATGGTAGTGAGAGTGTGTGTGATGTGTTCTAGTAAGACAGTTTCCAGAAAGATTAGAAATCTACAATGATCAACACTTGGGAAAGCTCTAGTAATTTCGAGTGTTAATTGAATGAATTTCAGCTTGAGATTTCTGCAGAGTTTCGGCTTGTATATTGAGTTTCCCGTTCTTCAATCTGGAATGAGTTGAGGTATTTATAGAGAGGCATTTGAAATAGAGCCGTTGGAAGTGTGTCAGGATTTGCAGTACCGTACACTGACACAATTCTTGTCGTTGGATGAGAACAGGTTTCTCAACCACAGCTCAGGTTGATCTTCACAGGTCGAGCTTCCTATACCTCGAACTATCTTCAGTCTTCTGTAACCTTCGTGTGAGATCTTCTGGCATAGTGAGAGCAGGTTACTTAGACATTTTACTTAATGGAACAGTATGACAGATTGGGTGGTTTAGGTACCAGGTTGCACTTGCAACCTTGACCTTTACATGAGCAACTTGTCCGAGTAAAGCTTGACTGATCCAAACACGGAGACCAGTTTGTTCCAGTTAAAACCTATTATCTAAGTGTGGTTTCTAATAGCATTATCAAAACTCAGTTTCAAAGGGTTCCCAACAATTTCCCCCTTTTTGATAATGCCGAAACCACACTTTACATTTTGGTTTAGAAGAATTGAAAGGTTTGATGTCCAGCCAGCTGCATAGTAGAAAATGTTAGAAAATTTAAAGCATAACATGCAAAGGCCTGGACAAAGAGAGATTAGTAAGAAAATTATGAAATTTTCTTATCACTGGATAAGAAGTTATGAATATTCTTACTATTTATTGATGTGATGGTTAGAAGATGAAACTTTCTAACCTACTATGATCTAAATTCATATGATTTCTTACGTTGATCTTCTGTTTGTAATGTTATGTGCAATGATGAGTTTGATAAGAAAATTGTAAGAAAATTAGGAAATTTTCTTATCACTTGATAATAAAAAAAACATGAATATTCTTACTATTTATGAATGTGATGGTTAGAATATGAAACTTTCTAGCATACTATGATATAAATTCCTATGATTTCTTACGTTAATCTCTTGTTTCTAATGTTATGTGCAATAATGTGTTTTACAAGAAAAAAATGTTCATATTTTTTACTGTATGTTGAAGAAAACAGAATAATAGTAAGAAAACTAGTAAATTTTCTTAGCACTTGATAAGAAATTATGAATATTCTTACTATTTGTTGATGTGATGGTTAGAAAAATGAAACTTTCTAACATACTATGATATAAAAATCCTATGATTTCCTACGTTGATGTGATATTTTCTAATGTTACTTGCAAGGTTGAATGGGTGTATCAAAGAGAACATCTGGCGAGCAAACCGCATAAAGTGATACCCGGGGGATACGAAAGCCTTGCAGGGGACGTGAACGCCATGCTGCGACATATAGGCATTGACAGGGCGATGAAAGGACGAATCATGAATTACACCTTGAAAGAGATACTTAGGCAGCATCTGTAAAAAAAAGAAATGATTGCTAGAAGTTATTAGGCGAAGTGGTTAGAATATACATTATTTCTTATTATATCTATGCCGTCGTAAGTATATAGGACGTGCTATAGTAAGAATATCTATGTAACTTCTTATTATCAAATCATGGAAAAACATATAATTATAAATCCAAACCTGGAACGATTCCTCATGATCTCCGTAAACAGATTCCAAAGCTTTATTCCGACCAGCTAAAGCAGTTGAGTAGTTCAATCTAACGCCAAATTCCCTAAGTACTTAGCCTTGTATCGGATGGCCTAATAACAAATCCATCCGTCGCCATGTTAGGGGCAACATACTCAGCTACGGCTCTGGATGGCACCTTAAGTTCAGCGCACGACCGGATATCTCTGGCACATGTTTGTCTGACCAGCTTTATTATTCTCCATGAGTTGCCAAGGGATGTGCTTCGTAATAAAAACGCGCATTTAGTTCCAAACTTGCAAATAAGATGGTATCTTTTAAGATCAGATTTTTTCGTGCGGAACTCCAGAGAATTCTTCAAATGATATGCATGAATTGCTGAAACCATGCTATCCTTGCACCGAAAGGAAGACCCCCGAACAAGCTGCCCCGTAGCCGTAGGTTCCATTAGCATTTGGATATCATCCTCATCTGTCAACACTTGATCTGATAAGCCAACTGTAATCCACTGATTAGGCCCACATGAAAAATTTGTAGCAACAACCGTTATTGGGGATGCCATATGGTGCATATGAAAAAATCGAAAAAAATTAGTGAATAAATTTACTTCTGAGTGAAACATCGTAAGAAAGTACTAAATTTCTTATTATGTTCCATAAGAAAAAAATATGTTCACGAGATAAATTGATATGGATCGTAAGAAAAACAAAACGTGTTGTAAGAAAACTAAACTGATATTATATTAGAACTATTCTGGTCGAATATGTATGAATTTCTATGTAGTAAAAAAAATCATTTAAAATCTAACCATCTCACATTAGATTCCTACGAAAAAAACTAACAACATTATTGTTGCACATTTATTGCTCCGCATTTAAAACTAGCTTTACAAATTTATGAGACGCAATCCAAAAAAAATCATTACTTGACATACCATTTCAACTCAGAAAACCTTGCACTCCAAAATTATTTTGTAGAAACTTCAAACAACGTCGCCGCCGCATGGAACATCTCCGTCGCCGACTGCGTCATCTCCACCCCCACTGAGATGTAATCATCTTCAGTATACCCAGCAACAGCAGCATCAAAACACCAGCCAACCATGCCACGAAGAAAAACAAAAACAAACCTGCTAATCTGTTCAGCATCATGGTCGTTGTTCTTCGATTCGTCCAGATACGTCTTGCGTCGCCATCGGTTTCATCTACATCTCCGCCGCCGTCGGGGTCGAATGTAGGCGAAACCCTGGTTCTTCTTCGACTGAACTTCAGCGGTATCTACATTCGCTCGTCACACCGAGAAAAAAGACCGTCTTCGTTGGTTCTATGGCCGTCGTCGTCGAAACCCTAGTCTGCTTGCAAAATTGAAAGACGACCGAGAGAGGAGGAGAAGAGAGGCTGCCGAGAGAGATGAATTAAAGAGAGAAGAAAATTTGAAAATACATATATCAAGAGTGTAAAAGGGCAAAATAGTCCAACCACATTGGAAATGGGCAAATGTTGTGTAAAGCTTATATTTTGGGCAAATTTTTGTTTTCTTAACTCTAATAGGATAGAACTATGCATTTCCTCTATATATATATATATATATATATAACATCGAAACAAAAAGAAGTGATATTGATTACATATAAAATACTATTATATAGAGTATTATTATTGGGTATAGATGTATATATTGAAGATAATTATAATTAGATACCAAATAGAATTAGATTCTTAGAATCTCTACATGGTAATAAGATATTGATGAATTGTGATTATGTGAATTTATTATATTAAATAATAATTTAATATGTATAAAAATATAGAATTTAGATAAATAGGGAACGGAGGATGTAGGAGGGCACCACGTAGGCGCTTGGATCGCTCTGGTGCTCCGAATCCACATCGGAATGTATAATATTTTTAAATTTATTTAAATTATATTTAATATTAATACTTATATTCTAATTATAGTATTGAATTATAAACTATTTATTTATTATATTTTACATTACAGTTGTTGGGAACCCTTCAATAGTTTTGATAATGTTGTTAGAAACCACACTTAGTCAATAG